>JAWNOD010000072.1:3410000-3760000 GCA_035046225.1 Drosophila pegasa
CCTCATCAGCTCCATCAGCCCCAGCAGCCACTGCAGCGAAACGAAACGACGCAGTCGAGGAGCAGGAGCATCGACATCAGCTGCAGCATCTGTGATGCAATTCACGTGCAAGTGTTTTTATGTTTGTTGTTTTAGAGTCGTCGTCGTCGTCGGTTGGCTCGTCATGAATTGAATGCGACAGGAAAATTATGTCCACACATTAAACAGGCGCTGCAGGAAGGGGGAGGCAGAGAGGGGCTCTCTGTGCTGCTCGTCGTCTGCGTTGGGGCCGGTGCAGCGGAACTACACAAAACACGTTTGTACTACCGCATCTCGGAGCTTGTCAACTTAATTTATGCTCGATTCCGATTCCGATTCCCCGCGAGTGGCCCGTTGCCCTTGGCCGGTCCTGCCGCATTTGGCAAGACTGCTCAGCTATGGCCATGGCTATTCATCCATCCATTGGGTCCGATCGCGTTCGCGTTCGCGTTCGCAACCCGCGACTCGTCATCATCGCTCAGGCGTCTTGTGGCGACATTTTTCATGTCTTCATGTGATCGAAGGCATAAATTATGCACACGTCGAGATCGCAGATCACAGCGAACTCAAACCAGACCCAGACCCAGACCCGGCCAGGGCATGCCAGGGCAGAGCAGGGCAGGACCAGCGAGTCAGCCCGGGGCCTTCAATCTTTGTGTCAACAGAAATTATTTTTAACAGCAACTTCAACGGCAGCAGCCAAACAGCGCCGATGTGAGCTGTGGACCCGTACGTAGCTGCCATGAGATTAATTGGCTCTGATTACAAATGTATTTTGTATGGCAAATGGAATGAGACTTGCGACTCCATTCGTATTCGTAAAATATGCATTTGGATCTATTAGTGCTAAAAAGTGATAATGCCTCACATAAACACTATGTATTGCCTGTTAGCTGGGAGAGCAGCGTTGAACATAAATCTAAATCAAGGAATGTGTTGAATATTTAGTTTCTATTTCAAGATGATATCTGTTATTATACTACCTTTTGATTTACATTGCATAATAAACATATATTGAAATACAACTATACCATAAATTCAGTGATTGTGTCTGAGAGAAGATACACTGATGAGTTCTTACATTTTCAGTTATTCATTATCTACCAGACCTATCGTATTCGAATCGTAGCAATCTAAATATATATAAATTAAACTGATTATTTTTGAGCTGATCTGAAACAATCAATTATCATTAAGTTATCAATTAAGTTGGCAATTTGAGAATTGCATTGTAGAACATTAATGATCAAAATGGAGCATTGTTGTTGGGTATTACTGACTACTTAATACCGCTTACTCACCAAAAATAGCTCTATTCATTCAAAACAAGTAAGTAAAACTCTAGTCGGGTGTGAACGACTTGGATATACCCTGAACCCCAACGAATCTGTGTTAAATTTACGAAATAACTTGTATTTAGCATAAACTTATAAATATTTTCACATCCAAATAACATTTATGTAGGTGTTACTGCTAGAGAAAGAAGTTGCAAATCTAAGCTAAAGTAGTAGCGGACAATTCAAGCAAAATTAAACTTCCGAATCCTAGAGATCATAAAACTGTGATTTTGATCAGCTCTTAAAAGACGTTGCTTCTACCTTAGTAGGAGTAGGATCTGTCACGAATCACAATACAACATAATAGCATCAACAAGGTGATTCACATGCGTTTATTATGAAAGCGAGGATTCGTTTTCCAAAGCTATTTTTCCTTTCGCACTGAGTAAAGTTCAATAACTAACTACATCATGCTAAATTGAACTCTAAATTGTAAAGTTTTATAAACGATTTCCTGAAAGTAGATACTTAAATCTTCTTCTATTAGAGTTAGCTACAATAATGTTAAGCCCATAACCAGCTTGAGCTACCTTAACTCCATTACTTCAATTCTTATATTTGTATTATGTGATAGAAGAATCTTCTTAAAGGCAGCTTCTGGCTAAGTATAGTCAGCGGCATGTGGGTTATGCATATGCAAACCTATTTGGCCTAGGTCTTAGCCGTAATCGACAATATCGTCCATTATCCCGTTTACATAAGCAGCTTAACATGGTTTGCATGCTATCAAGGAAGTTTTGTGGCTTGCCCCGATCGAGTTGCATTGTCTGGCAAAGTTTGTGAGTTGCGCCGCCGCTTAAACAAAGCCCTGGCACGAGACAAGCACTTTGAAGAAATACCTTAATAGTTTATTAATGATTTTGCTGCTGCGCCTGCCGCTCGTAGCAGTAAGTTTATTAAAAGTGTACGAGGGTCGAGCGCGTGGAGAGCCTGAGGAGCCTGAAGAGCGTCGAGAGCTCCTGGCGGCCGAGCAAACTATCTGCAACTATCAAACCAGGCAAACACTTTGCTTTCACGTTTCCTTCACGTTTTTTAAACCAATTATAAGAGGGTGCTATGCAGGAACACAGGCACACAGGAACAGAAGCTGTCCGCCCACAGAGGCTGCCTGGCAACACTTCTCCTGCCACTCTGACCCTATTTTCGCCCCTGCTCCCGCTCCTGCTCCTCCTGCTCCTACCCCAGACTTTACTTTCTACCTCTGCCCGTTGGCGTCTATGAAGCCATCATGTGGAAAAACACTTAATTACTTTAGAAGAGCTGGCGCACAAAAGTGTAAAGTGCCCGGCCCCGCCCCTTCCATGATGGCAGAGCTAGTCGAGCGGGAGGGGTAGAGTTCATAAACAGTTAACTAACTAAAGTAACTGCCAGTCGGAACAGTAGTTCTCAGCCGGGATAGAAACCCATCAAAGGTTGCCAGCCAGCCAGCCAGCTAGTCCTCCCCCCACCACTCTGGGCTCTCCTCGACTGATGTGTAGTCGTATTTAAATTAGATTTGCCTGAAATCGTGCGTGATTGTCAACGGCGCTGGGATCTGCCCTCGGATCGGGAACGGGAACGGGTATGGGAACAGGAACAGGAACTGGAGCTGGTTTGGGGCGCTGGGTAAACATCAGGCCGAAGAAATTTTGCGTGTGTGCACTCAAAAAACTTGCAAATTGGATTTTGGTTTTTGAGTTTTGCTTCAGCTCAAGACAAGAACTTTGCACTCACATAGCTAGAGTGTTAAAGTTTTTATTTTATTTATTTAAGTTTCGTGGGCGCCCCCCATAGAACTCAAGGCCCGCTACGCCAATTTGCGAGTGTCTTAAAGTTGAATCTTTCGAATTTCGGGTCAATTAAGCTGAAGCCTGCTCTCAATCAATTAAATGAGCCTGCAATTGTCTGAAGAGGCCCTCGCAGCGAACGCGACATAGTTAAACATAGTTTACAAAAATTTCAGTTCTCTTAAATTTCGTCGAGAGTTGAGAGAGGAAATGAATAATTTGATCGCTTGGTCCGGCATATGGTCCGTAAAATTTGTCTTCATCAGCGTTTGACTTGTGGGTTGGACGGGGCAGCTCAATAACTCGTCTTAAAAAAGTGCTGGGAATTAATTTCCGAGCATAAGCTGAGCGTCTCGACGTCTAGATTCCCAGGCACTAGCTCAACGAATTCCAATTTCACGATCCATTATCATATCAAAAGACAATTGCACCCAAACACGAAGTCAAACTCGAACTTGAAGTGAAACGGAAGCATAAATAAGAAACAATTAAAGGCATTTTAACGCGCATTTCATGCCAGGGCACCGCAGGACATCAGGCCGAGACGCTCCTCCTTGTACAGCGCAGATAATAAATGAGGTTTAGGGCTCGCCAGGAACGGGAGATGAGCTAAACTGTTTTGACTTTGTTAATAAATTGAAAAATTATGATAATGCCTCGAGAGGCAGCTCGAGTGTAGAGCATAGAAGGGAGGACGCCGCACAGTAAATTAAAGGCGACAGGACTCGAAGGACGTGCAGTGCGCAACACAACATTAAACAGGCGACTGGCAACCGCCAACTGGCACTGGCAACTGGCAACTGGCAACTGGCAAGGACATTAAGGCCACGGACGAGCGATGATGCAACATATTCTCATCGTCTGTGGCCCCACTCCCACTCCTAGTCCTAGTCCAACTCCCGCCGCTGCTCAGTCGCTCAGGGTAACCAAGACGCCGCAAGTGCGCAATTACATTCGAGCGTGTCCTGCGTGCATATCCTGCAGCCGGCGCCGGCGGCTGCTGCGCTGCAATAAAGTGTCACTATAAATAAATAATAACGCCCACGAATACGCACCGAGTGAGTGCTCAGGGCCCAGCCGCCCGCTGTGCAAAAATATTGAAAAATTGTAATTGTATCTCATAGATAGAATTAAGGCACGGCCCGCGACACGTGACCGTCGGCGCGGGTCGAGTGCGAAAAGTCACCAACGGCATTCGGCCGCCGGCGGCTGCAGCAACTCCGTCACTTAATGGACCACAGTTCCGAAAAGCAAACAACAGTAACGCTTGATTGCGGGCCGTGGATCAACGGGGGAGTATTTAGTTGACGGCGCTCGCAAAAGGGCAACTGGCCAACGGGGAAGCCGAGCAACTGTGCACAAGCCAGCGAGCCAGCGAGCAGCGAGCCAGCGAGCCAGAGCAAACAAACACACGGATAGAAAGGGAACCGGAAGCGACTAACGTGCGTCGTGAGTGCCTCGAGGGCAGAACGAACCGGAGGATGTGTTAAATGAGAAGCGCTGAGAGCGGGCGAAAGTGTGAAATGAAAACCAAATGTGGGCGACGGCAAAATATTTAGAGGACAGACACAGGCGTCCCCTGTCAGGTAGAGCAGCTTAAAGGGTTTATGCAGGGATAAAAATATTTAACTTTTAGTATAGTAGCTCGGTCCAACATTGAGCCATTTAGCGGCATATCACATACATGACTCTATCTAGCTTCGAGAATGATGAGATGTGAGCTAAGCAATATATATTTGAATTTACGGGCTTATAGAGAAGACGAGCACTGATCCGCCTGAGAAACTCGATGATCACAGCTCTACAACTTTCATATTTCATCAGTCTATAGAGAAGAAATAGGTTCAGTTAAATTATCCTAATCCTTTTCATATTGACTTGCAATATAAACTTGGCATGAAATGTTTCATTCACTCAATGCGCAATATCTCGAATATTATGATATTATATTACAAATATTATTATATTTATTTTTAAAGAATTTCTATATATTGTATATTCATTCTGTATTCCTTCTTGCCATATCTGATAACGATCCATACCTAAAAAATTTCAGTTTGTAACCGGAAATTGAATTTTGTGAATCTTATTTTGTCCAAGGTTGACTTAAGACTTAAGGTTGACATTCAATCCAGTTGATATTCCGTCATATATATAGACAAGTATTTATACCGAGTAGTATAATTGTCATGTAATTTATCAATTATCATAGATACCACTAAAATAAATCGCCAATAAAATGCAATAATCACTTTATTTACAATCTCTTAGCAATCGCATTAGCCTTGGTCAATCAACAATAAGTTCATAATTGTATCATTTTTACCACAATGATCTCCGATTAGATTCACCCAATTCCACACATACGTTCCAGGCACTAAGAGAGACAGAGCGAGAGTGAGAGAGGGAGAGAGGCTTATCGCAGCAGTTCCAAGTAGAGCGCAAAGCCATTGAAACATGCATGAAACTAAAGGCGGCAACAGGGAGACACAATTGGAAACCCAAAGGCCGCAAGTAAAGCCCGGCAGCCGTTCGCCGTGGTGGATGAGAGGAGGCTTGAGAGGAGGTGGAGGTAGAGTGGAAGAGGGAGTTGGGCGCTTGGGCAGAAACAGATTTGAATGCGGGCGGGGGCCAGACCAAATCAATTCTGGCTGTGAGTCTCTCTGACATTAATATGACATTTATTTGTCACAAGGCCTGTGCTGCGGCAGGCGTTGAGGATGTTCCGATGGCGCGCCCCACTCCGTCCCAGCCCGTTCCAGTTGCGCCCATTTCAGCCCCTAAGATGCTGCTGCCAGACGCATAAATTCAGCTGCCGTTAAGCACTTGGCCGGTTATCAATGGGTTAATAAACGTTATAAAATATGAGTTCATTATGGTTGAGTTATAAATTTTTGTGCTTGTTGCACTGCAGGGGCTATAAATTCGGGATGCCAGCAGCAGGAGCGCCGGAGTCGCATATGCCACAGACTGAGCTGAGCTGAGTGCGCCTTTGTTGTAGCCGGAATGAGAGATTATATTGCTTTATGCGTCTTGGCACTGGCCACACGCGTGTCCCCGTCTCTCCGATTGCCTCAACTATGGCCTGGACTTAGCTCGGACAGCGAGTGCCTCACCGAGGGTTGTTGCGCGCCTTCTATATGTATATAGCTGACAAATTAATCGAATATTGCAGTAGCATATGATATCGCTCTTGCTCTCAGTTCTATCTCAGTTTAGAGTTTGTTGTAGTCATTACCTGCGGCAGCCTTTGCCTAACTGAGCTGTCCACAATAGGAGCTGTTTATATTGTTGTGCCTGCCTGAAGGGAATAACTCGAATTACCCATTATGGTCATTTCGTCCTGTGTGGCTTACGGCCCGGCCCGCTTGCCGCTGCCAGACAATGGAAACTGATGCCATAATTGGAACTAAGGTCTGAAGACAATGCACAGCGATTTGCCCAGATAATGAGCACGGATAATGCGCGTAAAACGAGCCAATCCACAAATGAAGCTGTTCCAGCGTGAAGCTGGGCCAGCGTTAATCTGGGTCTACCTTCTTGGCACCTGCTCTGCACTAGAAATTACAGCTTCACCAGGTCGTGACTGCCCAAACAGGCCAAACAGTGACTGTGTACTTTCGTGTGGTCTCTCGCAGTGGGGGTCCGCACGGATTGTTAGACAAAAGAAATGGAAACGAATTGAAAAGAAAAGCAAACAAGTAACAGACAATAAATAAACAATTGATTGCTTCCACGTATGTGCCGAGGGGCTGCTGTTGCAGGACATGTGTTTTGAATTTGTCGCCTGCATAAATTTGCTCAATCCTGATCCTATCCTTTCCGTTCCTTTCCTTTCCTTTCCTTTGCTTTCGTTTCGTTTCTTGAGTGCGTGTTGTGCCTTACAAATTTCATGCTAATGCCCATTTCCTTTGCATCTAGCCTATCCAATATCCAATATTGTGTAAACAAATGATGCCAGTAGGTGTCGTCTTACAAGTCCCTTCCTCTCCCCCGGCGCACACACAGGCTCAAGTGTGTGCGTCGCCTAGATCAACTGTGCCTGCTCGAGTCGTTGTTCGATTCGTTGTTCGATTCGTTGTTCGATTCATGCCCCCGCACCCATATGCCTTTGTCTGGCATTAGTTTTGAGTCATTCGACTCATTGACAGTTGCCGGCAGCTGTTCCCCTGTTGCCCTGTTCCCCTCCCCCATCCCCCCTCTCACAATCCATTATCGTCTGTGTTTATCTCCTGGTCCTCGGTCGAAATGCGGGTGAACTATTGACACAATTGTTTTTGCCACAGCCGACCATCCGACCATCCGAGCAGCCGGCCAGCCGGCTAGACCTTCTCCCTGACATTGTCTCTCACTCGAAACTCGGGCTATTTTTAATTATTTGTATTATGTTTCAGTTGCCTTTGTCGCGGTCGCCGAGTCGTTAATTATTGCTACAACGTTGCTCGTTGCTCAGATAGTGCCAGCCAGAGGAGGAGGAGGAGGAGGAGAAGGAGGGGCAGACAAACATTCGACGCTTTTCCAATATTTGTCAATGGTCGAGGTTATGGTTACGCAGTTGGCCACTTAACCCACATGGTGGTCCGTCCGATCAACGGTTTCCGAATCGCTAACATTACCTTGTTTGTAATGGAATATTTGGATGCATTTGGAGCTGCAGCAGTGGGGGGATAATGCGGTTCCCATGTTAGGTCGACGCCAGCTTCGCTTCGGCTGGCCCCGACTCATTACAAAGTCCATTCGACTGACTTTCTACCCTTAATGCGTTCATATGGGAAATCCTCTTACGGCCTCATCCATCATTATCATTTAGGCAAGCTGAAAAATCACGCTTGTACCTCGCCACGAATATATGTATATATAACGCTTTATTGCCAGATAATTTAATTATTTAGCCAAAACATAATCAAATGTGCCATATCCATCACATCTAAAGGTACACACGCACACACACACACACGCACACACACACACAGTCACACATTAATGTACAATTAATTTCATAAGCTCATAAAAACGTGTGAAGATGGAAAAAAAGGAGCTGCTGAAAAAACCGCACACTGAGTTACAAAAATCAGATAAAGGTGGATAAATAGGTAGCCGAGAGGGATGGGGCGGGTCTGGCATAGAGTGTTGACTGGCGATTGCATGAGCGAGCCAGCTAGAGAGAAGGGAGAGGGGCAGAGGGAGAGGGAAATTATATATAATCCCGACGCGCAATCAGCGTGTAAATTATAAGCGGGCCTTGCCTCAAGGGGCGTGGCTGGGGCGAGACCAAGCTAAAGTACCGCAAAACTTGCAAGCGGTTGTGAAAATAAAGTAATGCGAAATAATCCTTGGGTTGTTATCACACACACACACACAAACACACACACACATACACATGGTGTATGTGCACAGCACGACATTCGCTGAGCTCGCGTGGCACACAAAAGCCTAAAGAGCGCCCGTATTTGGGCAGAGTGTAGGGGAAGAGGGAGGTGGGAAGTAGGAGGGTGGGGGTAGGCGAGGGGAGATGAAAATGGAAAATGCAAAATGGAAGCGAAGCCCTGACAGGGACAGCGACAAGGACAGCAACAGCGCCTGGGCACTGTGACAGGATATTTACACAACGAGGATATTTGCTTAGACGTCTGTGTGAGCGCATATGTATAGCTGTGTGTGTGTGTGTGTGTATAACGGTAATTTGAGCAGAGCAAAAGATATTATATACGTGGTGAATACATTGTATTGGGCATGTGTGGAATATATATCAGATTGTCGCTGCGCTACATTCAGCAAAGTTGCCCCAATTGCGGACAAGACACAAAGCAAACATAATTTACGATCGACTATGAATTTCGAAATTGTATCAAATTACTGTATCGATCAACACACACTCATAAATTAGCAGTGGAACTGAGGTATCGAGTGCACTGCTCGATAAACCAGCTATGTTCAAGGCAACTGTAGCATCAGGAACTCGGTTTGCTTCCCTATCTATGGTATTTACTTATGGGGCATATGTAAATCTTTAAAATTTAATATTTATTATTTTGGTATGCCAAATATGCTGAAAAAATACATATAAAATATTAAATATTTTATAAAAAGCTAAACTAGTTTCTGAATAATATATATCAATTTTAGCTGTAGTAAAATCAACAACTTTTCCATATATTTATACATTTTGCTAATTTTTAGACAATTTTATTTGGCTTAAACAATTTAAGACTTCTGGCAATATTGCTTAAATAGAAAGCCCAAACTATAATAATATTTAGCAAATAGAACATATTCAGTTAAACAATCTCATGCTCATACAAAATAAGATAAGTGATATATATATTTTATACATACCATATATTCTGTACATTCTATACACTGTATTCTATATTCTATTCTATACATTCTGTATATTCTACATATTCTCTATATATTTAAATTCATTCTATATGTACATATGTATAGAATACATTCTCTATATTCAACATATTTTCTATATACTCTATAAGTTCTTTATTTCCATATATATTCTATTCGTTCTATATATTCAATACATTCTCTATATATTCTATGTATATTCTAATCACCTCTCCGTATATCCTAGACACATACATAAATAACAGTATGTTAGTCCCAGGAAAATCTTTATACAAAGATTCCCCGATCCTAGTTAAATGTAATGTCTGTTTCTTTGCGCAGTCGCCTTCTGAAATGTATGTTGTACCGACTCCGGCAAGCGAATATTGCCAACATATTTTCAGTGTGAGCTCGCTTAGCCTAGCAGCCTCTATCCATATACATATTCTTTTTTGCATCTACCTCGACGGTTATAATGGTTTTAATGAAATTTTTATCTTTTGTTGCAGGAAGCCCAACAACAGCAGCAGCAGCAGCAGGAGCAGGAGCGTTGGCCACTGAAGCCGACGAGGCGTTGACAAGCCGCATTGTCATCAATTTTGCCTTTGAGAAAATATACACATAGCCAGTCGAATGAGGCTAGGGGTGGCGAGAGGAGGCGAGGGAGGAGAGCTGGCCCGGATGATGGATAGAAGGCAAGGTGTTCGGTCAACCATTTGATGGGCTTATAGTTTAGATTATGGAACATTTTTTAATTTATGCACAATTTCGCTCGGGCCCGAGGAACAGGCGTAAACTGGGCGAGCACTGAGAAATAGGTCATTGTCACTAAATATGGAAGCAGCTCAAGCAATTGGCCTCGCTTAAGGGAATGGCAATGGGAAATAGGGCGTGAGTAGAGCATGAAGCTGGGCTCGAAATCCGATTATGCGCGTGCAATCATTTGTGACCCTCGGGCTAAACGGGCACAGAAGAATGGGCCCAAATGGATTAACGCTTCAATTGAGAACTCATTTAAAAAAGTGAACCGAAGCAGCACAACAAACGCTGTCCCAGCCTCAGTTGAATCCTTTTTTCCAATCAATTGTTCACACAGCCCTCGCATCGAATTACACGAGCTCTGAAATATGAGTATGAGTAATTCTTCAGCATGTTCGCAGATACAAGATACAAGATACAAGACACAAGACACAAGATACCAGATGCAAGATATGCTCCGTTCGAGCGCAAAATTTATAATTCGTGGAAGTAACATGTTAATTGAGTTATCAATGAGTACAAGACACCTACACAACAGCTTACTCGAGCCTCGTTACCAGGTATTGTCGAGAGACAAGAGGGGTCTTTGAATTGTTATTTCATTAAAGCAATCTAGATCTTCGAGTATCGTTTTCCGGCTACCCAAACCCCTGCTGCCAAGGATTGTGTTTCATGGCGAGCACTGACAGCTGAAGGATCGATAGAGCGATTTGTGTTATAAACCATATATTGCTCTGCTCTTTAAACCTTCGTTTAACTTGCAAATGCCATTTGAACCGAACAGAGCCACATAAATATTTCTTCTCAATATGGCACAAAAAGTTTCGGTGGCCATAAGTCAAGCATAGCCCGATAGCCCGGCCCCAATGCAGCCATGCAAAGAAGAAATAACTCGTGTATTTTTGTATGCCACAGCATTTTATTGATAAACTTGTGCCATAGTCACAGACCACAGCCAGTCCAAGGACCACAGCGCAGTCCACTGAGCACTGAGCAACACAAAAAGCCAACTCTGCTCCATGCACGACTTCAGCAATAGACGCTTCAATTTAACCCCCCTTCCCCCTTCCCCATTCCACCTTCCCACTTGCCTCTGCTGCTTGCTGCTCCACCCACTTCGTCCTGGCGCAATCAAATCCCAGTTGTCGCAGACCACAGAAGCCTTGAGAAACACTTTTTTCTACAAACGCACAGAGAGCTAAAAACTTTGTATGCACTTGGTCTCTCGTGGAGCAGTGGGTTGAGTGGGGCGAACACCTTTCGGCGAGTGGAGACAACGCAAGCGTTTGGAGGTCTCCCAGCTCGGAATGATTAACCCGCACGCACATGCAAACCGGCTGAGCTCGAGGAATGCCACCTCTGCTGTGGAGCTGCACCATAATAATTGAATTCAAATCAATAAAATTATTAAATAAACTAGTTAGAATGTGACTTTCGCATTTAAACGACTGCGAAATACTCGCTCACGGCGAGCAAAGACATTTTCCATACCACAGTCGCTTTATACCCTTTACACATGGAAATGGGAGTTCGGGGTGGATTGGTTTTGGGCAGATATTTAGCATAGGCCGAAGGCGGTGTGCTACAGCTTATAAAGTAGATGATATATTTTTGATCGGGACGACGAGCTGAATCGATCTAGACAGGTCTTTCTTTGTACAAGCTTGTAATGGTTTCGATAACTTATCGCACTTCCTTATTATCGATTGAATACTTCTCCCCAAATATGCATAAAATAAATATTAGAGTTTTGTACTTTCACAAATACACAAATATAAATGTTATTATAGCGCCCTGATTCATGACTATGAAATCCATCTAGAAGAAAACATATTCAACAATTAGGTTCTCATAGTAAATCCCATATACTTTGCATATTCAAAAGAAACGAATAGTTATTGAAACATCACAGATTCGCAAGGTTCAAGGTAGTCGAGCAGTCTCGACTAGAGCACTCAGGGTAAGCAAGAAATTCTCTATCCTTAAAGCTTGCTAGTTCTTAAGCTAGGAAGTGAACAGCGTGGCTCGATTAGCCTAACATTTTATCAAGCGAATGTATACTCGCTGAAATAGGTCACATAGCGTATGGCTTACGAACTAACGAAATCCCATCCAAACTCCACTCTACATCAACGATTATAGAAAATAGCGCCAGCCATTTGTCTCAAGTAGTGGCCGCTTCTCTTAGGCGGCGTTGCGGAAAAACTAATGAGCATTCGCCTCTGCCCACGTTTATGGTGAAAAGTGAGCCACAGGCACCTGCGATGCTCCTGGCCCTACGTGAGGACATGTGGGCATGTGGACATGTGGACATGTAGGCCGCCTCAATGGAGTGTTTAATTTATGCGTCGCATATGTCACTAGCGAATGGGCTAAAAAACGCCACAGACAGAGGCAGGGCAGAGACAGAGCAATGGCCGAAGCTCAGGTATTTCAGCCATAGCCACAGCTGCGCCCAGCTCGGGTCTCTCACGTAGGACGCCGGGCCAAACATTTAATTAAATTGCAGGCTGCACGAGTGCTCCTATCATTATTATTATTGTTAGTATTATTATTATTAGCAAAGTTCATATGAGATTCTTGTCGCTTGTCCATTTCGGTTCCGGTTCAGAATCTAGTTCGGCTCACCACGCGAATCATATTACTAAGTAATAAATTAGATTTTTAGATGACCCCCGACTTTATTGCTAGATGCTGTAGATGTATGTGTCTAAATACATCATCTTACTCAGATAGCAGAGGGATCTGAACTGTGTAACTAGATTTGTGTACGTTTTTTTGGGTCTGTTATTCAAAATATGCTAATGTAGTGAGATATCAAACTCAAACTAGTGAGATTTAAAGTATGTCTCAGAAATATAAGGGGAAAATAACCATAGGTTATATTTGTTGGGAAGACAAGAACAGGCAGGTAAACCTGACTTGATAAATTCTTTCAGTCTTCCTGCTCTACAATTTACATATCTCGACATAAAAATAGCATATATTATTTAATATATATTATTTTAAAATATTTGTAAGATGAAGAAAAAAGACAGATTAATTATTGAAGAGCCCGCCTTGTGCTCTACTTTTGCCAATTAATGGTCTGAAGTCATTAGCCAAACTAAGAAAAGATTTAATTTAATTTTCAGACATTTTTATAGCTGTTCGCGGAGTAAGAAAATCAGATTGGTTTTGTGCTAGAGACTCAAAGTTTCAAACATGCACTCGTTGGCACCTGCGTGTTAAAAAGTGATTAGACTTTTACGATTCTCCAGGTACGGGCGTAGAAATTAGAAAAATTCTGTATAGCAGAAATCTATTATTTTTGGTGCAAGAGAGTGAGAAAAGTGAGTGAGAGAGAGAAAAGCATAACAAAACTGTTGACCCCCTATATATCTTAAAGAATTCTCCCTTAGTCGGAGAAAATAATATCTTTTGCAGTCTGACAGTTAAGTTACTGCAGGCTCCTTCTTGAGATTGACCAAAGTGTACATCTCGAATCAGAGAACAACGAACATTATATTATTACATTATATATTACAGAGCTGTTGAGCTAACATCACCTCATCGATAGATACATTATATGGCTATAATAACCTCATATGAAAATGCACATTCATTAAGTTTCCTTATGCAAAACATAATTTATATGTGTCAACAAGGTACGGTAACGCTCTTTAATATATTCCTAATGGACGGCCAAATGCGTAATGGAAATATTATGGAGTTGACATCAGTGCTGCTAGCCTTGCAGTCGTGATGGACCTATTTTAATTATTATCTAACTAAATTCGCAGCTTGAATTCAATAATATGCTTTACAGTTCTGGTCGTACTTATTGCTAATCTGCTTTACGCTAACATATTGAGAGCATATTGTCGAGGAGTCGCAGCCGATCCACAGCTGGAGAAGAGGATTAGCAGGCTCAGCTAGATAATATTAGAAAATGGCAAATGGCGCAACTGGATGCGATAGACAAGCTCAGAGCCAGAGCTGGAAGCACAGACACAACAAGGAGGGACCGAGACCAAGGCAAATACAGAGGCATCATTAATCTTCGACCACATTCAATAATCATACATGGGGAGTAGCAGATAGCCCAGCTGCCAGACGAGCTAAATGCCTGGCTGCTGGCTGACTGGCTGGCTGTCTGGCTGGTTGCCTGGTTGCCTGGCATACTGCATGCTGGGCGCACTTAACCCCATAATGCCCCCAAAAACTGCAGCAGCAATAATAATGCACGAGTCGAGAGACAAGAGGAAAGAGCACGAGAACTGAGCAAAAGCTTTAAATTATGCCAATGATTTGTTGCATAAAAGCAAGTGGCAAGTGGCAAGTGGCAATACGGCAATGTGGCAATGTGGCAGCTCGGCGATACGAGCCACTATGCTTGCCTGCCTGCCTGCCTGCCTGCCTGCCAGCTGCCTGCTTGCTTGCTTTCAAGCGGATAGCCAAAAACGAAAGCCGACAAATTTGTGCAGCTGCAGCCGAAGCCGGCACAAAGCCAAGCCAACTTGGCTAACACATGCATAAATACAAGCATGTGTGTGCGTGTGTGTGTGTGTATTTGCTGATTTTGGCAGCAAGTGGCATAGCCACATTTGTCGCTTCAATGGTCCGTCCCCACCCAATCCCCTGCCACCGCCCCTGCCCCCGCCTCGTCTGCCTTCGCCCACTCCCACATCGACAGCAGTCTGCATAATTTTTATTCTATGAATGCCTTGGCAACGCTTCTGTTGCACTGCACAGCCCTCCGCAGAGGCCTCCTCCAATAACAACAACAACCACAACAACAATGGGGCAGCCCCCATTGACAATAGCAAATGATTAAGTTGCTTATTCGACAAATTGATGTTGAAATTTGTAGTCGTTCGTATTACACAGCCTTTCCAAAGTAATGCTACACTGCCCTTCAAAAATGCGACCAACTTCATGAAAGCATACAATTTACATAGATGTGTGTAACGCATCGAACAATAAATATTAATCAACTACACAATAATTGAGAATGAATTGCCTTTCCGAAATATTTATCTCTTCATTTCTGTGTGTTTATTGCTATCAAATTATAAACAAAGATCGAGAGCTACAAACTCTTGACTTTAAATTAGATATGCACTTCATATATGAACTGGCATAGACCTTAGCTATAAATCACACGCTGCCCGGCGTTGCTCGTGCCAAGCATTTTATTTTATCTTTTACTCACACGCTTAAGAAGACTTTTTCTCATACTACCCAAACTTTCATTTAAACTTTATATTTGGATTAGTATTGAAGCAAAATGAATTTAGTTTTCTCTCGATTATTAATCTTTACTCTAATTTGACTTTCCCAATACCTGAACTCTTTTGCTTGATCTGATCAACTATATATATTACCCATATAAATCCTATCTTTCATTTAGACTTTAGTATTTAGATTTTCTCTCTTTCTCTTTACTCTTTTTCTCTCTATCTTTCGATTATTAATCTTTTCTCTAATTTTACATTCGCAATATCTGAACTCTTTTGCTTGATATGTATATATGCAACTATATATATTACCCATAGAAATCCTGTCTTTTATTTAGACTAAGTATTTAGATTAGTATTGAAGCAAAGTGAATTTAGTTTTCACTCTTTCTCTCTTTCCATATCTCGATTATTAGCTATCTGAACTCTTTTGTTTGATATATACAAATACAACTATATATTACCCATAGAAATCCTATCTTTCATTTAGACTTTAGTATTTAGATTAGTATTGAAGCAAAGTGAATTTAGTTTTTTCTCTCAATCTCTCGATTATTAATCTTTTCTCTAATTTGTTTTTCGCAATATCTGAACTCTTGCTTGATCTGTACATATACATCTATATATATTACCCATACACATCCTATCAAGCAGTTGCACTTCTTAGAAACTTTATTAAAAGTTGTGAGTTGTGAGTCGACAAATAATTGATAGGATATTTGCAAGGTTACAAGATAATATAGTCGCTCGCCAAAAACGCCATGTCGGACCATAAAACATCCGGAGCGACCTTCTATTGGCGGAGGCCGCTGTGACAGTGGCCCGAAGTTGTGTGTCGAAGCCAATAACTCAGGCAATTCCCCAAACGGGGTCGGCTTGCCTTGGTTTCGGGTGGCAGCAGCACTTGCAACAATTAATCACACATGGGGCCTTGGTCCAGTCCTTAGTTGGCGACATATGTGGGAAATTTTGGTGAGCTGGACTCGCAACTAGCAACTGGCAACTGGCAACTCGCTCGCTCGCTCGCTCGCTGGCTAAGCGAAAACATTTTCGGATGAATAATGACAGCTGGCAAAAAGTCAAAGGCGAGTCAAAGGCGCAAAACGGCAACACGACAAACTGTTGGGCCGGATGAAAAATGAATGCAGGTGCCGCGCTCTGGCGTGTGTGGGGCCAATCGATTGGCAGTGCCAAAAAAAAGTAAAGAAAAGTTTTAATGAATTTTCAGAGGCGTGATAATCTAGACGGAAGCCAGCTCCCATTATCAGCCACGTTGTCTCCACGGCATGTCGCTCACATCAAACGCTGAAGCGCTGCGCTGTTCACGGCGGATCCGCGGCACGACGGAGTAATTCAATAAAACTTTGCGACAAATGAAGCGCCCAACGTCGAGTTGCAGCTAACTTCAATCGACGTCCCAATGATGGGGCTGAGGCTGAGCTCTGGCCTCGACTCGGCTCAGTTCGGTTCGGTTCGTGGGTAGCAATGAGGCGTTGGCTTCCAAATGAAAATGATTTCCTTCCATGTCATTATTATGTATTCTGGCGCGACGAACGCGAATGTTTTCACTTTTGTCTGGTCTGGTTTGGTCTGGTCTGGTTTCGACTTCGACATCGACATCGACTCCAATCCACCAATTGCAAGTGGCTTTTCTCCTTTTCTTCTGCTCCTTCTCCTTCGCTGGCTCATCGAAAGTCCCGCTGAGATAAAAAGGGCAACGGCAGTGGGGCGATAGCTCTTAGCCAGCATCGCATCGAATTTGTTGGCGTTTGTCTGCGTTGTATGCTTTCCGTTTCCGCTTCCTTAGCTTTGCAGTTTGTTGCTTCAGCCCCTGTCCCTGCCCCTGTCCCTGTCCCTGCCCTTACCCCTAACACCTACACCCTTGACGGGTTTTTTCGAAAATTTTTCGCATAAAAAATAATAAGAAAAGTTGTATGCTAATGCTGCTGGTGCTTTACCATTTCCCGCTGCCCTCTCTCTCTGTGCTGCCTGTCTTACGTATTGCAGAATAGAAAAGGAATTGAAAAACAATTTTTGCATTTGGCATTTCTCTGCTCTGGATGGGAGCAGCTCGGAAAGTTTCAAGGCGAACGCCTTAAAAAGAGAGATTCCAAGTCAAATACTTTCACATTGATTATGTGCGCTCTTAAAGTTGAGAAGCTGCCAATACGCCGGCAGTGATTAGCCACTGCTGAGAGCGACTCCTTGACAACCATAGGCAACAGCAACAGCAACAGCGACAGCAACAACAGCAACCCTTGCGCAGCAACAGCAAGAACAACGACGACCGCAATCTTTTAAGCAATTCCAAATGAGTTTCATCAACTTTTTAATTAGTTTTGCAATCAGAAAAACATCAAACTTTGCTGCAATTTAGAACAATCATTGGAGCCTGGACGGGCTCACAGTTGGCCGGCGATATCAGAAAACTTGGCCATAATAATTTCAAAGGTAAATATTTATATTTGCGCTAATGCCTTGTGGCCATAATCAACAGCTTCGGGAAGTGGCCACCGAAAAGGAGAGCTGAAACTGGAAATGCGTCGCCCGCCCGCTCTTTCAAAGTAATCAATTTTTGAGGCCAGGCCGACCCACATTGGCGCAAAAAGTGGCTGCAGTGCTGCCTGACCCCAGCCGCGTCACCGAAACCTGGTCGAGCTCATCCGTTGAAAGTTCAAACATCACCTGGCGTCGCCGCAGGGCTGAGGGCTGGCTATGGCTCCGTGGGGGACCCAGCTCTAGACGACTGACGACTACCTGTCGTCATTTTGTTGCTGTTGGCTGTTGAAGTGTTGTGGGCGTGGTCGTTATGGGCCATAAGAGAGAGTGTGCGAGGGGGGCGGGGGCAACTGTCAAAGTTTTTTGCGCGCACACACAGCTACTGAAAAATTGAAATGCTGCCTCACGTGCTATGAAATTTTTTATATTTGTTGATTTTTGGCTTAGAGTGTTGACCAACAACAAAGTTCCCAGTTTGCCAGTTGCCAGTTGCCAGTTGCCCGTTGCCTTTTGTTTTTGTTTCTTTTTCAATTTCGCCCCTTTTTGCTCAACATTCCATATTCCATTTCGTTTTTCCCGTAGCTCAAGTTTCAATGAGTTCGTCCCCCGCCCCCCATCCCATCACGTATTTCTGTTTTAGTTGTGTGTGACTTTTATGGCAATATTGGCAGCGGCTCACCAAAAAAATTGAAGTTCGACTCGCGTTGTTTTTAATAACTTAATATCTTTTGTCAATTTGCCGGAGCGCTTTAATTTGATTGAAACGAAACTGTTCAAAGTTTGCCTTTCGGCTTTTCCATTACTCCATTCCTTTTTAATCGCAGCAGCAACAGCAGCAGCAGCAGTAAAATGGGAAACGCATCTATCTAATTGGTCCTTTGATTCGGATTGTCCGTTGCTGGATAAAATGGGTAGCTGTGGTAAGCATTACCACACTAACCCTAACAGACTTTTTTACAGAAGCATCAATTTTCTACATAAATATCTATAGAAATATATGAATATATCACGTGCTTCACTTGAATAGGACACTCTTTGTACTCTGAGCCCATTGAAAATGGCAATTCAGGGTATAATTGATATCTGAATTTATATTTAACAGCGTATATATATTCTTGAATAGGAGGAAAAGCTGAGTTGATCTAGCCGGATTGATTCATATATATTAAGGGTATCTCCAAGTAGGGCACTCCCAACTAGAAAACTCTTACTTGCTAAATTTTGTTTTTTTATTGCCCAATAAAACATGCTTGAAGCTTAATTTTAAATAGAAAAACATTTATTTATTTTGATTGAACTTTAAGATCCACTTCATATTATATTAAACAGTTTACAAATCTGACAAAATTTAATAAGTCGATGGGAAAAGCTAAACAAATTGTAAATAATATTATTTTAATATTTTTTGGTTATTCTCGACACCTATTAACATTATTGTTAATGAAAATATGTTCGAATTAAATTTGATATTGTTGATTTGATATTGAATTTGTTTTGGCTTACTCGAATATTGTCATAAGCATATCATCATATAGAAATAAATGTATAAGGTGTCTGCAAAAACAATTTATAAATAAAATATATGAAATATGCATTTCAGCATAAATATATATATATATATTGCATTCACATTACAACTCTAAAATTATTATTTAATATGATTATCTCTCAACACAACAGCAAAAGCCAAACAGTTGTGCACAATTGAGGAAACTAATAGTTCGGTAAAAGCGGCTTCAAGTTATTCAAGTCTGCATTATCCTAACTCAAATAGGAATAGTGGCGAGCATGTCCTTATAATCTCGTACACTTTAAGCTCGCTGTTGGGCTTTGTCGTTACGCCGTGGCTTTAGTGTAACTGCTTTTCGTATTAGCTTTTGATTTGGATAGTGGCTTTAGTTAAATGGCAAGCAACTCAGCTGTGGCACGTGCCCAACGTGCGCGGCGTGCCCGGCGTACCCGGCGTACCCGGCGTACCCGGCGTACCCTGGCGTGCTCTGCGAGCGCTTTTTAAAGACATTGGCAGCGTTAACGCTGCGAGAGCAGCATAGAAAGCAGCCAGTAAGCAGAAGGACCAAAAACTAGTCGCTGTGACAGGCATATTAAAAAGGACACAGTCACACATCGTGCCTCGCCATGACGTGCCAAAAACTAAGTAGTGTCAGTGCAGCCATCAAAGGGCATGCCATGAAATAGCGTCTACCTCATAAGCTCTGCACGCGCTTAGACAGGCACCACACGTACAGGTGTGTGGGCAGTCCCTGCTCCACGCGTCCCGACCTGGGTCCCTAGTCCTCACCTGGTTACCTCCTCCTCAAATAGGCAGTTGGCATTACATGCCTTTTGTGTTGCCAGCACGCTTGGCCTGCCAAAGAGATTGGCCCGGGGCTCTGTGTACTTGAGTGTGTGTGTGTAGGTGTGTGGGTGTGCCTGTGTGTGTGTGCGTGTGTGGATTGCAGATGGTTAACCCGAACCCCCCGCACTTGTGGCAGCCTCAACATAGTGGAAACCCAAACAACACATTGCTCTTAGTACGAGTTGTTTTAGGGTAAGTGATGGGCGTGGCCAGGCTCAATTGTTAGCGATATACTTACACACGAATATATATTTTACTTAACTGTCGTCCCATTTGCCCATTTTCCATTCTCCATTCTCCAATTCACAAATGCATTTCCATGGTTTTTGAATGTTATGCACGGACGTTTATTGAAATCGTTTTTCTTTCATTCTTCTTCAAATTTGAAATCATAAGTGGAGCTTAAAACTAATGCGAAATGCTTAAGTATATTACAGAACTTTTATTTCTCTTTCGTTTTCGTTCACTTCTAGACCTGCTGGAACAGTAAAACAAATGTCGGGCTCCTCTCGGGAAGGGACTGCAGTGCACGGTTGGGATTGCGACATGACATGTCAGTAACATTAGTTAAATACAATAGATTCGAGTTTACTAGCACTACGGTCTTACACATACATATACATACACATATAAATACATTTACATAGATATTCTATAATATATATATATTTCTTGCTGTTTATAAACGACAAAGTGACCCGAAGAACTCGTATATGCCTAGCCTAGGTTGGTGTACTATATATTTTATGGATCTCGACTTTAGCTATGTATCTATATAATGTTATGTTATGCAACTGCCCTACGTGAGGGCTCCAGAAGGAGCTTCTAACTGCGATTCGATTTCTTCAGAGGGGTTTTACTTTTAACTACTACGTTTCTTGCATTGAAATGTCACATGTTCTCCACTTTTTTTCGTAACGTACTATCCTAAAGGCTAATTATAGGTGGGGGTAGCCGATCACTTAAGGTTTCCTTCGATCGGTCGGTCGTTCGTTTCGATCGACTACCACCCACGTTATACATAAATAAGTAACTATTTATTGTGGGGGACAACAATGGGCCCACACTCGTATCTATACCTCCCGAATCAGCGTTTGCTTAGGCGCCCCTTAAGCGCTATAATTTAAATATGTCTTTGGAAACAGAGTTGCGGACGTCGTTTGCTGTGAAATCTTGCGACGTCGCCTCTTGTTGTATTTACAAGTCTTGGTATGCTTCATTACCGCAGGTTAAACATATCTGGTTATCTGAGTATGGAACTCCGATAGGCAAATCTGCAGCTGGCTAAACGAGGGTCGCTCGGCGGGCATGGAGGCCCAGCAGTAGGCCATAATAGTGAAGCTGTAATTAGCAGAGCAGAACCGAAAGGCGTTGAGTTTTTGGTCGGATACGGCGGCTTCTCGTTCAATTGATACTTACAGTTCGTCGGGACAGTTGAAGGGCTGTGCCAGCCTGTAGCCGTCCTTCAGATAATGCTCCATTTCATAGGGATCGATCTCGGCATAGGGCAGCTTGCCCAACGTGCACATCTCCCACATGAGTACGCCAAAGGACCAAACGTCGCTGCCCTCGTTATAGTGGGACTTCTGCAATGCCTCGAGCGACAACCACTTGATGGGCCGGTACTCCCCATCGCCCAAGCAATTGTAGTCGCCAGAGAAGAGGTCACGGCTGAGAGCGCTGTCAGTTAGCTTAACGCGCAGCTGATCGTCAATGCTAAAGGAAACAAATGACAAGGGGCAGAGGGTTGCAAGGGTCGATTAGACGGATTACAAATTGCAAATACCAAATCGGTGATTACTTCGCACTTTCTGACATATGCTGAATGTTGATGAGGGCTTAGCTCTACTTACACACAGTTCCGGGCCGCAATGTCCTTGTGAATCACTCCGTGGTTGTGCAAGTGCTCCATGGCCATGGCCAGCTGGGAAGCCATTAGCACTGTTTGTATGGTGGTCACGCTTCGGGCATACGATGGATCCTGCAGGAAGGTCTTCAAATTACGAACACTGCCGGTGGCGGCATAGAGCACAAAGGGTGTGGCAAAGTCCTCGATGGAAATGCCGAGCACGGCCATAACATTTGGATGAGTTGCCTCGTAGAGCATCATGGATTCTTGGAGGAGCAGATTTACTTGTAGCTGGCTTGCATGCTGCGCCACAGTCTTGACCAGAACCTCCTGACAGTCGTTGTAAGTGCCGCGATAGATGCGCCCAAAGTTGCCCTCTTGGACAAGGCAGGAGAGGCGCACGCGACATTTTTGGACTGTCAGCTCTTGGAGACGGCGGTTGAACTCCTCAGGCTCATGCTCATATTCGCGAAAGGGCCGCGTCAGTGTCGCATATGTGGGTGTAATGGTGGAGGGGCAGACATAAATCGAGTTGTGAGCAGTAGACGAGATGGTGGGCAGACGTTGAAAGCTGGAGGTCTTGATCAAGTGCACGCCATTGGAGGGATGACGCTTCGAAGGACCCTTAGCGCAGTAGGCAATCAGAATGAGCGTCGACACGAGCACCAAGGCCAGGATTCCGCCCACTATCAAAGTGATAAGTCCACTAGTGGGAGGCACTAGAGTTTCCCGTAACAGTGGATCGTAGTCCTTGTTCGCGCCTGCTCCACCAGCACCGCGTCCCACTACAACCGTTGGCTCTGTCACCAGCACACGATGCCTCTCCGTGGGCTTGCCATGCTCCACATTGGTGGGCGAATGCCCGTCGGATATGACGTGCTCAGCAGTGTCCTCATTGTGTTCCGTGTAGTGGATGTCGTCGTGACCACTCAGATCCGGATGCAGTGGCTCCTCGTCGTCGTATTCCTCGCGGGCATCGTTCGGCTCGTCTTTCAGGCAAATCTTCTTGCGTTTAAAGATGAGATTCGTATTGTTGTTGGTCGCCCGGTCGAGTATGACCTCCACGCTGATGGTCACGGTTACCTCGGCGGCCCGCGTGCCCGAACACTTTAAGCTGACGCCCCATGTCTGTGGGTCCTGCGGCACATTACCGATGCGCGAGATGTTCAACAAGGGGCGTGGCAGCACGCCCACATCCGACGTGGCCACATTGATGCTGTAGGGCAGAGGGTGGTCGACCAGCGACTGCCATGTGAAGGTAACATCGCTTATATTCGCCGGCACCGGGACCGCAAAGTTCAGGGCATAGTCATTGATGGCTCCCTCCCGCACGTAGTAGAGCTCCGCGGAGACGCCTGCAATGAGGAGGAAAGAAAAATTTAGCTGCATGTTCGAAATGGCTGCTTACACGGCATCCCAGCGCCAGCGCCAGCGCTGAGGAAATTAATGATACGCTCGGTGACCCAATCGAAGCCGGGCAACTTTTGGCCAGTCACTCGAGTCGGCTGCATAATCAATCACCAGGGATAACAGTTTTCTTTACTTTGTCAAATTGATTTTCTTCAAGGAATGGCCATACTGCCGGCTGCCTGGCTGGCTGCCTGCTGGCGGCTGCTGCCACTAGACTCCGCATTATCTGTCCACTTAGACACTTCGGTGACATATTGAACGAGTTAAATAGCTGAACCCCCCAGCAAATGCCAGACAATTCCTTATTGCTACTCCCCCCTAAAATCAATCAAAGACGACAAACAAGTTGCCTAGAAGAGCAGATTTTCATCTTAAAGGGGTAGCACTTGAAAGGCCCAACATTCCACTCAAGTAATATTAGACTTGGCAATGATTTTTTGTATGAAAACATATATTTGAAATGAGATATTTATTTATATGATCTAGCTTTAGCTATACAGATTTCTCTTCTTCGGGATCTAAGTCGGTTTATAGTTAACTACATTCATTAGGCTAAGCCTTTAGCAGTTAAGATCCCTCTGGATAACATTTCTCTCTGTTAGTTAACAGTGTACAGCTTACATTTACATTTTCTATGCATGTAAAGAAGTTGTTGGTTAATAGAATTTCTGTATAACCTAAAATTTACATATTTGTGTATAAATTTTAACATATATATATAATTATTAACAAGTCTATTTGAAGCATATGCTTCAGTTAGTGCGCATAACATTTGCATGCCATGTTAATGGCGCTCTCACATGTAAACCAATTGAGCTGTATATATAAGGTATATCTGCTCCATCTACAAGTCCATCTAGCCACCTGTTCAGCTATCGCCTTGTGTATGTCTATGTCTATGCATATATCTAATAGTTATGACAGCTCGGCTGATCGCTGCTCGCTCGCGCGTCGCCCTTTGCAATGCATTTAATTAAATTAGTTAGAGAAACATGTGAGTCGCTCTGCTGGGGAACTACAGCTACAGATGGCGCCGGCTTTGTTACCTGAGCCGACTGCACTTGCCACTCGCCGTTGCCACTTGCCGCTCTGGTGTCGGCTCAATAAATCAATCAAAATTATAAAATGCGACTTGAACAAAACAGAGAACGGGACCCTTCGCTCGGCTCGCGGACACGCGACGTTGTGTTCTCGTAGGCGTGTCTCGGGGGCAGGTTAAATGTTTATGCTTAATTAATGTTGATGTTGTTGCCGCTGCCGCTGCCGCTGCACATATGTTGCATGCCTCGCTGTGTTCATGGGTCCGCCGCGGCTAGCCGCAGCGCGGCCTGTTTATTTTAGATTTTTATCGCAGTCGACGTCGCAGTTACATTTTATACTTGTACATTTTATTTTAATTTATGCCACTTATGCGTCCACCGACTGTACCTATGCCTGCGCACACATATATATATATATATATATATACGTATCGTACTAATTAGTGAAGCGAGCCCAGCTACGTTCTAGTTGCCGTTCCCGTTCCCATTCCCGGTCTCTCTTTCCTTGCACGCTTCGTTTGCACTTTGAAAATGTAATTAGTGAAAGCGGCTGCTGGTGGACCACGCCGTGATGCGTGAGTGTATGTGTGTGTAAGTGTGTGTGTGTGTGTGAGTGTGGCGCAGAAATGTGACGTATTGCAGATATGAATACTGTGTCGCATAATGAACCAAGGTAGATAGCAAAGTTGTGATAGCGCCCAAAGGGTTAATGGGCCCCAGACATGGAACCGACAGCCACATTTAATCGAGAGCGAAACGGAAAAATTGCTTCTTAAAGTTGCCCCATTAAAGGTACACAATTAAAATTCCACAGGCATCAAAACTTTCGCGACCCCACGCACCCCAATTACAGACAAATAATAGCAAATTATTCGCCAGAAGCCTCGAACCATTCCGCTTTGCATCTCAAGTGCCGCGCGCGCTAATTAGAGCTGATTGCTGAACAAATGAAGTCAATGCCCCACACTCCTTAGGCACTCCTTCAATAGCCACTGGCTGAGCTCTTCTCTCTTTCATTTCCTCCTTTGTCTGTCACCTGAGGGAAATCGATTTCCTCATCCAGGAGCAGAAGTGGCAGACGCCCTCCGCTCAAGCTGCGCTGGCATAAATGTCTGCCACAAAAAGTAAAAGTTGCCCCAAAAAGCGATGCTGAGATGCTGTGAAAATATGCTTAAAGAGCTACAAATTGCCAAAGCATGGAAGCAGGCGAAGGAGAGGCCAACAGAGAATGGACTACAGAGATAGCAGATAGGAGTAATGTGTGCCAAGATGTTGATAAGGTGCTATGCAAAACCGACAAACAAAGTAAGGGGAGTAAGGGACGTAATAGAGGGTGTGAAGAGCTCTAAGTATCAATGAGCTGATAGGGACAATACCACCATATGAGCCTTAGCAGATGAATTTCTTAAAGCCTTATGAGCTGTGATTTATAGCCTAATAACTCAGTGTATCGGAAGTGCTTGCGGGCCTTAAGGAGTTATCTCCTTCCCACACTGAACGAAGATTGAGCTTGACTAGTGCAACCTCAAATGTTGTTTGAGGCTCTGTCTACTAATCTAGAGAAGTAGTAGTCCAGTTATAAGAAAACTCCTCAATGATTTGCATTTGCTTAGCCCAAAAAGAAATCCTGAGTATTGAATATTCAAGACTGTCATGGAATCCCCAGAGTAGAAAGTTAGTCTTTAAAGATGCTCACGACTCTTGGAGCGCTTCCACATTCAAGCTTTAAATATATTTTCGCTTTTCCCTTTGCTGCTTCAACTCTTTAAAACATACTTAGCTATGCAACGAATTCTAAAAAAAGAAAAAGGCAGAAGCAACGCGATTTGAATTCATGGCACGACATCTATTTAATTTCAATTACAACCCTAAAATACCAGAACAGACGCATAAACCAAAACTTTCTATGTGCCAAAAGCGAGAGAGAAAAAAAAAGAAAGAAAAAATGGGGAAAATAAAATAAAATGGCAATTTTGCGCCCCAAATACGACGGGTGGGCCCATATATCCCTCCCATGGAAGCCCAGTCCGGCAGCGATCCGACTTCCCTGCTTCAACCCTAATTTATGCAAAACCAAAAAGCTGAGCGAGATTTAAATGTATGTCTGAATGAATGTATGTCTCGCCTACTGGCTAGTGGATATCGCTTTATGCTTTCTTAACATATTTTTTCTTCCTCTATGCTAATGCACCGGCCTCCATTCCGCCCGCCCACTATGCGTCATTTGGCCGTCGTCGTCGCCGTCGTCGTCGTAGTCGGCGGCGGCGGCATTCTCGTTGTCGTCGGACATCAGCCTGGGGATTTCGCAGGCCATAAATCCGAAATTGTCTTTTGACACATGAATATGTTGTGCATTAAACGCAGACGGAAGACTAGGCCACAGTCAGAGCCAGAGATACACATTGCAGAGTCCGACTCCCACTTTGGGCGACAGACGACAGTCGACAGACATTTTTATTATTATCAATGTATGTACGAGTTTTTGTCTGGGGCGAGTCTCCGGCTCTGTCTCCGTCTCCTCCTCCGCCTCCGTCCCTGCCTCTGTCGCTGCCCGCGGCTGATGATGACATTGGTGGCCACCGAACTGAAGCTGATGCTGATTTAGGGCCTTTTTGGGGTTGCGTATGTGTGTGCAAGGGTTGCGACTATGATCCCTCCCCCTCCACCACCCACTCCATTCATATCGCTGTCTGCGAAAAAAGACAAACTTTTTATGTGCTGCAAATTTGAATCTGGGGAGCAGGGCAAGGCCCAGGCTAATGTCTTTAGCAAGGGGCAATCATAACTCAAGCAAATTCAATTTGCTCACATTTGATTCGGTGCGCAGCCAAGTCGTGCCACAGACGAGCTGGCTAACCCAAAAGTCAAGAGCCAGATTTATGCAATGATGGAATGATGATGCGCTTGCAGCTGATTAAATCGCACAGCTACAAAGTCAGTTCGCAGCTCCAGGTAACTCACAGACCTCACTGTCCAGGCCAGGCCAGGCCATAGAAGGTCAGCTTCATACAACGAGAAGACAAGTCAAGACCTGCCGAGGCGAGCCCAGGCCGGGCGAGACGAGAAGCGAGGCGAGGCGAGTCAGGGCAAGGTAATTTTTATGCCCAAATGGTCATGATTCGCTAGCTCGTTTGGGTTGCATGCTCGAATGCTTGGTTAGCAAGACGTTCCTCTGTCTGGCCAAACAACTTCACTTCAGCGCGCTGCCGTGGAGCGTCAGAGTGAAAGACAAACAAGCTAAAGGACATGTGAAGTGCACGATGCTCTCTGGCAACTTCATTGCCAAGCAGACTCTAACTACGTGCAGCTCGCCGTGCAACGTGCAACGTGCAACGCCAACGGTAGCTGCCAAGTATTTCTATTTGTATTTCATCGCCCTGGTCGAGCAGCTGCAATTTATTTGCCTCAGTCTCTGGTCTCTGGTCTCTGTCTCTGTGCCTTGGCTCTGTCCGACTCGGCTGACGGTTTTTGCCTTCAGGCCAGACGCAATCAACGTCGCCAGCCCTCAACCCTTTCTGGCCGTCTTGCAGTTTATGTGTTTTCTTTTATATTATCACCTCAACGACTGCGACGGCCTCGGCTCCATCGATGATGCCGGCCCGGACCTAGGCCTGGGCCTGTGCCTGGGCCTGGCCATAAATTCAAGTTCATTGGGACCGAGCGGCCAGCGGGTGTTGCATAAATTATGATCTTGTAGATTCCTATGACAAACCATAAAAAAACACATTACGTTTATGGTGATGTTGCCATGAACGAGCTGTAGTTGCGTTTTCAATTTAAAATGTAAATACAAACTACCCAGACAGAGGGGGACAGAGGCCCGTTCCTCCACCCCAACGGCACACACACATTTGGGGGGAGGGTGATTCCTGGAAGAACTCGGCTTAGTCCACTGCTAATTAGCGCGTTGTAAGGACCATTTAGGTCAAGGCACTCAAGCAGCACGATAAACGCGTAATTAATCTAGCCGATTCCTTAAGTGCTCGCCTCTCAGTACTCACACATATAAATCTCTTAAGGGTCCGGCCAAGCCCCACGAGAAATACGTGCAAATTATTGGCTCATAAAAATCAAAGCAGCGCCGCAAAGAAGTCCGAACCGTAATGTGTTTATCGGAAAAAGTTAATGTGATTATTAGCCCAGAGTCCAGACTCGATTGCGTGAGACAACAGCCAGTGGCCAGCAGTCAGTGGCCTTAACACCTGCCTATCGGGGCCGCCCACAGTCGTTCATCAGGTGGTGGTCAGGACTGTGATTCCGAGCCGAGTCAAGCTGAAAGCTGGCCATTAATTTGCCACCGGTGTAAAGTTTTCTTTCAATTTCGGGCAACGCGTTTGCGTGATGTAATGAAATTTTTATCACCTCTGGCTCTGGACGCAATCCCAGACAGCGCTGGCGGGGTTCAAATCGTGTCTAGGCGCTGCCATCAAATTTATGGATAGCCATAAAGCTTGGTCGGGTCTGCAGCAGGTGCAGGTGGTGGTGTGGCGGTGTGGTGGGGTGCTGGGGTGGTGCGGCGGTGCGGTTTAGAGTGGCCCAGTTAGTTGAGTTTTGTTGCGGTTTCGGCTGCTTGGGTCAGCTTGTAATGTGCCCTGTGGTTTGATTTGCATGCGCCTCTGTGGTCAAAGCCCAAGCAGCCTCACTGCCTGACTGCCTGACAGCCTGGGTGGCCCAGCCCGGCCGGCCCGGGCAGGGCTGGCACTGTCAGGTCAGGTCTGCCGTTAAAAGACATTCTGCGGCAAAGTTGCAGATGTGCGTGAGTCTGGGCTCGCTTAAGTAAACAAGAACTTCCTGTGCCGAATTTTCGGGCCAAGAGCTGGAATTTATGAACACTTTTGACATGGCCAAACAACAGAGCTGCGAGACGATTCTGCCAGCGACACTAGCCAGAGGGAGCAGCGCAAATTGTTCAAGCCAACACCTCCGGGGCCGTAGCCCCGTAGCCCAATGCAAACAAACAAACGGCAACATCAACAACAACACGCACAGAGTTTTCAATAGCACCCCGGGGATGGCGTAATTTATGACTCTGACCGAGTGAGCAGCGCCTCGTATTGACTTTTTCGGCCAGCCGACAAGCCAGCGCCGACTGCTCGCCAGCAGCTGCTCATGCTAACAATAAGTGCTACCACGTTGCCCATTACCCGTCCCAGGCGCAGGCCCCATCCGAATCCCTGTCCCAATCCCATTTCCAGTCCCTGTGGCAGTTCCAGGTCTCAGCACCAGGCACAACAAAATGTAAGAGAGATTAGCATGGATGCATTGCCTCTTGATATATGAACATCAGTGTGTGTGTGTGTGTGAGTGTGTGTGAGTGTGTGTGAGTGTGTGTGAGTGTGTGTGAGTGTGTGTGTGTGTGTCTGTGGTATGTGTAGGCGGAGCCACTGAAGTGGACGCATTTCCTCCTCAAACTGTGCTGTCCGCTGCTGTTTGTTCGAAAGTTTTTGGCTTTGTTTATGACAACGTTTTTTGCTTATGGGTCAAAAAATACACACACACACACATACACACACATGTTCATAAGTTTATATATGTATATACTTGCTATGTATGTGGATGTTTTTTGGCTTTGGTTTTTTATCGGGTGTTTACGTTGAAAAGTAGTTAAGGGGTTTATCATCTTGTAAACGTGACGATGTGAAAACTTTTTTAAGAGGACCACCCACAAGCAAACCAAAGCAGAATCTGCTCGGGGAACGGGGAAGGGTGATGCACTTCATGTGGATGTTGTACATGTAGGGGCAAGCAGACGTTGGGGACGCAAGCACAACTTAATGACTTCAAAACAATACTTAATTCCGCAAATGGTTTATCTGACCCACATGATGCAAGCATCGTCAGAGCACCTAGGCGTTGCTCCCCCTCTCCAATTAACAACGTCTCAATTCACCTCAATGCCAACATGGATGATCATCTCTCAATTAAATAACAGCAAAAACAGAGAGTCTTAGAGAGTCTTCGGCGTATCTGCAATTTAAGCGAAATATTGTGAGCAAATTTGAATTCTTCATTTCATTTGAATCCTCTTTGCATATATTTAACTAAATGTTGCAGCGGAGCTTTGAGTCTGTGTGGACTCCTTTCATTGCTTTATTCAGTCGTCAGCTTCATTATTTATGGATTCTCTCGTTTTGCGGTACTCGAATTCATTTATTCGCTTTGCTTATCCGCATTTAAATATGTTAATGATAATGTTGCTAATATTCTCACACCCAACTCAAAGACCCACTCAACGCCATTAGTCTGTCCAAATAGATGTCTATAAAGCACACACACGCACACGCCCGCCAGGGGCTTACAAAGAGATGAGAATTGATAATAAAGAGAGAGAGAGAGAATGGGAGAGTGAGAGAGGCAGGCACGATAATAGCCGCGACTAATGCACGGCGGCAAATGAATGCCGAGTGGATGCGCTGCGGAGAGGCCAGAACGAATCGCATTTGCGCTGGAACGAATTGGCTAAGCCCAGGCGTCAAGTTCCGCCGGCAAATAAAATTAATGCGAATATGTTTTTAGATATACAGATATACAAATATACAGAGATACTCATGTATATGTTTATGCGTGCTCGAGTGTGCACTGAGCGCTTAATTAAAGTTAAAACAGTCCGCGAAATAATCAGGACTCGTCTTGGGCATTACTTGTTGCCACATAACTGCGACTCGTCTCGACTCCAGTCCCAGTCCCAGTCGCAGGCCCATCGCCATCTTCATCCCCTCTATCGTAATCGACGATCCTCCTTCTTGATGTGCCATGTGCGAGGTTTATCACGCGTGACAGGGAAATTACCGCAGACGGAGACGGAGCGGCCCCTAGGCCACGGCGCTGTCATCAGTCAGTTTTCCAGCCAGTCAGTCAATCAGTCACTCGCTTTGATTGAAGGCATGAATTATATGTGTGTCGGAGGCGTGTGTGCACCACGCACACTGCCCCAAGTCCTACTCGAAGACTAAGTCCCATTTGATATTTTGATTAGCGCGTAATTCAACAAAACGTTTCGCATATGTCTGCCGACAGTTGTTTCTTATCGCCGATTGATGAACGAGGGGAGTGGGGAGGAGGAGTGGGGAGCGCCTCGAAAGTGGGTCAAGCCAATACAAACAATAATAGATATGTATAATCGCTCTCATCTATTCGAGTTTGCTTATCGAACTCGAACTTCGATGGACCTCTCCTATTCTCATCCATTCCCTATTATATTTCCTTTAATCTCTTCGATTGCCTCATCATGACTTATTATGCGCCTCGGGCAAAATGCTCCAAATTTTTAATTACTCAATATTTTATCGCGGCGGAGACCCCCGTGAGCTCCCGTTCAAGTGCTCCCTTTTGGGAAATTACTTAAGGCTGCGTGGGAAGCTGTGCGAGGGTTGCTCGAACACCAGTGCAACGCTGCGGGCGTGTGAATTTTTCCAATACGTTGCAATTGGTAATATATCTAAAAGTATATACTTGTTATAACAGAGGGAGAAAGTGAAAGACGATGAGGAAAAGTAAATGCGAGAGAGAGAGAGAGAGAGAGAGAGAGAGAGAGAGAGAGAGAGAGAGAGAGAGAGAGAGAGAGAGTAGCTGAGAAAAGGAACTAGGAAAACATAATATGTTTTTTTTCGAATAGTTCACAATGTTTTCTTTTATGTAATTATACGAATGGTAATTAAAATTCTCTGGAAATGGGGCGCAGAGGGCAGTTCTATGAGCAGCAGTGTAAGATACAATAACAGATGGAGAAATTTCACCTATTCCTTAAGATGGAGTTAAAGAGAATACAGATACTATGGGAGGGCATATCTTATTGCGATGCATCCTGCAGATGCAGCTACCCCTTTCTTAGCTATTACCGCATATTCGATTCGATTCCCACAATCAATTCGAAATCAAATGGCCGCGACACACGCGTCCTTCGTCCTCTTATTCGAGTTCGTTTTTTGTGTGCGTCAAACAAACAGCAATGAAAAAATTAAATACGAAATAATAAAAAATAATTTACGGTCTCATTAAGAGTGAGAGAGGGGGAGAGGGAGAGGGAAAGAGAGAGAGGGTGAGGCGCCCGCTTGCAATTCGCCCGGCAATAAAAATATGAGACGACATCGCCGACTGCGACTGCGACTGCGGCTGCCAGGCAGTAGCTTAAGGGGCGGCAGTCGTGGTCCACCCTCGGGTGGCGTTTCAAATGAAGCCCTCAACAGCGTGGCTAGCTGCTGAAAGAGCGAGGCGGGGCGGGGCGGAACGTGGTGGGGTGGCATTGCTGCGGCGTGCTCAAGTGCTGGCGGCTGCCTCGTGCGTTGCCGTCGCATCGTATTTCGCTTCCGGGCTTCGTTTGTTTGCATACGCAGCAGGACGAGCAGCGAGTGGAAGGAGATGGAGAGAGAGAGAGAGAGAACAGGACAAGCAAGCTGAAAAATATATGGGAACGGGCAGAGGAACGGACAGGAGAACGGAACACCGACGAGCATAGGACAGAGGCAAGGGAGCGGGCTCTGTTCTCTCTGTGTTTGCACAGCGCATTTCTGGTCCATTAAGTAGCGATGTTGTTGGTGTTGTTGTTGCCATTCTCATTGCTGTTGTTGTTGTTGTTGCTGTTGTAAAGGTAGCTACCCCTCTGGCTGGCCGCGTTTGTCATTGTTGTGTGCGACTTTTCTCACTTTACAGATGCAGCCGGAAGACAGCCAGGGCAGGGGATAGGTGAGGGGGAGGAAAAAAGTCGCATCCACAAGATACAAATGCTTCGAGCGCGGGCAGCACGCGTCACTTGCTTTGTTTATTTAGAAGTTAGTTGTTGCAGCTAAGCTGTGGCTGCAACAGCCCCGACCACCTACCCAATCTCATCTCCGAGCGAGCGAGTTGTGGGAAAGCGTTTGCCTAAGCACAAGTTAATTACGCTAAATGGCAGGCGCGCCGAGGCTCCGGCTTATCCTTGAATGGCTCAACTGCGGATATTGTTTTAAGCGGCATTTCCTAATGCAAATATCGTGTACTTTATTATCTGCGCCATTAACATAATTTAAGCATTGCCACTGGCACAGCGAGCTGGGCCCGAGCCACGGTCCGCGGATTAGGCAGCCATAAATTTATGCGATATTCTACGAATGGCCAGTTGCGCCATTTATCTTTACAGCTTCGACCCGCCACGCCCCCCTTTGAGGGCTGTGCTGTATCGAAATTTTGAAATCTATTCATAGCCGCAGTTGCCACATCGTTGTCAAGTAGGTGTCAGTGAGCATTTGACGACCCACATGTGCTGGCCATCAGAGACGCCAATTAAATCGCCTCATAATGGGCCCAGCAATTTGTCAGTTCCGTTAATTGTTCGGGCTGATGCAGCGATTATTACAAAATAAAAGCGAGAAAAACTACAAAGAAAAAGAAAATTTCCAAACAAGTCAATTGTGAAGCTTGTGCAATCCCTTCGCCTGGCCCCAAAAAGTGGGCTTTGGGTCTGGGTGGCCTCTCCCACTTCATGCATTTCGCTCTCTCCTCGCTTCAGCTCGATTTCCGTTTCGTGTCTAGAGGCTACCAATCATGCAAAAAGACAGGCCCCCACTTTCTATACAGAAACTAAAACATAAACAATTGAAACTGATTAAATTCATTTGATAACGAGGCGGAGCCCGGGTCCGGGGAACGCCACTTGAGATATGCGACTCGGTCCCTTGGGGGTGGTCTACGACTGCAACTGTTCTATCCCTATCCAAATATATATACATCTACGTGTGTGTGCGTGCTGGAGCTCATTAATTGCTAAGTGGAAATGTAAAATATGTTCCGAAACTGAATAAATTTTAATAAAAGTCAACGTCAACGAGCTTAAAAAATATCCAAATCTTGGGAAAATATATCAGCTCGAATTTCTGTCTGCATTTATTATATTCTAGATTGTATAAACATGCCTCTGCATCGAATTAGATTAAATTAAAAACAGTTAAATAATTAATTTTTATACCTAATATGATATACTATTCACAAGTTTTGTCGAATAAATCAAATAAATACAAATGTAATAAATTTCTGCAAAGAGCATAGAATAAACAAAGGATTAAAAACTTGGCGACCTCAAAAAATTTAATTTATATTTATTTTGCATAAGCCAGAGCGAAAATATAATAAATTACAGACATAAATATAAATGGAAGGCAAATAGAATTTGTTCGCATCTTAGAAAAGAAAGAAGAAAAATAGCAGAAGCGATTAGAACAACCCCCAAGTTATACCCTCTCCCTCTATACTCTGATAGTCCATATTCAGAGTATAAATGTGTTTAAATGTGTAGTAGAAGCAACAGTAAAAAGCAGGGAATAGAAAACTTAAGTCTTAACTTGAACAAATTGTTATTTAAGGGACTCCGACGGCTTATCATTGAACAAGCTTGTGAGCAGACTTTAGTTTGCAATAATTTCAACTGAATGCAGCTAACAATTGTCAGCTCTTTATATATTATCACCTGCCGACGGCAACTGTATCAAGTAATAACTTAGATAGTAAAATAATATGTGTAGAAAAATATAGAGTTTTCAGCAAAATGTTCTGATCCCAGCAAGAGGAAATATATATTTACTAAGATAATTTTGATAATTTGTTCTCTACATAAATACTAATATGAATATGATAATGTGGTATATAACTAATATTTTGAAATAATTATTTAAATATATTTCAGTTTATTTTCATTAATATAAATTTGTCTAATATCAAGATAAGCATTTTATATCTTAAAATACAGAATATATATTTATTATAAAATGTATTTGACATTCGTATAATGGTAAAATAATGAAAAAAAAGTTTTTCTGACATATTTCATTTAAAAAATTTCAAAATATGCCTGCATCATTTTTGTCTTAGTTCTCCCTAAAAACAATATTTGTCCCTGTCCAAAATAATTCTTTTAACTAGAGTATGTATGTTTACGCAATTTACTCTCTTTTTCTATAGTATATATTTTTATTTTTTTTATATATTTTTAGTCTCGATAAATTTAAATAATTGAAGCTTCAATGTTTCCGTTCCGTTCCGAGCATCGAAATAATTTATGCACCTTGATTATGTTTTGATTGTCGTTGACTTTGTTGTGGCTCATGAATGCATTATCCGATGCACACGTTGGAGCTTCGGTTGTTGATTTTATTTATATTTTTGTCACAAGCGACAACAACAACGACAACGACAACAACAACGACAGCAGCAGCAACAACATCCGCAGAGCATTTAGCGTTTTAATTAAGCGCAAATGGGCGTCGCTCCAGCTCCTCCTTGTTGTTGTTGTTGTTGCTGCTGATGCATTGGCTTAGCCGTATATTTTCGGGCGTGTATAAGTGGGCGTGGCCAGCAATCCATGACCGTTTGCTGAAGTGTGAACTGTTTACGCAACGAAGGGCCAATGACTTGCACGAAGATGAAGAGCGAGCAACAGCAGCAGCAGGACAGTTGGGCTGTAGGTGGCTCTAGGTGGAAATGATGTTGCAAGCAATGCTGACGTTGACACGTGTGGCAGTCATGGCTAAGTGGCAGCTACACACACACACACACAGGGATACAGTGTACAGCTGACAAGTGGCAGGTCCCTAGCGGCCAAGCCACCGAACCACCCTCGTAATTAAGCGCATTGAAATGCAACTGAGATTTTGCGTCGCCTACACTTTAGCTGCATCATCGTCTCTCTCTCTCTCTCTCTCTCTCGCTCTTTCTCTCCCTCTCTACATTGTGAGTCGTCGTCGTCTGCTTCCCTCATTCATTTGCCAATTACGCACTCCGTGCAACAACTCTCGTCCGCTAGACAGTCGACATGCTAACGACATGCTGCAGAGTTGTTTATAATGTCGTCATCCCAGCAGCGACGGCAGCAGCAACGACGGCAACAACAGTTGCTGCCACAACGGCAACATGCCAAGCGGCGCCTCTTGCATATATATGTGTCTCCGATTTCAACTCTCCCCCTCCTACTCCTCCCCCTCTATCGATTTGCATTTATTAATTATTCCGTGTGGCAAAGTCGTCTCACCCAAAAATTCGGCACGCACGTTGCGCATTTCTCGCCAAGATTTCCCCCGATGGGCTTAACAGGCTTTCCTCTCTTTCCCAGCTGTTCTCCTCGTTGTCGTCGCTTTTCACTAATTGAGTTCACATTACTTGGCAAAATAAATGCGCTCTGTGTATTTTTAGCCAAATGTTGCCGTTTTATTAGCTAAACGTGAGTTGGCAACATTCAACAAAAAATCTTTCAGCCTCCGCTTGATGCGGCTGCTGCTGTTCCTGCTGCTGCTGCTGCTGTTGTTGCCTAGTTGGGAGTGTCAATCGCTGTTGATACACTGGCTGCCATGACTGGCGAGTTCTAGACACAGCACTCAGCGGAGGCAGCAAGTGACCCATGAAGCTTGCTCGATTATAAAAGGATTTTCGATATTCTTATTTTATTTTATATTCATTTTAGGGTCTGCTGCACTTTGATTACGCTCTGCTCTATTATGCTAAAATATGCATTATGAATATATATTTTTTTTTACCTACTCCAACAACAATTTGTGGCACATTTCATCAATTTTATTTGCATAACAGATTGAGTTGAGTTGCGAAGGAAATCTGCCTGGACCTCGACTAGTTTCCCTAGTTTTAGTCGATTCAAATCCAATCAACACATGTTTTTTTTTTGTTTTATTTGCCTATTCTCTGCCAGAACTTTAATTATTTGATGTAAAAATAATTGAGCAAATTGACCAAAAATTATTCTTGAGTTGATTGAAGTTAGCTAAAACTAAATGAGCTCGCAATATTTATATTTTTATTTAAATCAAATTTGTTTATTGGTTTTGTATTAATTTTGGTTTTTGATATTGTGGCTAGACATCTACGCCTTAAATACGTATTTTTGTTTAGAAATAGAAAGAGCAATTAGCTTAAACTAATTTTTATATTTTTATTTAAATCCAACTTAATGAGCTCGACATTTTTTATTTTTATTTAAATTTAAGCTTATTTATTAATTTTTACCATTTTATTTTGACATTTTATTCATTTGTTTTTTTTTTTATTTAATTTAGCTTTTTCGGTTTTTGATATTGTGGCTAGAGATCTACGCTTTGCAACGGAAATTGAAATTATTTCTTTAGAATAAAATCTTAAATGATTTTGAATAGATTTCAAGCAAAATAAGTACAAGGCAGTAAGGCTCAAGCCTCAGGCTGGATTTTTATGTGGATTCCGATTTAGGGCAGTTGACATAATATGAGATGGGTTATGATAAATTTCAATACATTATGATTTTTCTCATGGAGTGCAGACCTTAAAGCTCAATGTTCTACTATATAAATTTTATATTTCGGTGATCACTAATTACTGTGATGGCACACTCTGTGATGGCTTGTGGTGCAGCAAAGAGCATTTATTTATGCTCTGGTTGGCGGTGCCTCATTTAAGCTGCAAACCCATTAAAGATGCTACGTGTCGCTCATTCCGTTAACGAGCTACCGCAGCACTGAGCCAGTCCCTGACATCGTTTATGTGTATGTGTGTGCGTGTGTGTGTGTAGACTTTGGCCAGAGCTGCAATTTGGTTGCGAGCGTCCTTTAGCCCACTTCACCAATAGTTGCAGCAGCTCCCCAGCTCGGTCCGACCCACAAGCGTAAGCTAACGAGCACCAAATGCCGGAGCTGTCATGTTTTTTTTCTCTCTCTCTTCTTTTTTCATGTGGTCTGACAATTTAATTGATGTACACGCATGCACACAAAGACAGCTCACACACATACGCACACACATGTATTGGAGTCAAGCTTTTGAACAAACCGCTAAAAAATGACACCTACCACAGAGCGAGAGAGAAAGAGAGAGGGAGAGAGAAGGGCTGCCCGAAAAGGTAGCCAAAAGTAGGTCAGGCATGCAACCTGCTGTCAACGCTGGATAATTGAAGGAGGGTGCCCAGTTGCCACTCATCATTGGGGCAAGTTGCAATTGCAGCGCAAAACGACAAACACAACAATACCAACACACACACACACACACAGAGCAGTTCGATTAGTGGCTTAAAATTTGAGTTTGTTTGACACGCGGCTGACACAACTAATAAATTTCCATAGCAGTTGATGGATGGGTCACCCGAGCTCGCCAATTGGCAGGCGAGCAGCGCGATGCACTGCAGCAACCTGATTGATTGTCCGGCGCTCCGATAACTCGCGCGACACCAACAACTGGAATCCCGAACACGAATTACGCCGAGTGCCGCACGGCGATAGCTGCCAGATAAGCGCCTGATTAGCACTCGCACTCGCACTCGTCCCAATATTTACCCAGTTATTCAGAACTGACGCGATTTGTTGCCCGCTCTGGAGTGAGAGGAGCCAATATGCCACCTACATACACAGACACAGACACAGGCAGCTACCATCAATCACTCGACCTGTTTGCATAGGCAGCCCTGCAAGCTGAGAGCTGTAAATTTTACAACATAATTTCTGATAATTCCACCATATCTCGCCCTTGCCAACATAGATTTATTTATTTTATATATTTGTATTTGTATATATAAAAAGGGTTTTTTACTGCATCTTTTGGCAGCGCCTCGTAAAACACTTTCGGTTTTTATGGCTCTTTTGCTGTTCATAAAGTAAAGTATATCTCGTATGTTTAGGTATTCCTGTTGATTTGTGCGCTGACAACGCGTGAAGCAACAAGACACATAATAATAATAAAAGACATAAACGGAAGGCCCTCTAAAGAACTGAGATATCTCTCTATACACATTGAATATTAATAAAAAAATAAATAAAATACCAAATTTAATAATGAAATAAATTAAAATATTTTTAAAGAAATGCAATCAAAGATTAAATGTTTAAAAATAAAAGACATTAAAGGAAGCCCCTCAAAAAAACTGAGATAGCTCTCTATACACATTGAATATTAATAAAAAAAGGAATACATTAAATTATTTAAAAAAAAATTCCATGAAAGATAAAAATATTTAAAAATACATTCTATATTAATTAATATAACACTCATCATTAAGCAAATATATAGTCTCTCTACTCATTGAGTATTAATAATAAAAATATAAAAATACAAAATTGAATAAAAAAACATATTAAATTATATTGTTAGAAAAATTCAATAAATGAAAAAAAATGATAAATTCTTTTTTAATTAATATATCTTTCTTCTTTAAGAAAATATATATAATTTAACTAGGCTGACATAATAAAAGGCATAAGCGGAAGAGAACTGAGATATCTTTCCACTCATTGAATATTATTAAAATTATAAAAAAAAATCAAAATTGAATAAAGGAATAAATTAAATTATATTTAAAAAAATTCAATATGTCACTCATCTTTAAAAAAAATATATAATTTAAAAATACGGACATAAAACAGCCATAAAAGGAAAGCCCCTAAGAGAACTGAATATTAATATTAAATAAAAATAAAAAACTAAATAAAGAAGTAAATTAATTTATATTCAAATAAATGCAATAAGAGAAAAAAAATGTTTAAAAATACATTCTATATCAATTAATGCATCATTCATCTTTTATATGTAATTTGAACATGCAGACATTCAAGAGATAAATGGATTCATAACAAATATTATGAATATCAAATGAATAAAATTGAATTTTAATTCAAATTCGTTTAATGGCCACACACAGCTGGCAGCACTATGAGAAGACTCCTCTTTTTCCCCAGTCGAAATGCGATTTAATTTTGAAATAGTTGAAGCGATAACATGTGCAGCTAATTGATATTAGATACACAATTAATTTCGCATTCATTAAATCTAAAACTATTCATAGAGCCACCAGAAGGGGACAGAGCGACTCACCGATTAGGCGCAGCACCTCGTGCAGATTCAGGAATATATTCAAATGCGTTTGGCCGCCGCTCAGCAGCGCCAGAAATAATCCGATTGTGAAGAGGCCTTTAAAGTTCTGCTCCATGGCTGGCACTGGCATTGGCATCGGCGTGGTAAATTACACTTTAATTGTTTAAATAATAATTGCGTGTTAATTGTTTACTTCGAGTTGTTTGTTTGTTGGTTGGCACTGGCAGAATTATTTCACTTGGCGAATCTTAATTTTTCGAATCTTAGAATATGGCGCGCATTTTGCAATTGCCGCTGCAATATTTCACAGTGCGATTCTGGCACTTTGCCTCGCGGAAGACTCAGACGCGCATATTCCAATTGGAATCAACACCTAGACGTGCGTGGCTCAGCTCAGGAGCCAAGACAAAGTTGATGCCCGTTGGGATTTTTGGTTTTCCGCGACGAGTTTTCGTTGATGCGCGCACCGTGACGATTTTCCACAAACTGTCAACTGGATAAACAAAACAATGCTATTGCCAAAGTATCTTTCAGATACTTTTAACAGAGTCTGTTAAAGCGCCGCTCTGTTATGTTAATCCGTACAAATGCTAACATTAACAGCGGCTCGAGTTTCGAGCAGCGACGCCGCTGGCACAGCTGTTTTCGAATTTTCGAACTCGCTGCGAGCATTACAAGACTGTTACACTGCTGTTAAACACTCAAGCACAGTTTGGTTTATAACAAAGAAATTACAAATTTTAATTGAAAATATTTTATTTAGATAACCTTCTATTTTTATAAATTTAATTTAAGCAAATTACAAATGTTTATGTTAATTCATCCTGTCGGTGGATGCTATTGCGCCACCTTTCGTAAACATTTGGTACTAAAGCTATGGTATAACAGTTTACAGAGTCATATGTGAAGGGGCAATGGCACTGTAAATACTACCCCTTAAATGAAAATGCCCTTCTGCAGTATAAATACTTTGGGTATTTTTTTATGAAAATGTATTTAAATCGTAATAAGTACTGAATTTCAGAATACACATATTTTATTTGTATAAATTATGGATTGATATACAATCAGCTGCACTTGTTGCTTAAATTACAAACAGAGACTCATAGGCATACGAATATATATCATATGAAATGAGTATGATATAAATTAAAGCTAAATTAACATAGCTTTGGACACTTATACTCCAGGTAGGGGCTTATACATATAGATACAGACATTTTAAATACTCTCACTAACTTAATACACATTTGACACTGCATTTTGGCCTACATAAATAATACAATTAGGATCTTAAAGATCTACTCTTTGACTGTTAGCTGGTCGATGGAGCTGAGCGTCGTTTCTATTAGCAAATTGTAGTCCAATTCGTTGAGGCTTGCCTTGGCCGTGAGCAGGTCCAGAAAGGAGTCCAGCGGCGACAGCGTCTCCGCCGTGAGATCTGCAAAGAGAAGGAGGAACGAAAAGTTGAAGTTAAACACTTATTGAAGCCTCTTGGGTAAATACAGTTAACGACAAGTCCACAGAATGACAGAGACAGAGACAAACAGGTGCGCTGCTTACCGACCAGAGGACGATCAGGAGTCGTGACTAACTAAGGGACTACCAAATGGCGGATCGCTGCACAAGCACGAAGCGTGCAATGCTTAAAATGGCTGTGGTTAAAACTATAAGCAAGAAACCCAAAAGCAACGAGTGACACACGACGGTCGTGGGCTTGCCCAGAGCTAAACCGCGTGTTGGATGACAGAGTGCAAATTAAAATAATGAGTTAAGCTAGGCGTTACGAATGATGAGGGAGATAAAGTTGCTTCCTACCGCTCCTGGCATGCATGCGTGACTGCGAAACGCCGCCAGATCCCCGCCGCTGGGCCGGCTCCTGGTGCTGACCCGACAGAATATTGGCCGCATGCTCTCGACCGCGTATCATAAGACTCTCAGGATGCTGCCAGCACTTTAACAGGCGTTGGGCACGCTGTTTCGGCAGGGCCGAGAGCAGCGATAGCTTGCGCTCGACGCCCTGCGGCGTATCCTCGATATCTGTAGGGTAAGAGTATGAGATTAATTTCCAAAACAATGTTAGAAGTGACCCACCATAGACGATTGTCTTCATGACATCAACTTGCAGCTCGAACACATGATTCTCTACGTATTGCAAAAACATGTCGTAGTCTAATGCACGATAGCCCAAGTAGGTGAAGAACGATGAGAAGCCTTCGGGCAGTGGGAAGGCGATGGACTCCACGGCCAAGCAATATCGCTCCAGTATCAAAAATAGCGAATGCTGCTGATTGCTGGACATCTGGTCACTAAAGCAGAAGCAGATGTTTAGATGTGGTCGACGTTCATGTAAATACCAAACCTACATCAGCTGAAAGCCACGCAATGTCTCCAGGCGCGCATCCAAGCCGGCAGCACGGCAAACCAGCGAGCACAGCGCACGGGACAGCTCAAGCTGCGCGGAAACGAATTGCGAGGCAACTGCATGGACATGGGCCGGAGCTTGCGAACGCTCGAAAAAGGTTTCCTTCAGCCAGCGGAAGCCCGAGTGCGGCTTGGACGAATGCTTGACCAGATGCACGCTCAGCTCTCGCAGATACTGAAAGGAAAGGACAACACTAATATGAGGATCCCTTTAAGCTGAATTTCCACCAAACGTACAACGGACAGCACGTGCTCCTGCTTGCTAGCCGTGCAGCCCTCGAGCTCAATGAAGGGCAGCACTTCGTTGCTGAAGGGGAAGGCGCTGCCGCTGCTGTAGTCGCCGAAGCCTCCACTGCCTGCGTCCGGGGTCATGGGCGTCGTGCAGCGGGAGAGTGCCTCCGGCTGGTAGCAAGCCAGACTAAAGATTAGCTTCTCTGTCACCTGCTCGGCGGCGAAGCGCGGCTGCTCCTGCTTGGCGGACTCATTCAGCAGCTCCCACAGTCGTGTCCAGATATCCGTGCGATAGGGAGACAAACGTTGCTGCGGCGACAGAAGCATCATGCTGGTATTGTGCAGCGCCTCGTGCGACAGGCCCACGTTAATGTCCGCGACACGTGCCTGAATGGGCCGCGTGGCAATGGCCGTGGTAAGCGGGAGCAGCCGCATCAGTGGCTTCGCCTCCTCGGGCAGTCCGCGCACGGCCGCCGCATAGCTGCCGGCGATGAGCGCCTCCTTCAGCAGGGCAACGGTGTCCAGCGAAAGGGGTCGTTCCAATATGCTGCTCAGCAGCTCGGCGAGAACGTCCATGTCGGTGGAATGGATCAGAAAGTAGTGTATAATGCTGATGCGGTTATCCAGCGAGTTGTCATTGCGGAACGTTTCAATTAGATGGGCTTTCGGCACACTCAGCGATACCAGGTCTAGTGTGGCCGCGTCAAAGGCCAATGCGCCCCACTTGCGCAGCGGCACCAGGTGCGTGACATCGGGACCTCGATTGATTACAGCCGGGCACACGATGTGGCATGTGGGCTCGTGCTGCAGGCCCACATCCAACAGGTGCACAAAGATGGCAGAGGAGACCAACAGATGGTGCGAGCCCTGCAGCACAAAGGTGGGGCGCAGCAGGCGCGCCTTGTGCCAGGGCACGCCCGGCATGACGCAGTGCACCACGCAGCCGTGATGCAACAGCGACACGGAGTAGGCGAAGTGCACATCCTGCTGCTGCTGCTGCTGGGTTGCCTTGTTCTCCTGCGCATGCTGGGGCTGCATCGGCTGGTACAGATAATAGTGGCACACGAAGAACATGCCCGAGCTGTCAGCCAGGATGATGAGGTTCAGCGAGCTGTCGTGTACGCGCAACGGAACAGCGTCGTCGTCGTAGCTGGGCGGCTCCTCTGCGGCATTCGCAGGCAGCTTTGGCAAATTAAGCGGAATGTTGAGCTATCGAGGATGGAAGCGGGAGATCTTAGTGGGAACCCCATTTCACTTTCGCCTAGATCATACTTACAACTGTTTCCGTGGGCTGCTTCTCGTTGAACTGGAATGCAGACAGCGTGGGACTAAGCACCGGCGCCGTCTGCTCGCCTGTCTGCTCCCGCTCGTCCAGCAAGCTTAGGCTCACGGCCTTCGGCTTGAGGTGTATGTAGTAGAGCGCCTGGCACTCTGCATCCCACTGCGCCCAGCTGAAGTTCTTGGCCAGCGTCTCATGGGTCAATATGCTGACGTCCAGGCGCCAGGCGCTGCACTCTACTCCGCCGGTTTGTGAGGCCGTGGACCTTTGCTTGACCGTGCAGCTGTACTGCTTAATAGCTGAAATGAATCTTCATGAAGTCGAGGCTAACGTACATTCATTGACTACTTACAGTCCTCGTGGGTGAACACCAGCAACTTGTCCTGCCAGAAAGTGCGTGTGGCGCTCTCCCCTCGCCACAGGAATTGCGTCATAATCTGGCGAGTCGAAGGCTCCGCCGTGAGGCAAGTGGGCGTACCGCCCTCGCTGCTCCGCACCTCCACAATAAAGGCCTGGTAGCGCAGCGCCGCCTTGATCACATAGGACAACAGGGTAATGCTGCTGTTGATGCTCGCCTGGATAATCTCAACGCAGCCTGGCAGAGTCCACAGCACTCGCACCTGCTTTTTGGTGGCATGAAAGTGACCGATGCACGTTTCGCGCTTACTCGGCTCATCCAACTCCTCGAATATCCACGAGGTCAGCAACGAGCCGTCCTGCTCCTGGCCCAAGATCCGCCACTCGTTCGCCTTTTCTGCATGTGAAAGTGAAGCAAATTTAAATTGATTACTGAAGTGCTTTTTATGCCCATTGCAACACTTGCCTTTGTAGCCCTGGGCCGCCAGAAGGCCACAGAAGTTAGCGGCCAAGTTCTCCTGACGCAACATGCTGATTTTAATTGAATTATTTAAAAATATTGCCGCCTTTGCAGCATCGCTCCCAATTTTCAGCGCAGCCGTCGAGAAATCAATAAGAACTGCGCTCGAGTTGGCAGCGCCACAATCAGCTGTTGGGATGACCATATACATAAATTTAACAATTTGATAAATGAAATGGCTATCTATACAGACATACATCCATATAAAAGTAAAATATTATAATATTGTGTAGTACATACATACATAAATATTATTTTATTAGAGCACATCCAACGAAGAACCAATCTAATTTAATTTTATTTACCAATATGATTTGCAATAGGTGGCAACGCCCCAAGTTTTCAAGACATGGCGCCAAGCACCGTTACATTCAATATTTTGCGCAAAACAGAAAGAGAAATAAATATTAAAAATGCCGAGTGAAATAATTACATTGCAATTAGGCCAATGTGGCAATCAAAGTAAGTTAATTATCAAATTATCCAAATTGCTGTTTTTCATCTATTAACTCAACAGTTGGTTTTGAGTTTTGGAAGCGGCTTTGCCTGGAGCACGGCATTTCACCGGATGGGGTGCTCGAAGACTTTGCAGCCGATGGGCACGATCGGAAGGATGTATTCTTCTACCAGGCGGATGATAACCACTATATACCACGCGCCGTGCTGCTGGACCTGGAGCCACGCGTCATCCACAACATCATGACCTCGCCGTATGCCAAGGTGAATTTTCAAATCAAAAGAAAAATCATATCAAATCGATTGGAACTATTGCGACTTGTAGCTCTACAACCCGGAGAACGTTTACTTGTCCAAGCACGGCGGCGGCGCTGGCAACAACTGGGCGTCTGGCTTTAGCCAGGGCGAAAAGGTGCAGGAGGAGGTGTTCGACATACTGGATCGGGAAGCCGATGGCAGCGATTCGCTCGAGGGATTCGTACTCTGTCACTCCATAGCCGGCGGCACGGGCTCGGGCATGGGCTCGTACGTGCTCGAGCGGCTATCCGATCGGTTTCCAAAGAAGCTCATCCAGACGTACAGCGTGTTTCCCAACCAGGACGAGATTAGCGACGTTGTAGTGCAGCCCTACAACTCCATACTCACCCTGAAGCGGCTTACCAAGTGCGCCGACTGCGTCGTGGTGCTGGACAACACGGCCCTCAATCGCATTGCCACCGAGCGCCTGCACATACAAACGCCCACGTTCACCCAGATCAACAATCTGGTGTCCACGATTATGAGCGTCAGCACCACCACCTTGCGCTATCCCTCCTACATGAACAACAATCTGATCGGGCTCACAGCCCCGTTGATTCCTACGCCCCAGCTGCACTTCCTAATGACGGGCTACACTCCGTTGATCACAGACTACGAGGTGAGGATGCGACTGGATCAAACTGAGATTCCTTTTCAATTATCATTTAATCCCTTGGCCATTTGCAGACCAAGACAAATGTGCGCAAGACAACTGTCCTGGATGTGATGCGCCGCCTGCTGCAGCCGAAAAACATGATGGTCTCCTCGACCGCGGACAAGCGGCACTGCTACATCTCCATACTGAACATAATACAGGGCGAGGTGGATCCCACGCAGGTGCACAAGTCGCTGCAGCGCATACGCGAGCGCAAGTTGGCCCAGTTCATACCGTGGGGTCCGGCTAGCATTCAGGTGGCGCTGTCGCGCAGCTCGCCCTACGTCCAGACGGCGCACAAGGTGTCCGGCCTGATGATGGCCAACCACACGGGCGTGAGTGCTCTTTTCAATCGCGCGCTGGCGCAGTACGACAAGCTGAAGAAGCGCAATGCCTTCCTGGATCAGTTTCGCCGTGAGCCCATGTTCCAGGACGACTTGACCGAGCTGGACTCGGCGCGTGACACGGTTGACTGCCTGGTGCAGGAGTACGAAGCTGCCACGCAGGTGGACTATCGCCACTGGAGTCCGCTATCGAACGGCGCAAAGATCACAGCTTAGGCACTACTACTCACCTACTCACACACCTCTGGAAATATCAATTCGATGTAAAGCCCAGTAGACTGTGCCTTTCCATAATTCTAAGCCAAAACTTGGTAGCATCAAAACTTTTCGATTTTGTGGTTGTTATGCAACATCATTAAATTTTCACCTGACGCTGGTTGTTGGCAATCGAGTTGTTCGTATATTGATATCTCCTTCAAACACTAATGCAAATAACCATCTCATCTTCTTTTCTAGTTGTACCGTCATGTCGAAGCTAATGAAGTTGTTAAAGGCCGTTGGCAGTAACATCAAGACTGTCATAGGCAATGGAGTCCAGAGAACAGCTATTCTTTTCGGATATCTTGGTGACTTGGCGTTTCGGAACTGACGTGACAAAACGCAATTGCCAGCACATCAACAAAGCTGCTTAGCCCTTTAGATCGCTTACACAATTTATAGAATGAAATAAGTTAAACAAAAAAAATGAAATCAATAAGAATGGAATAGTTTAAAAAATAAAAATTGAAATGGAAAAGAGATAATTATAATAGCCAATGAATAAATATATGCATCTGTAAATACCAATACAAATATGTAAATAATTACTAGTCGAAATTGTATATCATTGTTTGACTGATTCGACGGGGTTTTGCTTTAAAATCCGCTTCTATATTTCCAAGTATGATTCTGTCTATACTTATAAATGATTTCTTATGTGCTAAAGGATGTAGGTTTAAGAAATGTGTGTTTTCGAATACTTTTGAGATCATGTGGCATCCACATAAAACAAATTCAAGATCGTAATCGTATGTGTAATATCTTTTCTGATGAGAAAGATTACCCGCAAGAGAAAGAGACGGTAAGGATGACTACTTTCTTGATAAGGAAACTATAGGAAAGACAATTTAAATTTTTAACTTGAGCTAGATGCGATAAGAAAGAATCTATTTGGCATTTATCTACAATATTTATCAAAAAGTCGAATTCGAACTCTTCTATCTGAGCGTTATTTTCTATTACGAATTTATACTACTATTAGCTCCATAAAACTAAGGAAAAGTTTTATAAAAGTGGTTAAAGTGTGACTTCAATCAAAAACAAGGCTATGAAAGTTTTGTAATACAAGAGACAGCTAGGACAACTAAAGGTCTTATCCAATGAAACTACATCCAAGCTGAGGGGAAAACGAAAATGAAAATCAAGGAAGGCCTTGAAAATCGACTTAAATCTGTGCTGGAGCTGAAGCAAATCTCGTATGAGATCCTCATATTTGGTTCAAAATTCGTGTAGTAAACACATAAAAAGTTGTGTAAAAACTTACATTATTTTTTTGTTGGGTGTTCGCCTCCAGAAGCCGCACAGCACACACATCACTAACCCAAATTACATCGAGTAACATATATTTCGGATATTCCCGAGGAGCCTAAATTTCACCTTTTTAAATAAACGTAAGTATCGCTGTGAGAAGGAGCAAGGGGGACTAGGTGGAGGCAACTCATGTGTCCTTTTGCAGAATATGTGCTGCGGCCCCGCTGGATGGTGTTCATTCTGTGGCCCACCGTGTGGCGGACCCTGTTGTCAGTCCTGTTGTGTTGAGATGTGTTTCTCGCCCTGCACGCCGGCGTTCTTGCAATGTTCTTTCTGCTGTGGCTGCTGAACGACGGCCGACCCGACGGGCAGTGGCGTCCGCTCCTGACGGCCGAGGAGCCCATGGACCAAACTGCTCCGGTCTGCTGCGGTCAGCAAAACTAACACAGCCTCTCAAATTACGTTATAACAAAAGAATAATGTAAAAAAAAAAAAATAATAAAACTGATTTTATGTTCCTATGACACGAAATTCATAAAGAAAAATCCCATCTTTTATAGAATCCCATCTTTTATAGAATCCCATCTTTAATAGAAATATGTACTTGGGTGTAATACCAAATGAAACATTGAAATGGTAATATAATTACTATTTGAATGCAAATGAAATATGGATAAATCTTAAGAGATTAATTGATATTTTCTGGAAGAGAGTTAATGTATTTTTCAAATATATTCATCTAAATGTTTAAGGCTAGACACCTGAAATAATAATTCTGTTCTTCTCGCTTGTCTTGTTTTATTGGACAAGCTCTCTAGAGTCTTGGTCAATCTGAGAGTCTACGATTTCATCCAATTAGAAACTGTTGCAACTGAACTAAGAAATTTGGAGTGAGAATCAAAATCGTATAAATTACATTTGAAACCCAATACCCAATTTGCTAGTCCTAGTTCGAAGGACATTCAAGTTATGATAAGTTCTGCGACTTTTTCAATCGAATTCATCGACTTGTTGAATCTGCGTAGAAATGCCAACAAAGGTTTGAATTGCCAAAGATCTGTACACACGGAGTGACAGACGGATAGAGGCGGACGGACCGAAAAGCAGACTGATCCTTTTGCCTGTTACATGCACTTTAACAAAACCATTTTTGCCTAAATTCTCATTTTCGTATTTCTACTCTGTTATAAGCTATAAATATCGATAAGTAAGGGCTTATATAAAACCATTTAGGTGCAATGGATTGGCTGACGGACTTTGTATTTTCCGTAAACCAATCCATTGCACCTAAATGGTGAGGGATTCTCTAAATACATTGATGAGATGTATTTAGAGAATCCCTCACTAGCAATCCCAAATCCAACTTCAATTGAGTCCCTAATACATTCAAAGAGAAAAATACCAAGTCAGTAAGCCAATTCAATGCGCCTAAATGATCTTACTAAATGATCTTGCCCCTAGTTACCGATGTTTATATAGTATAACAGAGTAGAAATACTCGAACCAACACTAAATAATGAAATGTTTCAATAGGCCTTGCTTTAAACATAACGTGTTCTCCCAGCGGCTGTAGCCCGACCTGTTTCAGTTCCAATCTACACCCGGATCCGATAGGACTTAACTTTTGATTAAGCACAACCAAAATTAGTTTATAGTGAGTAGCCTTAAAGGATAATCCGCTTCGAGAGTGTCATGCTAATATTTCGCTTCCATTTGCAGGGTCCTGAGCCGTCATGTGCTGCCAGAGTCGCTACTACCGGGAGACACCCTGTGTCCAGTGCTGCCTAGTCGATTGTAGCTACTGCTGCTATCGCACCCAGTGTGCGGGACCCTGTGGCCCCTGTAGGACTGGGCCGTCCTGTTGCTGCGGAGCCATCGGCGATCTGAACTACAAATACTCTTTCTTCGGACTGCATTTGCTCTAATGAGAGCAATGCTATTACTTTGATGTCTTCACCAGCAGCAGCAGAAGCAGCACATGGTTCATCGGCCTTGACTTCATCTAATGTGAAATATTTTATACCAATTGATCAATAGTTACGAATATATGTTGATGTTAGACGTGTCCTTTGCAAATATCCTTAGCCAGGCAGCTTGTATAGGTTCACTTGTGTGTACACTCGCATGAATAGGTATGTGAGAGGCAAAAGGAGGCGTGCCGCACTCCACATTCATGATAAGGACAGCGTTCTGAGTTGATTTGACCCTCTCCTGTTCATTGGATATCTGGTGAATACAGAGATTTTGTATAATTCGAATTTCTGATAGCTCCACCTCGGCATGAAATGTATTTCAAATGGTAGAGACTTGGGCATTTTTCATATACACACATCTCCATGTGAAAAGTACTTCTTCTCTGATAGAGAATCTAGAGCAACCTGTACCACTTCCTATGCCTGAACGATTGAAATTGCAGCAAATTGCAAGTTGCAGTGTGGTACCGGGTATATTCTAGTCTGGCAGTCCCTCCTAGATCACTTTAGCAATGTGAGCTAGATATGACAATATCTACAGATATGATATGAACTCACTGATAATGAATATAGTCATAGTTGCCCATCCTCCAAAGGCCTCCTCCCTCCACTTCAATAAAACAATTAGTTGATTTATTAAAAACAAAATTATTTATTTTTAATTTTTAATAGTTTTTTTTCATTTTGTTTTTGTTTTTTTGGTGATGGAAATAGAAATTCTTACAGTACAATTGTTGCTGCTGTTTTTTTTTTTTTTTTTTTTGGTTTTTTGTCATTTATATTTACTGTTACACAACATTTTTTAAATGTTAATTAATACAATATATAATAATAATAATATAATATAATAATAATAATAATTTCATTTTTAATTTATGTACTTCGAAAATTGTGGCCCCTAAGCATTTAAAAGACTTTTATTTTTGCTTCAAGTTCTGTTTGGTTGTAGTTTGGTTTTTTTAAATTTAAATTTTAAGTTTTTTTTTTTTAAATTTATTTTGCTGTGGTTCGAGTACACAATAATATTAATCAAATGCATACGAATGAGAGTTTCGTTTCTCATCTCAGTTTTTGTCTTCCTCGTTTTATTGGTGTATAAAAATATTTGTATATATTTTACCATATCTTTTCTGTTTACCGTTATTCACGTGTTGCCTCTCACTTACACATTAGAATAATGAGTTGAACAACTGCTTCGTGTTTTTTTCTTTCTTTTATTTGTTAATATAGTATCATTTAGGCATACAATTATAATCGTAATAATAATAGTTTTTAATGAGTTACTAATAACGTTCACATTTATGACATCTGTATTCGAGTACGATTACGATTACATATATATAAATATGTGTATATATATATGTATTGAATGCTTGCTTTCTTTCTTTAATAAAAAATATGAATACATAAAAATATATGTATGTATGTATATATGCCAAGTAAATGCCATTCATATGCGTTTGTCTTAGTACTTATTGATGTGGGCTGTGTTGTGTGTTGTTGGTTTTATATGCAGGGTGTTCACTGTACTGTGTGGGTGAGTGACTGCGTGAGTGTGTGTGTGTGTGTAGTAGAGAGCTCAACTGGCAGTTGGAGTAGTTTGCAAAACAAATTCGAATCACAAATAATTCATTCAAAATATACACAGAGAGAGAGGGAGAGAGAGAGTGAGAGTGTGTGACAGAGATGAAGTATATATGTATTACTATATGCATTTTATATGAAACAGTGTGCATACAGTATGCCTTGGTGGGTGTGTGTGTGTATTTATCTTCTTCTACTTTCTCTTCGCCTTATATATTTGTTTTGTTTTCTTAACTGATTAACATAAATTTAACAATTTCCCGAAACAGCCAAAGAGCGCGGGCAACACTCAAAGTTACACATTTATTTTTATTTTTATTTTTATTTTTTATATGTAATGCCAACCCATCTCTACACGTTCCTTGATATATTATTTACCTTTCAGTCCATTAGTCCATATATATATATATATTTATGTGTATATATATTGTATTTTTTCCTTTTTTCTTTATTTTTGTTTTTGTTTTTGCTTAACAAACTTTTTCATTCACTTTAATAAACTAAATTTGAGCGAAAAATGCTTTAACTAATATTTTTTGTTTTTCTTTCATTTAGATCAGAAATAACTGTATTTATAGAAAACATGTGTGTGTGAGTGTGTGTGTGTGTATGTGTGTATGTAAAGCCTTTTAGCAACACCCTGTATACTATGTTTATTTAAAAATTCAACTTGTTTCCTCCTCCTCCTCCATTTAGCAGAGAGTTGGAGAGAGTTCAAAATCAATGGTAAAATGTTTAGTTTCTTCACTTTTGTCTTTGTTTCGTAAAATGCTTAAAACGTTTGCTAAAACTTATCAACTTAATTGTAACGACATTTAACATTAAATTGGTGTTTTTTTTATTTTTCCTTTCTTTCCATTTCTTTTTTATAGTTATAAAAATACATATATTCGTGTATATATGCTGACATATAATAATAATAATATATAATAATTTGTAAAATGACTAGATGACGATTCCATGGATCATGACGTAAGTATATATATATATGTATGTATGTATGTATATGCTAGATGTATGATGAATGATGTACGATGACCATATGCAAGTATGTATGTCAATTAGAATTCTTAGCAAAATGTTCCATTTGAATGTGTGTGTGTGCGGTTCGACCGTAGAGACTCATTAAACTAGATCTAGATTTTATATATATATATATATATATATATATCTGTGTTTATATATATTAATTTGAGTCCCAAAATTGATTTAAATTATTTATGTATTAAATTGTGTAATTGCAAAAACGTAAACATCCAATTAGCATTAGTTAATCATGATGAAAACAATTTCAACGCAAATATAAAAACAAGTAAGAGTGCTCTAGTCGGCAATGCCCGACTAGCCAATACCCTGAATCCGTGTGTTGTCTATTATTGACTGTGTCTCGAGAGAAACTTTGATTCGATCAAGGATTGGTATTGACTGAAGCTAGTCGAGGGATTGAGGGATTACCTATTCCCTTTTAGTATTGTATAAGTCTTTGAGACATGCTAAAATATTTCAAGTTTATTATCGTTCTCTTTGAAATATTATGAATAGAGTTGGAGTCAATGAATTTATGTGATCTTTAGATCATCGGCAAGATACCGGGATCAAATAGTTTATGCATATGGAGCTAAGTAGAGTTAGTTTACTTCAATGGATTCAGGGCATAAAAAACAGTTGTGCAAAATCGGAATGAATAGATAGAACGCTTCAAATATAACCTACAAATGATTAATAAATACGCTCAATATATATTAATATATATATTGATTGAAACATATTGATGTTTTCTTCGTGTTTCAATTTAATTCTCTTGCAAATTAAAAAGGAAATTCGGATTCTCTGGCTGCAATCGGTCTGCCAGGATGTTTAGCTTTTTACGCGTAACTGTAAATAAATAAAAAGAAAAGTGCAAAACATTTATGAAAACAAATAAAACAACGCATTTGGTATTTTTTTAGAAAACAAGTGAAATAACTTTAAGCTTTAATTGATACAAAAACAACGAACAAAAATACAAAATTAATACCATATGTAAACGTAAACTCTAGGGGATAAACTCTATGGAAATCTAAGGCGAAAATAAAATAAATTCTAAGAGTTACATAAAGAATTTTTAACGTATTGCAAATTCATTAACAATTTATCATTATTTGTGTGTGTTTTCTCCTTCGGATCGAGTCGGATCTACGTATACACATATATGGGAATATATGCGTATGTAAGCAAAGTACATGGTATAAATATATCTTAAGATGCGTATAAATACATTAAAATACAAATACAAACTACAAATGCTCGGATATGAATGTGTTGGTAGTCTTCAATAGGAAGTATAAGCAGCTAACAACAAACAGTTATCTATTACATACGCCCTATGTATAATGTGTATTACATGCTACTATATATAGGTATATATATACGTGTGTTATATATACTATATATCCTTTTTTTCTTGTTCAACTTTTTGTTCGCTTACAAATAGAAAATGGAAAATATAATGAAATTATTTTCTCTTCTATGTTTTAATATTATTATTATTAAAATTATTATTACTTGAATTTCTCTTGCGCGCAAAGCAAAGTAAAAGAAAAAGTTGAGTTAGGATCGGTGTCAAGTCAAGGATGAAGTGGAAGTGGGAAAGCCTATCAACGAACCAACAAAAGAACTGTGAAAATTCCCTAAACGAGTCTCATTCCATTTTTCTTTTCATTTCTTTTCTCACAAAGTTTTTCTTTTCTTTTTTTCATTATTATAAATATCTTCTTTTTTTTTTGGTTTTTCTTTTTAGTTTTGTTTCACGTTTACGTTTTCGAAGCAGTCTAAGATTTTGTTGTTCTTTGTTGAGTGTCATAAAAAATGTTTTGTGTTTTGTTTACCGTTAAGTTTCGCTACTAATTCCATAGAGACACACGCACACGCACACGCATACACACACACATGTGCATGTGCCTGCTGTGTGTGTGTGTGTGTGCGTGTAGTTGTAAGTATACATATATATATATAGTAGCAACATTATATATACATATATATATTTATACGTAAAGATGTATGTATATAGTAGTATAATATGTATATTTATGTGTAAATGTTTTCGTGTAAAAATCAGTCATAGTTAATTGTTTATCAATCATGTTCGCATGGCGTGTGCATGTCCGTGTGCGTGTGCGTATGTGTGTGTGTGCGTCGCTCATACGCGGAAGCAGACAGAGAAAAAGCAAGAGAGAGCAAAAAGCTTTGCTGAATAAAGCTCAAATTCTTAAAGAGCAGCACGCAGCACACACACGCACACGCACACGCACACTCACACGCCCACACAGGCGCATGCATTTAGCTTTACTATGTTCTTATGTAGGTAAGTATGTAAGTATGCATGTTGCTTGCACAGTGTGACCATACGCAGCGAAAAGTAACTGCATATGCGAGTTTTTTTATGCTTGTCGAATTGAACTTGTTTTTTCTTTCTTTCTTTCTTTTTTTTATAGATAATTATCGATTGCTTAGACTAAGAAAACTAGTGGCGACAACAACAATGAAAAATAGTACATATTCATATGTACAATTGCATGTATGTATATATATATATATATATATATATTTATGGTATATATTTATCAGACAAACTACGCAAGCAAGCTTTGAATAATTGATATAGTTGAATTTTCCAAAAAAATATACATACACACATTTATTGGCATGTATGGATATATAATGTATATATATATATGTATGTATATGTATAAGTGCATACATGTTTATTGGGGTTCTCTAACATTCAATGTAACATTTGCTTCAATCTTATTTATATATATTGTATAAATATTCGAATAAATATTCTACGAGTATTTCCATTTTCTATGCTGACGGATAATCGAACTTTAGCTCTCTACTTAAGAAGAAACACAAATGGGAAATACGAATGTAAACAAAAATAATTACATACATATACATGTAGACATATGCATGTGTATGTGTATGCATTCAATTTTTGTTGAATTTCATTAGTTTTCACTATTTCCTAATATATAGTCTAATAATACTTAAAAACACTTCTACGAAGCCAGTTTGAATTTTGTTTATTTAGTTCGCTGCTGCTGCTTGTCAATAATCGTTATCGTTATCGTTATCGATCTTCCTCTCTGTTATACAATGTACAAATTCTAAATTCCGTACAAAATGCTCAACAATGTTTCTTAGGGATTTCATTTTTTGCTTTTTGTTTGCGTTTGCTTTTGCTTATCATTTTGCTTTGATTTTGGATTTGTTTCGTTTAATAACATTTATCAAAAATATAAACTACATTAAAAATTACTTTCATGCATATCCATGGGCTCAATTCTAGACCTAGATCATTCAACTTGTGCCGACAGTCTCTCAACCTCAATCAAACTCAACTGCAACCCAAACCAAACTTCAAACTCCAAACTATACCTATACTTCTCCTTCGTCTTCGTCTTCCCCTTCGCCTTCTCCTTCTTCTATATATTGCCCTATTCCTTAGACGTGCGTAGCCCCACTTGGACTGCGGAAAGTTAAGCCAAGTTCTGTCTGAAGTTTAAATATTAGTGTAACATTCATAGCCTAACAATGAAAACGTCTCCTTATATATGATTTAGATTTATCCTTTTCTCATCCTTATCGATATTTATCGATTTTGATTCCTCTTCAATTTTGTTGTTCTTCCTTGGTGGTAGTTGTGAAATGTTTGAATCTTAAACGAGGCGGCGCCCAAATAAACTAATCACAAATGCCGGCACACGCATACCAACTACGATTTTACATACATTTACATATATATAGATGGGGTTAAAATTCACGAATTGCCAGCACGAGCTACAAAGTTATCGTTTATCGTTATCGTTAAGAGACGCTCTATATGTATTTGTATATGTATGTATATATATATATATATATATGTATATATGTATGTATATTTAGAGAGCACAGTTAATTGGCGGTATAAAAAGTTTACATTTTAGTTGAATTTTTCACTTCGTTTTGGAAAAAATACATATGCTTAAAATGTTCCATATATATTTATGTATGTAGATGTGTGTGTGTATATATATATACTGATTTATGCATATAGTTTTTAATTTTTTTTTGTTTTTTGGTTTTTTGTTTTGTTTTATAGATATAGATAGCGCTGTGTTTTACAGTTACACGATTTAGCTTACATAAATATGTTTTTGGGCTTTAGTTCTTCAAATATATATACCAATACAAATATATATATTTAAAAAAATTGTTACATATTCATTTTGCACAGTCTATTAGATTCTCAATTCATCAAAATTGTTATCAACATACATTTATATCGTATCTATATATATTTTAGAGTTAGATTCTGCCATATGCACTGAAATGCATCTCTAGAATGTTCTGTATGGGCGAGGGGGACAACACTACTGCAAGCAAGCGAGAGAGGAATGTTCGAATGTTCGCCTGCTGCGTCCCACTGTACGACACATTCGCTCTAAAAGTCAACTAACTCTGTTAATCAACAGCGGCACATTCTCTGTTAGTTAACAGCGGCAAGCGTTAACAGATGTTAAGGTGCAAAGCAAAATTACAAATTACGAATTAAATCAAGACAAATAAAAACACAAAGCAAACAATTTTCGTTTTTTTTTTTCAACTTTTGTCGGAATTGATAAAAAATCATTTAATTATGTACTTCTGTTACTTTTCTTTTCGTTTTTGTTTCGTTTTGTTTTGTGATAAATGTTTACAACAATTTGTATTTAAAAAGTGTTGTTGCTTGCATTCGTATCGTTAATTAATTAATTATTAATGTTATTTGTGTCCCATTTTGTGTAACGTTTAAAAATGTAATAATAATAATTCATAAAAATGTAATAGTAAACATAAAAAACAAATAAGCACAAGTCAAATATAGTTTTTCCTTCTCCTCTCTTTTTTCATCCATTTTTTTTTTGCTTTTCTTTTTTGTTGTTCTTGTTGTGCAAGTGTTAATATACGCTAATGAATAATAATAATAAATACAGTTAAATATTATGTGTATATATATATAGATATATATATATATGTTTTAGGCCATAATAAATACCATCAATTAGCAGTTAACAATTTTAAGTATATAAAAAATTTTCAACAGTTTTTTTCTTTCTTTCAGTTTTGGTGTCAAGTAAAAAGTTCTCACAAGAAATGTACAATACTTTGTTTGTTTGTTTTACCGTTACATTATAGCTACGCACACACACACAGAGTTACATATTACATATTACAATATTACAGTACTTGAATTCAATTAGTTTAGATAGTTTACAACAAGCATTTCGTTTAATATTAAGAATTGTTACACTACAAACACACACACACGCACACAAACACACACATGCATGGTAAGTCCTGGTGTGTATGTGTGTGTGTGTGTGTCTGTTACATAACCTACAAGTTTAATAATCTCACTTAACGATCGTCAAGTTCCAAAATGCAAATTACAAAATACACACAAAAAAAATCAAACATTTTTTCAAGCATCAAAAACAAATCAGACGAAATAATAATAATAATGAAACAAAATAATAATAAAATAAATTCTAATAAACAAACATTTATATATATATGTTTTCTTCTTTCCAATATATATATATAAATTCAAATAAAATTATAAACATTTTTTAAATGCTGTTCCTGTTACTGTTGCGTTTTGTAGTCTCAAAATGTTCTAATTTAATTATTTAATTAATGCCTGTTATTATTATTATTATTACTCATATATATATATCTATTTGCCCTTTCAATAATTTAATTGGAACACATAGCAAAGCGCTTAAAATAATTGCAAAATTCAACTCAACATTGGATCTACTTTTTCCTTTACTTTATCAAAATCAAGTTCAAGATTTGATTTTGATTTTCTTTTCGAGTTTTTTTTTGGGTTTTTGAGAAAGTTTCGTTTCGTTTAGTTGAGATTTTGTTTTACACTTAGCTTTATACACATACATATAAATATATATATATGTATTTGTTAATAGTAATTGTTTATAATAATAATAAATCGTTTAAGTCTTCTGCGCTGATTGCCAACTATTTTTTGTTTATCTTTTATCTTTAAGTGTTTTCTTCCTCCTCTCCTTCCTCTCATTCAATGTTTTTGCTGCATTTCAATTTTTGGAATTTTCATTTTAATTTTAATGCATAAAAACACTATCAACAAATTATTTAAGTTTTATAGTAAATTGTTTCTTTTTTTCATATATTTAAATTGTTTTTTTCTTTGTAATTTTTAACAACGTTTGGAAAATTCTTTTGAGCGTCAAGCGAAATGCTTTAAACAAATTTAAAAAAAATATTTAAATATATATTTATATAAATAAATAAATTTTTGATGCAAGCATAGACACACACATATATATATAGTATATATATATATATGTGTGTTTTTAGTGCCGATCAATTTCGAACAAGAATAATTTCAGCTATTTTCAGTGCGTTTTTCATTTTTGTTTTAGTTTTAGTTTTTTGTGTTTTAAAAATTAAGCAGCGGCAATTTTTGTTGTTTGTTTAAAGTATTATTAATTATTATTGTTTTGTGTTTGTTGTTGTGTTATAGTAATAATAATAATAATAAAACAATGAAACATAAAAACTAAGCGAGTATAAAAAAGTTGTGTGTTTGTTGTTAAAAAAGTAGCAAAACATTTCATAATAGCTCTAATAGTAATAATGTAATAATAATAATAATAATAATAATAGGTAAATGTAGTAATAATAATAAAGATACACGTATGCATATAAATAATCAGTTTACAATCAAAAAATAATTTATAAACATAAAAAACAGTTCAATATATATCTATTTTTATATCAAAATTTTTCTTGTCTCTTGTTGTTTGTTGTTGTTTATATGCGTTCAAAAAATAATAATAACAAAACAGTTTTTGCGCTTCACTTAAGATTACGATTGTTTAAAGAATATTTGTTTAAATGCTCGAACTATTCATTTGTCCATTGTTGTTGCAGCATTTCATTAAAAACTATTTTTTTTTTGTTTTCTATCAATTTTTTTTTTAGTTTTTTCTTTTTGTTTGTTTGTTTGTTTGACGAGCGAACATAAATAAAAGTGGAGGGATTTGCTTTCTGGTATTTTGTGTATTATTTATATTTATATATATATATAAAATCAAGAGACTTGCAACTGCCGCGTGGGCGTGGCACGCCATTCGAGTTGTTTGTTTTGCTTCTTTTTTTGTTGTTTCTTGTGAACGAGTCAAACAAAAAAATAAGTAATACACAAATAAAAATATAAAATATTAAAAAAAAAAACATTCAAGTCTTAACACAGTGTAAAAAAAAAACAAAATTCAACAATAATTTAAAAAGTTAATAATATAATATGTAAGAGACAGAGAGAGAGAGAGAGAGAGAGAGTTCTTGCTATGCTATGCTATGCTATGAGAAACAGGCAGATAGACAGAGAGAGAGGGAGATAGAGAGAGAGAGAGAGAGAGGGTGGTATAGATAGAGAGCGCGCAAGTCAGAATTGCCAACTTGTTTCCATGATTCATCAATCAAATATCTCTGATCTGATCTGATCTGATCTGATCGATATTCGCTATCTTCTGCTGTAGCTATAATTTTCTTCATTTTTTTTCTTTGTCTATATCTGTGAGGAAGGCTCTCTGCTTACATACCCACAGGCGCCAGCTGGACGTAGCGGTAGATATAGAGTCGGTAGTCCTTGCTGGCCAGGACGACGCTGCCATCGTCCATGAGCGCCACGTCGAAGCACTGGGCGTGCTTCACCTTCGACTCCAGCGCCGAGATCAGCTGCCCGTCCTGCGTGAAGATCGTCAAGTTGAAGTTGTTGTGGTTGTCCGCGATGAGGATCTCGCCGTTGGAGTTGATGCCGACGCCGATGGGGTAGTTGGTGATGCCCTCGCCGCCGATCTGGCGCAGGTACTGGCCCTCGTAGTTGAACACCTTGACGCAGTGCGCCCGATTGTCGCTGATGAAGATCTCCTGCTTGTCGTTGACCACCACGCCGTTGGGGAACTCCAGGTGCTTCGAGCACCCGAACTTGTGCAGCACGTTGCCGTTCTGGTCGAAGATGATGACGCGCATCACCTTGCACTCGACCACAATGATGCGGCCCTTGTTGTCCACGGTCACGCCGCGCGGATGCTGCAGGATGGTGGCCCCAAACTTGCGCACGAACTGGCCGTACTGGTTGTAGATCTGGATCTGGTGCGTCGGCGAGCGCTCGGTCACGATGATGTCGCCCGAGTTGCGGACGACCGCCACGCGGTTCGGGTAGAGCAGCTGCGAGTCCCGCTTGCCGCACTCGCCGAACTGGAACTTGAAGCGGCCCTCCTTGTCGAAGATCTGGATGCGGTGGTTGTTCGTGTCCGCCACGATGATGTCGTTCTGCGCATTCACCGCGACGCCGCTCGGCTCCGTGAACTGGCCCTCCATCACGCCGAACTCGCCGAACTTGCAGTGGTAGATCATCTTCTGGCGCTTGATCTGCGACTTGGGTGGGTAGATGGAGGCGGAGAGCAGCTTGTTGGTCAGGTCCAGCAGGGACTCGCTGCTCACGGCGCTGCTGTTGCCGTTCCCATTGAGGCCCACCGAGGACAGGCTGGCGAAGGCATCCACCACAGCCGAGCTGCCCCCGCCGCCGCCGCCCAATGTCGCCACTGTCGACGTGCTGAACAGGTTGTCGCTGCCCCCGTTGCTCCACTTCTCGTAGGGATTGTAGTGCGCCATGCTGCTGGCCCGCTTGGGCAGCAGCTCCCCGAAGTGCTGCAGCTCGTTCAGATTCCTCTCGCGCCCGCCCAGCAGCAGGCAGCCGTGCGAGTAGACGCTGCCGCCGCCGTTGCTGCTGCTGCCGCCGTTGCTGCTGTTGTCCAGCAGGCTGCCCAGACCTAATCCCGGCAGCAACTGTTGCTGCTGCAGCTGCAGATGTTGCTGCTGCTGCTGCTGCTGCTGATGGTGGTGATGGCTGCCGGCGCTGCTGGCGCTGCTGTTGCTCGCGCTCTGCGTGGGCCGCGCGATGGGCGGCTGCTTGCCGTGACTCGGGCCGTGACTGTGGCTCTGGCCGTGACTGTGACTCTGGCTGTGACCGAGGTGGCCGTGGGCCAGGCCGAGGCTCGACTCGGAGCAGCTGCCGCTGCCGGGGCCACCGCCGCCATTGCTGGCCCGTATGTAGCCGAAGGTGTTGCGCACGCCCGCCTGTATGGACTGGTAGTTGGACATGAACTCCAGCTCGAAGGGCAGCTGCATGTCCTGCACGCCCGCCTGCAGCTGCTGCTCGAGCGTCTTGCGCAGCAGCAGCGTCTCGGCGAGCAGGGCCGACTGGACGCCGTTGGCGGGCGAGCGCTCGACGGCCTCGCAGGCGGCCAGGCCCTTGTCGATGAGCTCCTTGGAGCGCTGCATCCACACCGCATTGTTGTTCACCTTGGCCGTGTAGAGCGTCTCCAGCTCCTTGAGCAGCTCGGTCTTGCGCTCGTCCAGCATCGACGCAAAGAACTGGTGCGTCTCGATCAGCTCGTTGTGCGCCTTCTGGTACTGCTGCTTCACCTTGGTCACGCTCTGCTCGGCGCTGCTGGCCACCGCCACGATCTCCCCGATCTTGCCGCGCATGTCGGCCAGCAGCGTCTGCAGCGCCGCCTCATTGTGGCTGCCGCCGCCGCCGCCGTTGCCGTTGCTCGTCACAGCCACGGCCACCGCCGGCGATTGCACATTCTCGAGCTCGTGCAGGCCCGTCGAGTGCTCCAAGACGATGCACTCCTTGCACACCAGCGTGCAGCAGGTGCGGCAGTTGAACTTTAACAGCTCATGCTTGTGGCGCACGCAGAACACTTGGCGCTGCTGCTGCTGTTGTTGCTGCAGATGCGTTGAGTAGAGTGTGTCATGTTGTTGCTGCTGCTGTTGCTGCTGCTCCTGCGAGTTGTTGGCTGCTGCTGCTGCTGCCAGCACAATCTTCGACAGCTGCGACATGGGCTGCGCGTCTGTCAGCTGCGCCTGCTGCTGCTGCTGTTGCTGTTGCTGCTGCTGCAGCATCATTGTCAGGGAGCTGGCGTACTTGAAGTCGCTGGAGGCCGGGTTGTTGCTGCTGTTGCCGCCGCCGACAGTGCTGCTGTTGCTGCTGCTGCTGCCGTTGCTCGTCGCCTCGAAGCCCTTGATCAGGCAGACGTTGTGGCCGTTGAAGCAGTGCATGAACTCGTGCGCCGTCACGCAGCTGGCGCACAGGTAGCTCTGGCAGTCGAAGCACTTGGCCACGGCATCGCTGCTCTTGCTCTTGCAGGCGGTGCAGCGAGGTGCATTGCTGTTGTTGTTGTTGCTGTTGCTGCTGCCATTGCTGTTGCTGGCATTGTTGCTGTTGCTGTTGTTGCTGCTGTTGCTGCCTTTGCCAGCGCCGACGACGAGGCTGCTAATGCTGTTGTTGCTGCTGGGCAAATTGCTGCCGATGACGCCGGGTCCGTTGGTGGTGCCGTTGGAGCCGCTGATGACGCTGCTGCTGGTGCTGCCGCAGCCGCTGAGGCCGCTGGTCGATGAGCTGGACGACGACGAGGACGACGACGACGAGGAGGAGCAGGATGAGGAGCTGGCCGACGAGCTGGACGACACGGAGGCCGAGATCGGATGGTGCCCATTGATGACGGTCACATCCTGGCGCACCTTCACGCTGACCTGGCTGCCAGCTATGTACTCATCGCTGCAGATCGCCGAGTCGCTCACCGGCGGCGAGGAGCCGCTCAGTGTCAGCGGCGAGTCGGACAGGTAGCCGGCGTGTTCGTATGACTCAATCGAGTTGGCCCCGCGCATGGAGTCCAGCGATGGAGTCGGCGAGGACGCCATCCTTCTGTCTGTGTGTGTGTCGGGTGTCTTGAATGTTTTCTCTTCTGCTTCCGCTGCTTCTCGACTTACTCTCCACTTGTCCACAGTGTCTCCGTCTCGGGTCTGCCGCAGGAAACACCTGAAAATCGAGATGCATCATGAATATCATTGTGGCTAACAAGGAAACAAAGGAAACACTCCATAGATCGATCACACTTCATAGACCACAACTAAAAATAAACATTTTAGGGCTAAATCCCTCAGCTCCCTTAAATCTTTAAAAACTTTTCCTTCCAAGCCATTTGCAGATAACAGATAACAACAACCACAAAAAGATGGCCTAAACAAATTAAGAACTCTGTTGGGATTTTAGTGGGCAATATGACAAGTGCCTTGACCCAACTACAACTAGAGGCCCACCCCTCCTCCCCTACTCACCCGCAGCTCCTTTGTTTTCCTAGCACCCTTTGCGTGAGTCAGCAAAAGTTTTGCGGACCCTTTGCGCCCCTTTAACTCGAATTATGATTCACCTTCTTTGGGCAACATAATTCGTAGCTAATTGTCTCTCGGTAATCCCCTACGCCGCGCTACACCCCCACCTCTCCCCCTCCCCCAACGACTAAGAGACTTTGCCAAATGGCAACAAAGTGCTTTTTAACGCAATTCGAGGCTGTACACGGCCTCCCCCCTCTTGTCACTCGTAGTCCTGGAAACCCCCAACTCGCACTCCCTCCTTCAACAGGAAATGCAATAAGCGCACGCACAAGGGGCGCTTGAACTACTTGCCGCCGGCACAGAGGGTGCACAACCCCTCGTAGCAAAACAGAAAAAAAAATAACAACAAAAAAGTAAACAAGCGTCGACGGCGGCAATCGGACAAGGAACTTTTCTAGATTTTCACTTCCAGCAACATCCACACAGACACACACACACACACACACACACATGCAGACTCACACACACGCACACGACTACAAAACATCCGTCAACAAAAGCCACACTCGAAGAAGTTGGGAAGTGAAAGCAAAACGGCAAACCGAAACGAAATGGAACGAAAATCAACCCTCGAAAAAGCGCCCAGTGAAGCGGCAAGGCAACAAAGCGCGCTCCCCAAATAATAACGGGAGTTTGCTCGAGTGTGCCAGGGCGAGGGAGCGAGCGGGCGGGTGCTAGGTGGGTGCAACTGTCTAGACTGAATGTATGTGCACATTTATCACGCACACACTCACACACACACACACTCACACAATCGCTTACGCACACACGAACAGCAGCGCCTGGCTAGAGGCATTGACTTACCGTTTTAGTTGTATTCTTTCGTCTCCGTTATTTTATTTTCTGCCTTGTTTTTGTTTTTTCTTTTTCTTTATTTTGCATTCGCTTTTCAATGCAGTCAAAAATTTAATGCCAATATGGTCCTTATTATTGTTGTTGTTGTTATTGTTGTTGCTTTGCTTCCATTTGCCGTTATTGTTATTGTTGCTGCTGCTGTTGTCGTCGTCTATTATTTTGTATCATACTTTGCGGGTGCTGCCGAATTTCAGTTGCCAATCGAGAATTGCGTTGCGCGCACAAAATGCTGCAATGGAAAAGCGAACGAAAATCACGTTTAGTATTTGCGAATGCAGCTGAGAGATGGATTTATGATTAACATTTCTTTTCTTCTTTTCTATGATCACCATTGCCTGCCTATGCACTTTTCACAGTTAGTCCCTTCGACAACAACAACACGGAGCGCCGGAGTGGTAAATGACAACGCGACGCGCTTGCGACGCAGCTCCCTGCAAAACTAACTTTGCGCATTATTCAGCGACCCGGGTAAAGCTGCCGCCAGGCGCAGCTGTCGACGCCAGCGTTGACTGCGACAGCGACAGCGACTGCGCTGCTACTGCAGAGAGTGCGTCTGCATGTCCTGTCGACTGACGAACAGAACAACAACAACAGCAGCAAGAGCAGCAGCAGCGCAGCATCAGCAAATGCAACGCTGCACGTTGCTGTGGGCGGCATAAAACCAAATTATTCCCAATTACCAGGCGAAACAAAACACGCACACACATGCACTCGCACTCACACACACACTCGACACCCATACAGAGTTGGGAAAAATCAATATTCATATTTACAGTGCGCACACAGTGCGGAAAGACAGGCAACAAGGCAGACGGCACACGGCACAGGGCACACGGCAACAAGCGCCTTCGGCCTGCATATGCGTGCGAGAGAGAGATGGAAGCATAAATGCCGAACTGTTGAATGCCGGCCCAACCGGTCCAAACCGAATCGTACAGCCCCCGCCGAGCGCACGGACACAACAGAGCAACCCTTAAAACAATATGGCGTCGGCCAGACCACCGACTAAAAGCAACAATTTTCCATGGCCGAGCACGAAGACAGCGACGCTGCCGTCAGCGACGCAGCGCTACAGGTTGCGTGCTCAGAGCTCAGAGAGTGAAATGTAACAGGAAGCAACAGCGAACGATAAACCGATAACACGGTACTCTCTCCCGCTCTATCTACCTTCCTCGCTCTCTCTCTCTCCCTCGTTGTTTGTCTGTCTCTCGCGCTTTGCAGTCTTGCGCATGTTTTCCAATTTTGGGCAATGACAACGACCGTACCAAAAACAACAACAATAACAACAAACTGCGCTCTCTTCTAATGCTGCCTGAGTGGGCGAGCGAGAGAGCATACTTTTTCGCCTATGCTGCCGCCGCCGGCGCCACCAGAACTTTCGCGTCGAATTCAAGCAACTCTCGCCTTTTCGCCGCAGCACATAGCAGCAACGGTTGCACTCTAACTGCAAACACACCAAATTAAAGAGAGAAGTTCTTCTTCCCTTTTGCATGTTGTTTGTTCTTTTTTGTTGTTGTTGTCACAGTGCATGGAAAATGCTAGCAATGACGCGCAGACAGCAGATACCAGAGGAATTGCATGCAGCATACAAAAAACATATACATATATATATTTGTGTGTGTGTGAATGAATTTATGTAAGTGCATAGCAGAAATTTCTCTACACGTAGACAAAATTAGCCAGACGCTTCTTACACACACACACACACATATGTATGCAGTGAATAATATAATATGTGTATGTAGATATTCATACACACACACACATGCATATTTAGCGAGCCACTTTTTGACAGTGTTGCCAACTGTTGCAATTAAACTTAAGCTTATTTAAGATGAATAAATCATGTCATATACATACATACGTATGCACACACACACATACATATCCATTTACTTTTAGCAAAGTAAGCAAAATTTTTGTAAGCCCATTAAAAATTCCAAAAATTTCAGATTGTTTCTAAAATTGTGCACGCGCAGTAAAAACCAGATTTTCCTATGTACAGTAGTCGATCGCTATGGCAAACAGCGCTGTTCCTATTAAATATATTTCCTCTCTCTAGGTGCAATCACTATAGGCACTATGTTTATTTATCAGCTCCCAAGCACGAAAGTTGTACCAGCTAATGCCATTGATCGGGCGGGCACATTCGTATAAATACAGTTCTGACTCAAGCGATTTCAACAGGTTGCTTAATAAGAAGCCACTGCTGAGACAACAACGGTAAATAATATATAGCGGTAGTTGCTATTTAGACGCCGATGACAGCGACATATCCAAAAAAAAAAAAGAAATATTTATAAATTACCAATTGATAGTACGACCTGGGTGATTAGATTAGCGAATCGGGTCTGCACGGGCTGCACGATAATGTCGTGTCATATATGCATGTTCATGTTCATATATGGACTAGCACAGATAGATAGATAGAGAGCTTCTACAGTCTATATTATCATGACAGCGCGAGCGAGGAGAGGGTCGAGCTTTATGGCGTTGCCATATGTTATGTTGGCTCTGCGAACGGTTGATGGAAAACATGTACAAAACAAATGCCCGAGGGCCTGTAAAAGCATTTAAAAATAGCAGCTAATAATAATAGCAATAATAATAATAGTCAGGCACTGCACTGAGGGCGTGCGCTTGGGTCATTAAGTTCAAATGTGTGTGTGTGTGTGTGTGGGAGGAGAAGGGGCAGGGGAACGGTCGAGCGGTCTGCACAGTGCTCGACGTGTAGAATACAAACACTAACTGCGCAGCCATTACTAATGCAAAACAATTTGTAAAAGATTATTAATTTCATGGCTGAAAAGTGTGCACAGAAACAGACGGAAACAAAGTGCAGAAAGGAGATGAAGAAGAAGAGGCAGAATAAGAAGTAGATGAGATGCAGAACAGCGAACAGCAAGCGACGCCAGCAGCAACAAAAACAAAATATCAAGTTCAGGGCAGGCAAGCGGGCAGACAGGAACAAATGGGAAGGGGTAACGGCGAACAACAGTGGAATGCGAGACAACACAAATTGCACACAATATAAAGCGAAGCAGGCAGAAGAAGAAGAAGTTCTGCGCAAAGTACCAAAATGGAAAAGTGCATTTAGAGTTTGTTTGTTTCGTTTTCGCTCGCAATTGGGCTGCATTACAAATAAACGTTTCGATTCGTATCGTTCCCTTCTGTCCGTCGTTTGGGGTTGCAGCAGCAGCGGCAGCAGCAACGGGCAACGGCAGCAGAGTTCAATGGTACCCAGCGGCAACAACCACAACAAAGCCAAAGAGCATGACACAGACGCGCAAAAAATAGAAGCCCAGCACAAAGCGCAAACTGTAAAACAGAACAAAGCATGCGAAATTTGTGACGACGACGGCGAAACCGTTTACCTGCGCCATCGTTTCTAAACGGGCTGCAGCTGCAGATACACACACACAAGAGACCTTACTGTGTATTTGTATGTGTATGTGTGTGTGTGTTGGTGAATGTTCCTAGAGTCATGGACAAAGGTACCGCCTCTGCCAGCAGCGCGCCTGGATAGAGATGGCGAGCCGTGCACGACCCGCGGCTGATGCAAATTTTTATTTGCCATTTTTTTCAGTGGAAGCAGAACCGATTCGCTGAATTCGAAGACATTGTCAGCGCCTCTGCGGCGCCCCCTTTTCCAGAGACTCTGATGTCGCGGGCTATGCGTCAGCAGGCCGCATGCGACCCCCAAAGCGGCTGCAGCGGTAGCGGCAGCTGCTGAATGAAATTCACTCGACGACGGCGTATTTTATTGAGCAAGAAGACAATGGCAAACGACGACGACCCCCCCACACAAGGGAGTTGTTTTATTGTTGTAGGAGACGACAGCGACACAAGCGACTAAGAATGGCAGACAACAAGAACGAAATAACAACAGCAACAACGACAGCATCCAATTTAGCAGACAACAACAACAGCACACACAGTCGCAGACACTCCATGAACTGCTGCCTTTTGCCATCACCAATTCTTATTATCTCCTCACTATCCTCCCGCTCTTGCTCACTCACTCTCCCTCTGCCGCTCTATCTGTCTCTCTCTTGTTCTCTTTTGGCTGCATCAGTAGCTGCTCTGTTTTGCTCTCCTCCTTGCAGTCTGGTTCGTCGTCAGGTCAACGTCGTGCGACTACTGCATTTAAAATACCCTGTATTTGGCCAAGCAGCTTAAATCGAGAAGTATCTGTGGGCAGTGGGCGGCGAAAACCTGAACTTGTAATTGTTATATGAATATTCATCTATCAATATCAATATTAACGACATTCATAATTGTCGATATTTAAATTTGTATACACACTATAATTATACTGTTTGCTGGGTATCTCACTATCGAGCAACCTCCTGCATGTTGCAGTTCTTTCTCACTCGTTTTGCATCACGTTTGCTTTCTTACTGCGCTCCGTAGTGTCTGTGGCTCGTGAGCTGGGCTGTTGTCGGCTGCGGCTGCGACTGCGACAGCGACAGCGACTCTCCTGTTAATGGCAATGGAGTTAAATGTGCTTGTTGTCCTACTGTTTACAGTGGCGTGCTTGCACATTGTGCTCGCTCAATTACGCCGCACACACATACAGTGGAGCACCGCAAATTGATGTAGCCGAAAAGATCGGGTTTCATATCTGCAGCACACTTGGATCGCAACTCAAGACAGTCTTGTTGCAGCGAATGCATCCAATCAAATGGTACGTGTCTGTTGGTACGTTTCGTGTAAGCTTTTGATAAATATTTACTATCTACTTTAACATTTCCAATTAGAGTTGTACCACTTTTCGTCGTGTGTACACTGGCATACAGCACAGTGTGTATAGCTACGTACACACATGTATACACATTATGTTTGTATCGTTCTTTATCTATTACGTGGAACTCGAACCCCCCAACGGGCCCCAACTAAACAAGCGCAACTTTTGATAATGAAAATATCAGAAATTGGTACACAAAGATTGAAATTGGAGCGGAAAGTGTTGCAAAGCTTTACAGAAAAAACAAAAAAAAAATCATTTATATATATACACATATATGTATGTGACGAAAGAATATATATATGGCTATATTAAACTGCGCATAAAACATTTTATCGTCATTCACATCGGTGTGCACACTTGCATGGGATGCGAGTGTGCGATGCCAGATGCTAGTGTAGCTGCCATAGGGCGACACCTTTTTCGATCAGACAAAATGCGATATGAAGCGTGAAGCAGCAACCCACATGGAATACAATATCTAAATAAACACAGTTAAGCCCGAGTTTCGATTTTTGCTAAACGTAAATAAAGAGAACACACACACACGCACACAGCCACAATCGCAATCTTTTAATGACTTGGAAACCAGCGTGGCTCACACGTCGTCAATCAGTCAGTTCGTCATTCAGTCACTCACTCAGTCCAGCCGACGTTGCGTTGCGGCGTGTGAGTAAAATTAAAGAACATTGCCGTAATAATTCGATTTTTAAATATATACACAAAGCAAAAGAAAAGAAGAAATGAAAGATGGAGAGTGGAGAGAGGGAGAGAGAGAGAGCGAAGAATCGACTCGTGTTTTTCTTCCGCATCGACAGCGCAGCAACAGTGGCGGCAAAAACAGTTAAAAATCTTGATCGGTGTGTGTATACAGTTGCTGCCAAACAAATAGGCACAGTGCAAGGTCGCGCCCCCGCAAAGGTTGACGCACCTTTCGCCAGCTGTGAGTGGTGCGAGTGGCGAGGTGAAAATTACTTCAACTTGAGCTGGTGCTTACTTATTTAATTAATCGCAAGAGTTGAATAAATAATCCGTGAACTCTGATAAGAGACCCTGGGAGAGGGAGAGAGAAATCAACTCGATCCACAAGGCCGCAGCACACTAAAGTCTCAGAATATTGATGACAGAATAGCAAAATTTAATCATTCTTTAATTTGGTATTTATGCTCAGCTCTTTAATCACTCCATCATCATTCTATAAATATATGTATATATATACAGATAGAGAGATACGTATTTAAGCCTCGTCACATGTCAAAACTTGTTTATCTTCGGCCACAAACTAGCCTTTGGGCACTGACTAATTTATACACTGGGCCTCAATTTACAGATGCGACTGTAGGCAGGCCGTCAAACAGCGGCATAAAAGATACAAGACAAAACAATAAGAAATGAGATAATAATAACAAAAAATGTGTAAACGTTAATACAAACAGCACAAAGCGCGCGGAAAAAGAACAAACACACGAAGCGAAGCAAACCAACAACATTTAAAAGCAAGACGTTGTTGTTGTTGTTCTTCTTCTTCTTCTTCTTCTTGTTGTTGTTGCTGACTGCATTGTGCCGTATCCGTATTCCAACAACAAACAAATACATTCATAGCGCGAGCAAGTGAAGCGGCATACACTCGTAGACAAATGAGACGTAAAAGGAGAGCAGGAAAAAGGCAGCACAGAAACAAATACATGTGCATGCATATATGTACATGCACACACACACAAACGAGACAGCCACGCACTCACGTACCACGTACTCAGCGCGCCGATTCTAAACAAGTTGATGAACTCTACGACGCCGACGCTGCTCTGCCGCCGCTGCTATTGCTGCTGCTGCTGCTGCTATTGCTATTGCTGTTAAAATGCTTGTGTTGGCGTCGTATGGCGTGTGCAGAGAGGAACAGGAAAAACTGTTTTCATACGTACAGAAAAGACAGGCGTGCGGCGCTGCACTTTTATTTATTTATTACACTATTATTAATACTTTATATTGCTGTTTTGCCTTGCAAACTCACTCATATATATATATATACGCACACATATATATATTGAAATGTGCAACAACCGTTGGTAGAAACGTACGACACAGCGCGACGGTTGATGATGGACGAGACGACAACGGACACAACGAGGACGACGACGTTGCTTGCGTGCAAACGTTGTTTATGCGGCAAGCGCAAAGAACTGAATGAGAATGGGCAAATATAGAAGAATTTTACAAGATTCGAGCGACGGCATGAAACACTCGGCACGAAACGAAATCGAAACAAAATAAATCGAAACGAAATGAAACGAATGCGGAACGTAGCAACAACATCAGGCCAAAAACTCACACAACCAGTTCGGCGCGCACAAAACAGAGACAAAGAACGCAGCGCTGCCGAGCGGCATGGTAGCTAAATCTAGTTTGGGGTACCACAACACAATGCGCAACGAAATGGCATATGGAACGTATGTACATGTGGAATGTATTGTACATAGGCCAGAAGCGGCTGCGCTGCCAGCGATGAGACTGACCTCTGACAACCTCCTACACACGCACACACTCACTCACACACACACATTGAGTACAGTGACAGAAGTACAAGAGTGAGAAACAGGCAGAACAAACAGAAATTGCGAGGAGAGCAGTGCACTCCATTGCGGCAGGAAGTTTGTGTATATTTGTATGTACGTACGTATACAGCGAGTAAGAGAGAGAACGAGTGTAAACGAGTTGCAACGGAATTAAAAAGAAAACAAATTTGGAAAAATGCTTTATTATTTTGTGCACACTAATTCTTATTCTCCTCTCTCCTTTCCTTTATGGGTTCACAAAACAATATTGCCGTATCGACTGACTGACAGTGCTACCACTCTGGAAGAGCTAAAATTAAAATGTGCTATTGTTGTTGGCATGCTTAACTTTTTATGGTTAAAGCCACAACACGAACAACAACAATAATAATTATAAATAAGACAATCAGGTATATACACACACGCATGCTAGCCGCTGCGCGCTGATGCAATAGGAAAAATTGTAAAAGTCTGCGCAGCAGCAGCGGACGACGACGCTTGCGTCATGTGCGTTGAGCAAGCTTAAGAATAGCGCGCAGCAGCAGCAGCGCCAGTGGCAGCGCGCACAATAAACCAGTCTAGAAACGAGCGCGCGCTTGGCTTCAATACACGCACACACACACACACACACAGGCGCGCGGCACGTATATAATTATGCTGTGCATGTATGTGTGTTCGCTGGCAACTATAAGGGCCTTAAACTTTGTTAAAAGTCAAGGTCAGTGATTTCTTGTGCGCTTTGGCCAACGTTGCCAACTTTGATTGAGTCTGCGCTGCGTGCGTACATATGTACGTACACATATATGCAGCTGTGCGTGTGTGTGTGTGTGTGTGTGTCTGGTGCTCGCTGTGTGACTCACGCAGGAGGTGGCAACGCCGACAGAGGCGTGGAGAGGCAACGGACAAAGGCTGCTCGCTGCGCGTCTGCTTTATTTGTTCTGCCCTCGGCCTGTCTCTCTCCCTCTCTCTCTTTGCTTGGATTCTGAGAATTATGGGTTCAAGTGTTACGGGTGTGTGTGTGTGTGTGTATGCGTGTGTGTGTAGCACAGGAAACAAGTGGAAAATGGCACACGGCATCTCTCAACGTCTTCTCTCATTTGCTGCGGGCTTAAGCTTCTCTGTGATCGATCTGCCTGCCCCGACGGCTGTCCTTGCACGCGGTTCATGAACCCTCAATGACGAACGCCACATCGAACGTGCCAAAGTAACAACAGCAGCAAAAACAAAAAAAAAGGGGCGAGGCGAGGCTCTGTGACGGCGGCAGCAGCAGCAGCATCAAAGAAGGCGCAAAAAAGAACGTCAAGCATTCACATATTTTTGCTATTGGCAAATACATAATTACAAAGGTAGAAAAAAAAAAACAGCTAGTCTGGCCATATAGCAGCAATGATAGGCTGCTAAGCCGGACTGACGCTGCATTAGCCAGCCCTAACCTCAAAACTGTTTTATTGCCGTATTGACAGACAATTCAATCGAACGCGCGCACAGCGAGCCAATTAAATGCTGGCTCAAGAGAGAGCGAGCGAGAGAGCGCACGATGCATGCAGTCCCTGGCCCTTTTAGCAGCTGTCGTGCTCGCAGGCCGCCAGATGGCGGCTACGCACAGCGAGGGTAACCCAACCCAAAAACTATAAGAACAACAAAAATGCAGGCCATGCACACGCACACACACACATATGCACACAGGGGCATACTCACTAATACATGCATACATGTACACTTACATAGGTATGCATGTGTTTATTATGGCTTTTTCAATAATTTTTGGAGGAAAAAGTGACACTTGAAACCGGAAATTAGGCAGCTTGTACCCGAAAAATGAATGCAGCTGTCGAGCGTCAGCTCTCTCGCGCTCTCACGTTCTCCTACTCTTTCTTCCTTTTGCTCTCAGGTATGTGCGTGTGTGTGTGTGTGCAGTGGCTGCGCATGCAAAGGAGCGAGTGAACGCGCTCTCTCGCAAAGGCCACTTAATTGCCGGAAGTATGAAAAAAAAAAAGCTCAGGGAGGGAGCGACTTGTGATCGATTGTTAAATTCTTTTTACACTTTATGAACGTGTTTGAGGCCTTTTCGCTTCATTGCGTAATAATACGGCAATAACTGTGAGTGTTCCTGCATTTAGCTACAGCTGTTAAGTGCGACTCTGGACAACCCCTCTGTGAAAATTTGAGTTGCGCATGTGGACTTACGTTCTCCTCTCTCTCTCTCTCTCTCTCTCTGTACTCGCTGCTCTCACTAGATCAGGCCTTGCTCTCTCTCGGAGCTGCAAACTGTATTTACCTGTAACAAGAGACAGAGAAGAGAGAGAGAATATTAATTTGATATGTTGCTTGATTATTTTGAGGTTTTAGGAATTCTATTCGATATCTGATACGTTGCACATGCCAAAACATTGACCGAATTCGAGGAGAGATCTGCTCGGATTACGACGCCCACGATATCTGCTTACATTACTCCTAATTGGGGCATTTCTTTCCCCTCTCCCCTCTCTTTCTTGCCTTTGGCCTTGCGCTGACCCCAAAAGTTCTTGTTAAATTCGAGTCCAAGCTGCAGGAAATTTCAATCAGCCTCTCGCAAATTTCTGCGGGTCTCTTCAAAACTTGAGCTGCCGTTCCCAGAAATTGTTGCGAAAATTGTTTAAGGTCTCGGCAAGCCAGAAACAACTGACCAAATAAGCAGCAACAACAGCTACAACAACTACAATAATAATAATAATAGAGCACAAAGCAGAACAGAAACCAGTGTTAAAATGACATTAGTTGGGGACAAGCGCGCAGACAAACGCACATAATACAAATAAATACGTTAACAAAACAAAAGTCAACGAACGGCTAAAAATTCACGAACTTGAAAAAAAAAAAACAGTGGCAACATCGACGCAGACGCAGACGCTGGCGCAGACGCCGGCAGCGATGTCAATAAACCAACTAACCGTCGACCCGCGTCGCCGTCGACGTCGTCGTCGTTGTTGTTGCTGTTTTTAGTGCGTGTGGAGCGCTTAGAGAGGGTCGCCCATGAATAGCCAAACGGCAACAAGAACAACAACACGCAGCAGCAATCAAAAGCCCAAAAGCAGTTAAATTTATAAACTTGTTGCTCTCGCACCAACAACAACAACAGAAACAGAAACAATAAATTACAAACACGAGCTTTGTGGGCATGGTGTGTGTAAGCCCACCCGGTTGACACCTCTAGCATAATATAAGTTTTTGTACCACAAAATTACAGGTGTACCAAATGCTCAAATGTACCATTCGCACATAACATTTAAATGTTAATTATAATGTTTAAGCGTTTAGCCATTTGCATACGAATAAAGACTAAAGAGACTAGAGTTTATATTAATTTCTATTAAAGATCATCTTAAAGAGCGCATTTCTAGGGTACATTTGTACCACGCGCTGAGCGAACTCATTGTCATCGCTAACGTCTCGTGGTGATTAACGTCCTGTGGTGAAATACGCTTAGCTCAAATCGGAAGTCGCGCTGCCCCTCTCTCTGTCTCTCTCACACGTGTGCTCAGACACGAGCACCCGCATGGCATACAAATGTGCTTTTGGTACGTGCAATATGATGGATGTGTCTGTCCCTCTTCTTCGTCTTCCTTGTCTTCTTCTTCTTGCTGCTGCTACACTCACCGTCGAGTGATTTGGTGAATATTGAATTTCTAGTGTGAAGGACGCCAGAGGAGACTGCCTGAAGATTTATGGCTGCTGTAGCTGCTGTGAATGTGTGCATGTGTGCGTGCATGCGTGTGCATGTGTGTGTATTGTGGGCTGTAAAGCTCTTAAGTACACGCATTAATTTTAACAAGTCGCAAATATAAAAACAGAGCCCTCCCCCTTCAGCTTTATGTTAATTACACGCCCGCTGTGGGACAAAAATGAAATGAAAAGAGAAAAACAAGCAACCTCTAAGGTACATTCAATACCCTACACGACATGCGACATGCGATATAGATAGTTGTTACAGTTAAAACAGGTGCAAGGCATTGCAATTCCACCTTGAGTAAAAAATTAAAACTTCTCAAGTTTAGGTTACCCATTGCCACAAGAATCGGATATGCCTTCAGGTAGGGTATGCGCAACAGTAAACACTGCGCTGCGTAGGGTGGGCTTTTAAAGCTTCGTCGGTTGGTGGTGGATAGTGAGTGGTGGGAGTGCAATGCATGTAATTGATGAATGCCGTTAATTATGGGCGGCTCTAACTGTCACTCGAGGTTAATTTCACAGCTGAGCAAAGACAGACGAAGAAGCGTCCTCCCTGCACGTACACGAAAGCGCTTTTAACGCAAATATTAAGCGTAGCATTTTTATCTGATATTTCTTTTTAATTTTGATTTCTTTGCTTCTATCACAAGACGAAATCTTTCCACAACTAATTATATTTAATTTGCCTTGCACACACACACATATATATACCACTAATATACTTCACGCAAAGTAATTATATTTCTAATACAATCATTATTATGTTCTTTGTCGAAATGTTGTACTTCCCATCCTTCGCACAGATCGCTCAGTTCAATGCCACAATGATTACCCCCTCTAGCATAAGTTTTCAAGTTCCAGTTCCAGTTCCAGCTACCATTTCGTTCCTATGTTTTGCTTTTGTTGTTCTCGTGATCTTCACGCGGTCGCAGCCGCGAGGGCGGGCGCCGTTGTAGTGCAGACCGCGAGAGCAGAGACAGAGAGAAAGAGGAAAAGAGGGGGAGAGAGAGAGGGGAAGTTGCGGGAGCAGGCGCTGTTAAGCGTCTGTTCTTTTGTTTCAAACCCGTTTATTGGCTCTAGCTCTGCTGCGACTGCGGCGGCTGCTGCTGCTGCCGATGCCCTGAGACTCTCTGCCTAGGCAGCATTTCAACTTTCAAAAAGACAAAGTCAGCGCCAGGTTATGCATAGTACAAAAACAAGCACACACACACACACACACACACACACACACACACACACACACACACACACACACACACACACACACACACACACACACACACACACACACACACATACATACATATGTACATTTGTTTGCATGTGTTGCAGCAACCCCTCTCTTCTGCTCTCTCTTCCCCCCCTCTCTCTCTCTTTCGACTGCTGTCTGCTGGGTGAGCTTTGCTCTTGGCTTTTTGGTTATTTATTTGCTTTTTAACATTTGTTGTTGTCGTCTGTTCCTCCTCCTCCTCTTCTTCTTCTTTGGCTATTTGGCGCAATCTTCTGTTGCTTTTCGGCTCAGCGCATTTATTTACTTAACTCCCTCCCCGTCCTCAACTCTTCCCACACACCAAACCGTTTCACAATTGTCATTAGATTCTGCTCCGCTCTGCTCTGTTCTATTCTGTTCGTTTCTTCTTTCACCTTTGCATCCGTTTCGCAGTGGAAATTTTGGCAAAAAGGTCAACGTTCATAATTGTTGGCTTGGCATCGAAAAGAACCCAACGAACCGCGAGTTCAACTTCTACACTACTCACACTCCCAATTCGTAGATCTACACACACACACACACACACACACACACACACACATTGGGTATTCTTATTTGTTTCGACAGACTGTTTTCATAGGAAATGGCAGGTTGGAGCCGCTTGGATAATGCTCAATTTCAATGGAGTCGTCGTCCACACCTCCAAAAGTGTGCATCGCTGGTTCTGATTTTTCTCGGAAAGTTCGCTGTTTCTGGAAAACTCTGGTTGCTATGAAGTATTTTGCATATGCATCAATTCAAGTCCGTTCTTTGAACTCGGCCTGGCCCCCCATGGGAGCTCAGCAGCAGCCCTTATTCGCCTTTATTTAAAAATGTGTTTTATAATTCGATTCTGCCTTGGCAACATTTTATGCGCTATAGCAAGGGAAAATATTTATCTTGATGGAAAGATAATTATGGGTTTTTTTTTACTATTCCTTGTAATTCATATTTAATATCTTAAAGTGGGAAGATATCGGTAGAAGTTAGCTTCAAATGAAATGAAGAATAGATCTTTCAAAACATCTCTAGTTTTCGAGTTAACTTCCAATGAAATTGAAGAACAAATCTTTCTTTGAAATTGTCAAGTATTATAATAATACTGTTTGCTTTAGAGACAGAGTCAAGGCACATTATACCCTGATAACCCAATTCATTAATGAGTATTCCCCCACTCCAGGCAAGAGCAAATAGAAAGTTGGAATCAAATATGCCAAGGCAAAGCAGAGCAAATGTTAGTAATAATTGTTGTTGGCTTTAATATGGCGTGGGGCATATATACTATAAATAATATTATAATGCGAATCTACTTTTATTGAGTCTGAGCTTTAACTTTAATTTGATAGACTTGAACAATTTTTGGATCAATTTTTCAAATGCTGAAAGCTTTTTTCATGTCAATGCAAGGGATACTAAAGGGGGAATGTAAATGTAATCCGAGAATCATTCTCGTATAAATGTATAAATATCTATAAAGTAGAATGTATCTGGCATCTGGAATTGTAATTACACATTTCAGTAACATTTTGTCAAAAATTTGATGTCTTTACAGTGAAGTGATGTGCCTTCTTCAATGTCAATGCAAGGGATACTAAAGGATGAATGTTAATGTAATCCGAGAATGATAATTGTATCTGGTATCTGGAATTGTATATACATATTTAATTTATATTTAAGAATTGTATGTCGTTATAAGGTACATTGAAGTAAAGTGACTTTAACAATGCGTGACGACTTTAAAATCTAGTCAAAAACATAGCATAGACCCAACTGGAACAAATTATTTCAAAGTATACGAATATGTTAAAATCTACAAATATATTAATGAAGATCGATGAACTCAGTTTAAAAAGATATTGCAAATAATAAATATGAATGTAGAACTAGATGAAAAGAAGTTCAGAAATCTTAACAGTCTAGAGGCATAGCAAGAGAAACATTCTGAAGACATTCCAAGAAACGTCAGTGATTCCAACGCCTTCCAGGTCTGCCCTTTCCTCGCTTTGATTGTGATGAATTCAAGTAGGATAATTATTTTATAATGTCAAATGACTTTGAGAAGAGTCGAAATATCAATTTCGATAAGCTGTACTTATTGGCAAAACCCAAGCAATATACAAACATTTATAGAGTTAAGCTACCTCTAAAGGGAGCAAAACTAGGATCTTATCACTGTGAAGGTATTCTCAAATTCTCAACATGTGAACACTCTATTTAGCTATGCTACCAAATGAAACTTCAGATAAATATTTTTCAAGAAATTCATTCGTGTTGAGTTGGCTGTTATCAAAGCGGAAAATGTGGTCATATCAGTAGACACGATTTGTATTTTTGTTCTTTTAAATTTGCTCAAATGATGCTTGGAGCAAAACATTGACGAAAACTCGAATGCTTATTCAAAAAGTATTAAATTGCTTCAAATCGAAATAGAAATGCTATCTAGACATTTAATATTTCCCACTCTTATCATTTCTCATTGATAAACGACTAACCTACATAACTAAATAACATGTCGAAGTTCTAGTTGGAAGTGCTCGACTAGGGAACACCCTACATTGTGCACATATGTACATAATAAGCGGACATACATATGCCGATATGTTCAGTAGAACCATAGTACACTGAAAGCACTGAAAGTTGGACATCACAATTTAGAAATAAACACAATATTTTAGACTTATTAAGATTAACAGCTATTTCTATTAATTAGATGATTTTTTTGTTACACTTAAAAAAACCTTCAGGAAAAACCTCCTAAAATGCAGCTGTTCACAAGAATAACTTGAATGAATTGCATTTTAAAGACTCTACAATTTAGCGGATTTTAAATAGTTGTTCCAAGAGCTTCATGCCCCCAGGTATATACCTCTACCTAAATATACAATATCTAAATATACAATCTTGGAGCACCAAGAGTTTCATACCTCTAGGTATAAACCAAATTACAATTAAACAATTATTATCAAACCGAAAATAAATTTGTTTGCTCTTTTAAGTATTATCCATTCCTATAAATTGCAAATCTAATATTCTTCTTCTCATCTAAATATACATATTATGCCCCCTAAGCCAAGTAAAACTTTAATGTCTCAGTTGGCACTATTTGTTTAGAATATCATTCAAAGTGAAGTGCGAAAAATTCCGGTATTTTCGACCTGCATTAAATTGATTTGATCATTAGAATAATAGTGCTGGATATAGGGCGTCGGGATTATCATTATTTGTTTTCTTTGAGACTATCATTATTATTTTTTCTATATTTCCCTGAAACATAAAGCTTTTGATACAATTTTACTTATTTACAGAGGTTTCCTATTGCTTTTCAACTGACATATTTAAAATTTTCGTTAGGAATATATCAAATATAATACTATAGGTTTTTTTTTTTTGTTTAAGGAAACAGAGCTTGTTTGAATGCTTAGCCAAAGAAGTTTTCTTAGTCAAGGTCATTTATTAATATCTTTAATTTGATCATATAATTTAATTAATCATTTATTTAAAACTTGTTTAAAAAGTTTTTTCTTTTTTAATTTTTAACTGCGCTTCTAATTTATCTGTCCATATGATTAATTTAATTTTGTTGGTCTAAATGGTTTTTATTGCCCCCCCGCGACGACTGTGGCTCCGGAGAATTCGTGTGCCCCAAGAGGTCAAAGGGTTCGGGCTCCGCAATGTTCTGAGCACACTGATTACCCTAGAACATCGGTAAACCCTCAGCTGAAGCAACTTCTCGTCAAGCGGACAAAATTGAAACAATTAAATTATGCTATACATAATTACAGAACCATGGATACATAAGTATGTATGTATGTATGTATGCACAGACTTATGCGAGAGTGACCGAGGCGAGAGACACGCCTGCAGCACAATGAGCATGAGCATGAAAAACCATTAGCAAAGCTCCGCTTTGGGTTCGGCTCTGGGCTTTGACTCTTGGTCGTGCGACGCTGAACTCGCGACTTGTGCGCCGATCCGTCAACAGTTCACTATCACAAGCCGAGAGCAACAACAAGAACAATAGCAATAGCAATTACAACAGCAACAACAACAACAACAACAACAACGGCATTCTCAAGCACCCAGCAGAGAGGCCCAAGCTAAACGGAGCGAAGCAGCGGAAAAGAACGTCAGCGTTGGCGTCGGCATCAGCGTCCAACGCACGAACATTGACCTTCATTAAAGAAGAAGCAACAGTCGACGTAGCAGCAGCAGCAGCAGCCGCAGCGGCAGCGCGACAGAGCGCATAGAGTTAAAGCTCTCTCATTCTCAAACTAATTGCGCACTGTTTCTACCCTGTGCACAGTTGATGACATGGGGTATGCGAGACCTGTTACACTGCTCTGAGCATGCATTTTAAATAAATGTTAAGTGAAGCGTTAAACAATGCTGCTGCTTAACTATGTATAGTAGCTATGCATATATTTGTAAATAATTAATTTCAATTCCAAGTCTGCCTGCATTCGAACTAAATTTCTATTTTACAGGGCATTTCACAGCCGATAACATTTTACTTTGTGTATTCTTCTGCTCATCAATCACAATCTCAAGCGCACGCACACACCGACACACGCACACAAACGAAACGATAGAGCAAAAGACAGACGAATAGACGCTTTAGTGGAGGGGCCGCGGCTTCCTTTTAATGCCATCCTCTTCAACCTCACCCAGCTCTGCCTGCCTGCCTGCTCTCTGTCTCTTTCGCTACAATTACAAATTGTTGTTTAGTGCTTTGCATACAGCAATAAAATCAGCTTAATATTATTTAACAGCGTGACATTTTACAGCTTAGCTAGCCCAAAAGCGTTGCCACATTTTTTGTTGTTTCTTTTTTTCGGTTTTTTTTTTCTCTTTTGGGTACATTCACTTTGGCCCGCTGAATCATCGAGCCACAATTTGTTGTTGTTCTTTTGGTGCTTTGCTTGTGGCTGCAAAAGAATAAATAATAAGCACAGCAACAGAATGAATATATCTAATATGAAATCAGCAACTCGGGCTGGACAAAATGAAAACGTGTTTCTCTCTGCTTCTTGAGCCTGACCAGAAAGAAACGTTGCTTCTGGTGCCTTGGGGCAGGGGAGAGGGGGCATGTGCGCGAGGGCTGCTACACGCGTTTCGCTGATCAGTTTTTGATGGCAAAGCGAATTGTGAAATCATTTCTATTTCTAAGCAACAACAAGCGGAAGCGGCAACAACAACACCAACACCAACACCAGCAGCAGCAGCACAACAATCCAAAAAGCTCGACAAAAAGGAAAATTATGCACACACACACACTGATACGTCTCTATATACTATATACTATATATTATATTATATTATTTGAGTTGAGTTCTGTGCTTTGTTTTTATCAGCGAAACAAATTTCAAGCAAACTAGAAAACAAAACTCTGATAATATATACACATATGTATGTATATATATATATTTCTATACTCTATCGCGTGGGACTTGCTGCAATATGGCAAACAGATTTAAGCATTTGTAATTCTTAGGATCTGCAAAGCTGCACGCTGTTGTTATTGTTTGGTTTGCTACAACAGCTGTCTAAAGTGGCCAAGACCGCAGCAACCAGAACCCCAACAGCAACAACAACAACGACAGCAACAACAAGAGCAAGAACAACTGCAACAATCACATGACAACAGCAGCGTGTGAACTTTTTCTGAGCTCAAACCAGACAAACAAGAGCGCCAAGAAAAGAATAAAACACTAGAGCAAGACAGAGACAGAGATGGAGAGAGAGAGCATATAAATCGTATGCATGCCTCTGTATCAGTGTCTGAAGATGTGGAGCCTTGAATCACATGCTCAGACAGTTCCCAGAAAACTAAGGGGGAGCAAAAAACAATGTTCAACGACCATTTGATGCTCTTTTTCAGTATGCAGAGACTTTAAAGTGATTCATCAATTGTTTCTTTAGGCCATATATACCATAGATAGATGATTGAGTGAATAAGGAAATTTGAAATATCTTTTAAAACCCATTAATTTGTTTAATAACTTGGCCTAATAGATCCACAATGAAAATATATATAATTATAGATCAAGTAACCAGATTAAAAGCCATATCTATACATACCAAATATTGTTTACTGTATCGGTAGAAGTTATCTTCCAATGAAATGAAGAACAAATCTTTCAAAACATAGATTCTCTAGTTTTCGAGATTGTCAGGTAACAAGATTAAAAGCTATATCTATACATACCAAATATTGTTCACTGTATCGGTAGAAGTTATCTTCCAAATGAAATGAAGAACAAATCTTTCAAAACATAGATTCTCTAGTTTTCGAGATTGTCAGGTAACAAGATTAAAAGCTATATCTATACATACCAAATATTGTTTACTACATACTACATATACTATAGAAACCAGATTTATTATGGTTTAGTTTAGCATAATGATGACGACAGACATTAGTTCCATATAGAGTTCTATAATAGTTCGATATGGTTTATATATGGTGGAAACATCTTGAAACTTATGAATATCAATAGATCATGTAAATAAAATGTAGATTTGCTCATAAAGATATTTAGAATTCGAACGACTTGTTTACACAGAAACATTCAGACGAAAGTATACTATATAGACCCGATTATTCATACCGTTTAAGAATGTATCTATAAGGTGCTCGGAAATAGTTTTTTTTAATGCTTTACACGTCTCAAGCCACAATGTAAACAGCCCTAAATTGGATGCCTTCACAATGTAAGCATAATTAAGACCGAATCGGTCTACGCTACACTGATGTGAATTGAAATTGGAACTTGATCTTGAATTTGTAAAAGGACACCATAGTTCGGAACTCAAAACTCTGGTCCAAGAAAGTTTTCTTTTTAAGATATTACGAAAATAAAATAGATATAGATCAATTGCTTTCTTAATCTTAATTATAATATAAAATAAAATATATATAGATAAATTGCTTTTTCATTCCTATTGATGATATCGCATATCAAATTATCATCATAGCTAAAGTTAGGTTCTTTTTATAAAAATATACAAATATATATTAGAATATATTGCAGCATAAATCATTTTGTTATATGAGACCTATATAAAGAATTTATTATTATTCCAAACTTATCGAACTAAATATATAGATAGATGTTGGTAAAGCACTGTTGGGCATATAAGCACTAGAATACCCTTCATCCGTTAAATGATTTCAATATTAGCTTTACTTTGCCTTTTGTTTCCAGTGTTTGTTCTGAAATTCATAATGCTAAGCCAAAAATCAAGTTGAATATAAATTTAAAGTTTTTTTTTATGTTTTGGAAATTCACTTTATATGCATATGAGATATCCGCCGCACTAGACTTTGTCTCAAGTATCCGGGTCTGACAACCTGTTCGAACCCTTACGAACTGCCCCGCAACGGGGTAGGCAAACAGAAATTTACATTACCATTTCCCACGAACCCTTTGGGCCCATCAAAATTTCTCATATACACATTGACATTGTAAGGCGTAGAGATCTAGATTTACAAGACAGCCGCCCCGTAACGGCACTTTCTCGGCTCTATCGCATTTACATATTGGACAACTCGTCCAGCGAGACAGCCAGAGAGAGAAAGAGAGAGAGGGAGAGTAAAGCGTGAAATTTCGCATAAGTTGAACCCCCTGCTGTTTCCCAAGGAATTCGAAACTGTAAACTACCCCTAAAACCTCCCTACCAAAATGACCTTTAATGATGATGTTCTGATTGTGGCCTTTGTCTGAGTCTGAGCTGAGCTGAGCCAAGGAAATTACATGGCAAATCGTTCTGTGTGAAGCTAAATGCCATTCGCTGTCAAGACCCAGAGAACAGGAAATGCCCGTGCGTCTGTCCGTCCGACTAGTCTTGACATTACAATATCTAACCACGCCCATCGCCCAGCCATTTAGCCAAGTAGCCATAAAAAGTTTTATGCATTATATAGCTATATATATATACATGTGTGTGTGTGTATCTCGTACCACTGTGCAATTAAAGCCGTCTTGCCTTTATGACATCATAAAGGTGTAATCGAAGGTGCATGCATATTTTATTATATGACCATATAAGGAGACACACATACATACATATATGTATATGTGTGTGTGTATAAAAACATAAAAGCACAATCAAGCGAAATTCATAAGGCTTAGAGGGCCGCCCCCCACTCCTACTTAAACATATGAAAATCAAATCAAACAAGGGTTGCCATTGTAAGAGGGGGAGGTATGGGGGGGGGCAGTGCGTTGCTTGGGGTCAATGCACAAAAATGCGTAGAACGTGCTGCACGCCAAACGTCGAGGGTGGCTAGCGAAAAGGAAGCCGCTGCCAACCGGGTTTTCAATTCTCTGCTTTTTTGGTACGTTTTCTGTCTGGAATGGTCCAGCTCTCGTGCTCTCTCTCTCTCTCTCTCTCTCACGCACACACACACACACACACACACACATAGAATCGCACGCACGCACACGGCGCAAGATGGTGGCGCGAAAGTTTATTGACCCCACGCACAAACCGACTTGCGATATATATATTTTGGGGGAGGCTGCAGTTGATGCTGCCTCCTCCTCCTCCTCCTGCCTCTACTTCTTCTTCGTAAACTTCTCTTGTTGTTGCTGCTGCTGCTGCTGTCGTGCAAACAGCGACCCAGAGGGTTGATTAGCAACGCCGGCGTCGTCCCCCCAAAAACGTAAGCTCTGCACCACCTTCCATCTATTTTGGGGCATTAATATTATGGCTGACATGACTATTTATTTATTTGCAAGACACTTTCTCCCTCTAATGCCCAGCTAGGGGTGGTGCTGGTGGTGGTGGCGGTGGCGGTGCTGATGGTGGTGGCCAGACAGACGTCTGAACCAAAAAAAAAAAAAATGAATAAATGAAAATAATAAAAGCAAGCCCAAAAGGATCAAAGCCAGACATACGAATGTTATAAATTTTTGTTTGGTGCGACGGCTGCGATGAAGCGTCGAGCGCTCCGTATTCCACCCTTGCCAAAAACACAAAGCAACAGCCACAACACCAACAACAACAACGACAACAAAGGCAGCAGCAGGATAAATAAGCGAGAAGGGCAAAAATGCAAGTTGAAAAAGTGGCAGCTGTAAAAGTAAAACAATAAAAGAAGGAAGAAGAAACGGGCGGCAATGGCAAAAAGTGAAACGAAAACGAAATGAAACTGCACAGACACACACACACACACACACACACATGCACACATACACACGGAAACTGTATATATGCATGTACACTATGCTGCCTCGTGCAGGACATTGCCGCTGGGGTAGCCAACACATGCACATATACAAACGAACATACATACTCATAATATATATATACATACAGCTTATACAAAGTCTGCCTAGGTAGACAAACATTAAAGCACAATTTTTGCATTTTCACTAACAATTTCGATAGACAGTTATCGATAGCATGTGGTGATCTGGCAACGACATTTGAGCAAATTATGTTTTGCTCAGGGATACTCAACGTGTATTCTAATGTTCTTATGCATGTTCTTCGTTCTTCTACAAAAACAAAAAGAATGAAGAAAAAACGTGGATTTCGCAATGTTGCCAGATCTGCGCTAGCTGCAGCCCTGTTTCAATTGTCATTGTTTTTGTTGTTATTCCTGTTGTCTGCTCTCGTGATTTGCTTCTTTTTTTTTACTTTTTTTTATTGTTGATTTTTGGAATTCTAAAAATGCCATCGTCGCCTCCTGTCTGCACAACGATGGCGTTCAATGTCCTCTTCGTGTTTGTTTTGCGCTATAGGTACACACACACACACACACACACACACACACACACACACACACACACACACACACACACACACACACACACACACACACACACACACACACACACACTTTTACATATTTTTATATCCATATCGTCGAAGCCGTATCGGATGCAGGCTGCTGGGCAGTCTGGGCGCATCCAAACTTGTAAGCGGCAAGGGAACGCCAGCCAGCCAGCAGATGACAGGTTTTTTTCCTTCTCTTTGCTTTATGGCTGTGTTTATTTTTTTTATTTCGTGGTTGCTGCACAGGATGTTGTCGTGGTATGTGCCATTGCCATTGCCTTGTCTGTGCTGACGCCCGGACAGGGTTTTTAGTTTTCATGGTCTGCCGCCGTCGTCGTTGTTCCCTTGACAGGCAGCCCGCCCGCCCGCCAGCCAGACAGCCAGCAAACGATGCTGGCAAAAAGCCTGTGACCCGGGCCAGACACAAATATGTTTACGTTTCTACATACATACACACATACATATAGATATGTATGTATGGCGAAATTGGACAGAATTTCATTCTCATTGTTTTTATATATTTTTACCATTATTATTTTAAGTAGGGAAATAAATTGAGCACTTATTTAATACTCAATCTCTATCCCTTCTTATATAAATATTGACTAATTTTGATAATAGGTCTATAAATTTCTTAATATTGGCTAATTTTGATCATTTACTTTAACGAGTATATACATACAAATAGATATTCAGTCGAGTTAATAAATTTCCCTACACATTAAAAAAAAACATTCGGAAATATGCTCAATAAACAATATGGCGTTCAGGCTAACATTGCATTTCCTTTCATGTCATATTATTGCTTTTGCAATAAAGAATATGATCCGCATAACCCGATCAAACAAAATACCATATGCTGATGTACATGAATAAAGCAGCTGCTGCTGTAATGAACTTAACACACACACGCACACACACACACACACACAGCGCTGTACGTATGCTTTTATATATTTGTATGTGTGTATGTATGCAAATGCACTTCGAAAGGGTTCACGGCATAATGGGGGGAACGAATTGAAAATGAAACGACTAGACCAAATTGCAAATTTGTATATATGTATGTACGTAAGGGGAACGCATTGCGTTGAGTGAAACATGAAACGGCGCCAGCCAATGACACACACACACACACACACACTTAAAACTCCGCTATTACAACACACAATGTGTGTGTGTGGGTGTGGATCTGGATTGGACACCGGGACGTGAGAAACGTTTTGAGATAACGGAACACGGTTTTGCATTAGTCACCACCACCGAGGAGACAGGCGAGCGAGCAGTCAAAGACAGGCTGCTTTAACAAACAACAGATGTGAGCGACGCCGACGACGACGTTGACGCTCTGCCGCTGCCGCCGCCACTGCCAACGGCACCACACCACCAGCAGCAGCACTAAGCAAATGAGCCGCAAGGCAATATTATCTGGCAGAACATGTAAAATATAAAAATAAAAATATAAAATAAAAATGGAATCAAAGGCAAATACAACTTGGGGAGGGAGAACCAAACGGCCTAGCAACTATTAAACTAATTATGTATGTATACACACATACATGCACTTTTATGTGCGTATGTGCGTATGTATTGAAGTAACAGCGAATAAAAAAAAAAGAATAACAGAATTGAACGCTGGCAGCGAACTGGTCTTCTAGCATACGCTTCCGCCTTTGCGCACGCTCGGCGTCGGCCGCTGCCTGTGTGCATGAATTTGCATAATTTGATACGGTGTGCGTGTGTGTGTGTGAGACATGTATAGCAAACACACACACACACACACAGCGAGGGGAGGCGTGGTAATCGCAATAAAAAGAAATTCAGAAAAAAATGACACCTTTTTGCTTAATATATTTTCAATAAAAATATACTTATGCACACAAAGAGCTGATTTGAAGTTTTTTTTCGTCTTATTTGATTTATTTGCTGCTTTTGCACAAACCTGTATTCCATTCGGCGTTTCTGTTGTTATTGTTGCTTCGCTGCAGTTTATTTTCGCCGTCTCTTTCTTTATTCCTGTCTGCATTGACGCACTGAGCGAAGTGCTGCAAAAAAAGTCTTGTGCTCGTTCGAATTGTCGGTGCTTTTTTTTTTTGGTTTTTATTTTTTTGGAGCAGTACGACGATCACGACGTTCACGCTAAATGCATTGCACAAATAATTATGTTTGCAGTTGCATTTTTTTTGCCGCCTCGCTTTGCATATCATGTGCAGTCGCAGCCGTTGTTGTGTTTCTTTTGCCGCCTTTTCTGCTGTATACGACTTTTTGTTGCTTCCAAACACACCAACACATGCGTACGCATAGCAACATGCATGCACTCGCACGAACACAAACACACTCGCGGCGTTTTAATGTTTGCAATATGCTTATGCTGCTGCTTCTGTTAGGTTTGGCAATTTCTTATTTTCTTTTCTTTTTTCTGTTACAAGCTTTGAATTACACTAAAAAGGGATTAACGTTTCGTCGTTGCAGCCTAAATAACGATTGCACTAATTACAAAATAACAAAAATGCTATGTTTATAAATTCGCAGAGATTAAATTTCGAGCGTGTTCTCGCTGTCTGTGCAAGAAGAACACGAGTGTTGCAAGACATCCAAAAGCCAGCAATATCGCTATCGCCTATCGATAACCACGGCACAGGGTTGCTCAGCAGCCGATAAGTATTGTGCACGTTTTTGATAAAAAGAATTTGTTTATTGAAACTAATTACATTTGCAGCACAATGGGCGCATTAGCAGAGGTATTTATTGAAATAAAAACAAATTAGTGATTAAAGACCTAATAAAGGTGTGTGTGTATTAGCTTGCAGGTGATGAAAAAAATGGCGACGGCTCCCGCACATTTGTTTTCCTCAACGAGGGCCACACGCTGGGCAACGCATTGAAGACAATTATAGCCCGCTATCCGGAGGTCGATTTCTGCGGCTACACGATACCACATCCCACCGAGCAAAAGCTGCACTTTCGCATACAGTCGCATAGGGAGCGAGCGATAGATCTGCTCAAGCGGGGACTGGAGGACCTGGAGGCACTGTGCGATCACACGATAGAAACGTTTGAGAAAGAGATAAATACGTTTAATGCCTCAGCTGTAGAGATTAACTAATATATTAAATATGTATACATGCTAGCCTATGGAGTGGAATCTTGATCTTTCGTCTAGACAACGCTGCGCGCCCTCTTCGGATCGTAGTTGGGCTTGCGCAGGTGGTGGTAGTTGGGCAGCACCTTCCGCAAGAAGTCGATCTGCAATGTCTGCGAGCCCTGCTTCTCGATGGCCTCGCGCTGGAGCGCCTGCTGGCCATAGACAATGGTGTTCTCGGGCATAATCTGAACGGTGCGCATTTGGATGCCGGCTCCGATCACACAGCCACTGGACACGGTCACTCCTCGGCCCACAAAGCACTTGCTCTCAAACACATTCTTGTCGCCGATCCGAGCCGCCTCCACTGTGCAGCCCACCTCGAAGACATTGTGGCTGCCGATGCTTAGTATGTTGTTGGCATCCCAGCTGGCGCCTTCTGCCAAGCGGTGCGCAATGGTTGCATATTCCTCCACAATGCAATTTTCACCAATTATAATGGGGCCAGCGTCGGCGACGATTGTGGCGCTGGGATGGACGACGCAGCCAGCGGAGAAGGTGATGTCACCGCGCAGGGTGCTCTCCTCGCATACCACCGATTTGGGCAGTATTTTTATGCTGAATGGCAATAGTTTTTGCGTATAGTAGCCAATCGTTGTCTAAGTGCATTTAAAATACTTACTTATTTTCAGTGGGCATGGCGAAAATTGCATTTACTTTTTCTTGGATGTTTACGTTTTAAGCTCAAAATGGCAGTAATCGAGTATTCGATAAGTGGCATTAATCGAAAGCGAGCTCTTTAAATATTGAGTATGTTATTATTTTGCTAGGCTGTTTGTAATTAGTTTAACAAATGAAGTAAATGACTTTTCGTCAAAGTCAAGAGTCATAATTATTTAATATTCATTTATTTATTTCATTCATTCATTTAAATTTGAGCTTTTAGTGAATTCATGCTCACTGTTAATAACAGTGCCCATTGAGGAAAATGTTATATCTCGCTGTTAATAACACTCCCATCACTTCAATAAATCATCCTCTTCTTCTTCTATTCTAGCTGATGCAATTGAATTGCATTATTTCCAGCAGGCGTTGAACCTATAAGTAGTTACATTGAAAAATATTCGTCATAATACAAAGAAAATGCCTACAGAACAGTTGGCTGACCTAACGATAAGTAAGTTGTAATATATATATGTATTTATTTGAAGATTACTGATTGACAATGCGGCATTTACGGCCGTCCACGTTGCCAATATATATGTATGTACCTACATACATACGCATGCCTATGCATGTGTGTGTGCTAATCGTGTGTGTGTATTGATATTTTCAGGTGCGCTTTTCACGTCGGAGAAGCGCGGAAGCGATGAGACAGGCAATGGCAGCGAGACCAAGCCGTATAAAACCATCTTGCAAGCGATGCGTCACGCCGCCAAGGAGCCCTTCCCCACCATCTATGTGGACTGCAAGGATCCGAAGGCGAGCGAACTCTTCGAGCCGGCGGCCAAGTCGCAGCTGAAGAAAATCCAGAAGCTATTCGTGCGCGAGGGTCAGAAGAACGCCGACAAGCAGCAGCGCGAGGCCGAGGATGCCGAGAAGCGTGCCCAGAATCTGGAGGAGGCGCGCAAAGTGAAGATCAGCGAAGATCCCAGCTTGCCGGCGGCTCAAAGGATTCGCATCGAGAAGGGCACCGAGCACCGCAACACGCGCGTCAAAATCTACGGCTGGGTGCATCGACTGCGCCGCCAGGGCAAATCGCTCATCTTCATCACGCTGCGCGATGGCAGCGGCTTCCTGCAGTGCGTCCTGAATGATCAGCTCTGCCAGACGTACGAGGCGCTAATGCTCAGCACCGAGAGCACCGTGCTGCTCTATGGCACCTTGAAGCTGGTGCCGGAGGGCAAGACAGCGCCAGGTGGACACGAGCTGAATGTGGACTATTGGGAGTTGATTGGATTGGCGCCACCAGGCGGCGCCGATGCCATACTAAACGAGGAGGCGCACCCCGACGTGCAGCTGGACAACAGGCACATCATGATCCGTGGCGAGAACACCTCAAAGGTGCTCAAGATGCGCTCCGTTGTGATGCAGGCCTTCCGCTCGCATTACTTTGATCGCGGCTATAACGAGGTGACGCCGCCAACGCTGGTCCAGACCCAGGTCGAGGGCGGCTCCACGCTGTTCAAGATGCAGTACTTCGGCGAAGAAGCCTTTCTCACCCAGAGCTCGCAGCTGTACCTGGAGACCTGCCTGCCGGCCCTCGGCGATGTGTTCACCATTGCGCAGAGCTATCGCGCCGAGCAGAGTCGCACGCGCCGTCATCTGGCGGAGTATACGCACATTGAGGCCGAGTGTCCGTTCCTGACGTTCGAGGATTTGCTCGACCGCATCGAGGACCTGGTCTGCGATGTGGTTGACCGGATATTGAAGTCGCCTTGGGGCTACCTGGTCAAAGAGCTCAACCCGGACTTTAAGCCGCCGACGAAGCCCTTCAAGCGCATGGAATACGTGGATGCCATCAAATGGCTGAAGGACAACAATGTGACCAAGGACGACGGCACTTTCTACGAGTTCGGCGAGGACATACCGGAGGCGCCCGAGCGCAAGATGACGGACACCATCAACGAGCCGATTCTGCTGATCAGATTCCCGGCTGAAATCAAATCGTTTTACATGTCCCGCTGCGCGGACGACCAACGGCTCACCGAGAGCGTCGACGTGCTGCTGCCCAATGTGGGCGAAATCGTCGGCGGCTCGATGAGGATCTACGACAACGAGGAGCTATACAAGGGCTACGCCCGCGACGGCATCGACCCCGCACCCTACTACTGGTACACAGACCAGCGCGTCTACGGCACCATGCCCCATGGTGGCTACGGCCTGGGCCTGGAGCGCTTCCTCTGCTGGCTGCTCAACCGCTATCACATCCGTGACGTCTGTCTCTATCCCCGTTTCCTCGATCGCTGCAAGCCTTAAAGCGCCCCAGCAAATATTCGCCTATAGCATTTAACCTTCAACAAACTGTCTGCGCTTGGAGCTTCAATATAATCTGCATTATCTAGCCCACGTCTGGATCACGTACAACAAATAACACGCTTCAAGGAGCAAATCTCTTTAATGGAGACTAGAAAAGTCCGCTGCAAAATCGAAGATAACCTTGCTTAAGAATTAGCACAGCTAATATCAAAAGAACTTCAGATAAATATTGACTTCAATAAATATTGTCAACTCCTAACCAAGCATTACTTGTTTCCCTATATCAAATATATATCGTTATCTGTCAATCGCAGATATCTATCTATGTCTATCTATATATGAATCTTTTTATCTATCTATCTGCATTTGTATCTAAATCTGCATATATATATGAATTTAGATTTCAATAGAGATATATATCTATATCTATATCTATATCTATATTTGTAGCTATCTGAACATCTATCTATCTGTATCTTTAGATTCTGTCCGTCTATCTATATAGCTATATTTCTCATCCATCTATGCATTAACTTCTTTCTAATTCGGAAGAAGTACACTAGATTGGGTATTATTCTTCCTTTATTTAATAGTAAGTTCACATATATGTATATTTAAGACTTCTACCAACTGAAGTGCTTATAATCCGAATATATTTTAAGAACGGAAACTTAAAATCAATAGCAGATAAGAAAGCAGGTATATATTACTCTACTTCTATTTAAAGAGATATAGGTTAATATATATAAATTACTATAGATTATTTCAGATAGTCTTGCTGGTCAAAAGCATTCGGTTCGAGGTAAGGGTAAAGAACTTGAATCGTTGATAAGTATTGTTGTTTATCAATTGTGGTTTATGGGCTTGAATGCACCTATGTTTGCAACTGAGCTGATAGTAGAGGTAGAGCAGGTTTATGAGCTGCGAGTCTGTAAACTTTAGCTTCCGTCCTTCGGTTGGCACGGATTACGGATAGGAATAAATTGAGCTTTCGTTGTTGAGTTTCCAGACGAACATATTTCAGGTAACAGTCCTTATAGAACACCAAGTAATGCCATAAGTCCATGCCAAAGATAATAAGAGAACGCTTTAAGTATAACTCTAGAATCAGAACACTGGAACTTATACAAAAGTATTGCTTGGCCATAAAGAACATTCAAATTTCGAAAAATGATAACGAAGATCGAGTTAAGACGAAGCTAAAGATCAAAGATTCGAAAATAATGCGTTTAATATCAAAAGATGCCTGCACTTAAGAATCAGAAAAGAGGTGAGCCGAAAGGGATATAGAAGCTGAGATATGGTATATGGTATACCATATGGTATATGGCTACTGATTAATTATTCTATATATGTATATTTCAACCTCAATTTCTATACGTTCTTTGGTTGTCGAGATAGACCATACGAACGGAGAACGGCTAGATCGGCGTAGTTCATAGAGGTCTTAGAAATATATTAGCCTTATAGATAAAGAAAAGATTATCCGAAACACTTACCAAGTTACAGTTATGCTCGTACCTAGCTAACTTTTTTCGTAGTGAAGCTAACAAAGGACAGATTCACGCATCTGATGCTCCATCTTCAGGGCATACATACTTAACATATATGGTATTTCAATGGAAAAAGTGAACGTTTTTTTATTATTTATAAGCCCAATTGATGAGCCAAACGCACAGAAAATTTAAAAATGTACACATTTAAAAAGGCAACGGGAAACGTTGTGATTCCTTAGACAAGAGACATAATTGAAGCGTTACCTTCCACGTTTAGTGATGCGGCGTCTCACCCGCTTATTGGCGCTGTGTTGGTAAGCCTGCATCGGGGAGAGAAAGAGAGATTTAGAAATTTAGAGTGGGTCATGGTAAGTAGTGTTGCCTCACCTGACGACGATATTTCTCCTTCTGTGCGTCGCTCAGACACCGCCATTCGTAGGCGGCCAAAATGACAACTTGCTTGGGCAGAAGGCCGCAGTACTTGCGTCGAACGGTGCGCACGAAGTTCAGATAGGCATTGTTTGTGATGGGGCCCGGCTTCATAAACTTCTTGGGCTTCCTGCGCTTGCGTCCACCACCAATGTTCGGATGGGCCTTTTTGGGCTTTGTTCTCTGGGTCGCACACTTTACTTTGGGTCTACTTAAGCAGCAGGAGCATTTGCAATTGTCGCCACCATCACACTCGTCGCTGAAATCCATAAATTTTGGGTCGTCCTCCTCGTTGTTCATATTACGAAAGGCTTCCTTTTGCTTCAGAGGCAATCGGTTCCACATTTTAGCAGCACGGATATAAGTCTTCATATTTGAATCGTTGCTATTGAAATGCGATTCCTTTTCACGATCTGACGTCTTCAGACCACAGTCCGCGTCAATATCCATGCGCATTTCCATTGCCTCTTATTGTCTCGAGAATTCGAAAGTTAAAAACAATATTTTTTTTGTAGGTTTTTACACTAGTAATATTAAAACTATACTATATACAAAATTAGAAAACGTTCGCTGACCATACAAAAAACTAGTGTCTCCATTTGATTTTTATTCCTGCTCCCCGAATCGGCGACAAAAATTATAAATTGTAGCCAACTTTGTTTTCTGGTTTCTCCACAGCACAGTGAAAAATGTATTTGGAATTTTTTGATTATTCATTTTAAAAGAGCTGGAAGAATTACCTTCAAAGTCATATTACTTACATACATAAAAGTGAAAAAAAGGGATGCCCCCAATCCCAGTGTCTGTAAGGGGAAGCCTGGCTTTGTACATTGCTGTTAAAACCTGAAATTTCCCTCAGCGGGACGTTTTGCATAACAGAGGACTTTCAACCGTGCTCTGTATGTACTGTTTAACATCTCACAGTTCAAGCAGTGCGACTCTGTAAAGTTAACAGAACGCTTGGGATAACATATCTATGTATGTAAGAGGAAGCCTGGCTTTGTATATTGCTGTTAAAACCTCAAATTTCCCTCAAAGGGACGTTTTGCATAACAGAGGACTTTCAACCGTGCTCTCAAAGTTATCAAAGTTCAAGCAGTGCGACACTGTAAAGTTAACAGAGCGCTTTGGATAACATAGTTGTTCAACAACAGCAAGTTCAACAGCTGTTAAATGGCTCGAATTTCGCCAAATTTAATTGCAATTTTCAAACATAACTGTAATTAGTTATACACGTAATATATATTAAATTAGTTTCACTGATATTTTTACCTTAATCGATTCAACAAATTTATTAACATGCATCATTACATTAGAGTTTTGAGTGCGATTTTCACGATGGGAATGTCCAATCGGAATCAGCCCGACTTTCAAGGTTCGAGTGCCTGACTTTTATGTCTATATATATATGCCTCTTTGCTCAAGCATTATTTTTTGCTTTGAGCCTCTAAATGTTTAATATTTCTCATTTTTATTTCGTAGGTAAAAACTGTCTGTTTTGTGGGTGCCAGTGCATTCCTTTTCGCCCTATATATAATCCCTTCCATAAGTATATCGTAAAAGTATGATAGATCACAGATTAAATCGTTGTGCATTCCATAAGATTAGTTTGTAATATTGTTGAGCAACTGCTCAATGTTCTGATCGACGATATTTTCGGTATTTGGTGTTTCATCCAGATCCATATCCTCTTCCTGAGTCTCCTCGTCCTCTATGAAATATTCCTCGTCCTCAGCTTCGGCCTCGCCATCCGCCTGGGGCACAGCCTCCACCTCGGCCGTAAGATGCTCCTTTCGATAATGGTTTCGCAGCAATTCACTGATCGTGGCGCACACGATCTGCCTCACCTGTGCATCGAAGCTGGGCGGCAGCCAGCCGGTTCGTTCATTGCACACAGCGCCTGTCAACGGCGTGGGTATCTTTTCCAGCATTTCCTGAATTTTGGGCAGTCGCACGTCACAATAGCGCAGCATGCACTGCCTGGAGCGAGGCAACTTGTGCTCGTCGAAGTACGGATAGTCGATGTTCTGGACCAAATCACTTTTCTGATCCTCGTTGGCGTTCGTTGATAGTCGCTTCTGCTTGGCCGACTTGCGGGAGTAGACGAATTCCGAAACGCCCGAGCCGAAGCGCAGGCGAAAGTCAAATGTCTGATAGTGCCGGCTCTTGAAGTCCTTGCGGGGATCGTAGCCGTAGCGCACATACAGTGTACGCCAGGGGCCATTGCTGAAGTAGAAGGCCAGCGAGGGTATAATGCACTTGAGCTTTTCGTTGGTGACGCCGGACTCGTAGAGCAGCGCCACGCGCGTCCAGATGGGAATTTCATCGAACAGCTTCTTAACCCGGGCGAATTGCTCGTCCGACACGTATTTGACCTTGAGTCGCTTGTGGATCTGTCCATCTGGCTGCGTGGGAAACGTATCCTGCATGTTGAAGGAGACGACGTCGTGGTTGTCATAGGTGGACTTGGCCGACACGCCGAGCACTTCGTGCTGGCCATCGCCGGTGCCGTCGATCCGGTAGTGTCCGCCGTGCACGATGTCCACACGTGCAAAGAGCTCGGGCAGGCAAAGCAGCTGCGAGTGCGGGCGGCTGCAAGGGAACGCGTTATCTCAGTTGCATTTGAATCCATTTCGTGCTGCTCACCTGAAGTACTCCAAGTCTGTAACATCGCGTGGCTGCAGCTGGTCCAGTGCATATTTCAGCTCCGTTGCGGCGCTGGCGTCTTCGCTTTTGGGCGTGTGCCACAGCGGCAGGTACTGAAAGTCACAGAGCGCTGCCAGAAATGTTTCCGATTAATATTTGTATGCAAAATAACAGGCCTTACCTACACTCAAATGAGAAACTTCGACTGCAATGGCCCAGGACGCGGACAAAGTGTTGTGGTGGACGCGATTTGTCGCGTTTGTGGCGTCGCACGGTTACCGACAGCAGAACACCCGACTTGTCTGTGCAGTCACCGAAGGCGGGCTTGTTATAAGGATTGTCTGGGTGAAAGCGCAGCTCCAAGCGCTTCTTCTCGTCACCTAAAACCTGCAATGGAAGTTATAAATCTTCTTTCGACTGAAATAAGAAGTTTTCTTCTTCTGCCTTACTTTCGATATGTTGACAATGCCACCTAGGGTGGACAACATGCGGTCTGTGTTGACCACGCGGCCAGGATATTCAATCAGTTCGTATTCCTGTTGTGGACAAAAGCTCAATTGGCGAGACATGCCTAAAACTAGTTTGTTTACTAATATGCAAAAATATATATTTATGAATTGTGTGCTTTCGAGAACTAGGGATGCGAGCAGCGCGCGAACTGCAATCGATGTGCACAAATATCGATGTATGGAAATATCGATGCATTACGATATTCAATGAACGTAACTGGCAAGCAATGTCATTCATAATGTGTAATTATAAATGAAAATTGTTATGCGAAGTAAATTATTTATATTAATTTAAGCCAAAATATTGTTTAATATATATATAATTTATATTGTCCTCTACATACCAAATAAGTCATTATTGCGCGCTCTATAGAAACGAGCAAAAATTAACCGATAGCAAACTCGATGATTTCAGCTATCGATATATAATATAACAGCGTACTAGTCTTGGCAACCGGCAAGCCCTCTTGTTGTTGTGGCTTTAAATTGGATTTGTGCTAAAATATGTCGAGTAAAAATCGTAAGCGCACGGCCAGCAGCGGCAGCAGCAGTGCCGAGGAGCTCGACAGCGAGGAGGAGTCGCGCATTAAGGATTTGCGTGAGCGTGATGAGTTTGCCAATCGCCTGAAGCAACGCGATGAGGAGCGAACCCGTAAAGTGGTCGAGGCCACGGGCGGACGCAAGGCAATTGAAGAAGCTACCAAGCGGCTGAAACTGGAGCATGAGGATCGAGACAAGATTGTGCCACACCTGCGCGTGCAGTCACGTCGGCAGTACTTGGAGAAGCGCAAGGATGACAAAGTGGCCGAGCTGGAAGCGGATATACTCGACGATGAGTATCTCTTCGAGGAGAGTGTGTAAGTATTTCCCATATGACTGCTGTGATGTGTAAGCTTGACTTGTACTTTTCTAGGCTAACCAAACGGGAGCGGGAGGAGCGTCAGTACAAGAAGCAGCTATTGAACATAGCCAAAGAGCATGAGAAGGCTCGTGAGCTGGAGCGCATTCAGCGCTATCACATGCCCCAGGACCTCAAGAAGGGCGAGCGATGTAAGTCTAATGTGAGATGTATTTCAAACTGACTAAGCCATCTATGCTTGCAGCCGAGTACGTGGAGGTGGACGACTTCGAGAAGCAGCCCAATTCGGAGCAAAAGAAATGGGAGGCCGAGCAGTTGGCCTCGGCGCGATTCCAGTTTGGGGCCAGAGATGCCAAAGCTGAGGAGGAGTATGAGCTGTTGCTGGACGATCAAATTGACTTCATTCAGGCACTAACACTTGATGGCAGTCGCGACAAGGCAGCCAAGCAAACGGAGCTATCGGAGAAGGAACGCAAACGTATGACATTGGATGAGACACGCAGATCGCTGCCAGTCTATCCCTTTAAGGAGGATCTCATAGCCGCTGTAAAGGAGCATCAGGTGCTGATTATTGAAGGCGAAACGGGCTCTGGCAAGACCACTCAGGTACCTCAATACCTTGTCGAGGCCGGCTTCACGGCAGACAAAAAGATGATTGGATGCACGCAACCACGTCGAGTGGCTGCCATGTCCGTGGCGGCTCGAGTGGCAGAAGAAATGGGCGTTAAGCTGGGCAACGAGGTTGGCTACAGCATTCGGTTTGAGGACTGCACCTCGGATCGCACCATACTCAAGTACATGACAGATGGTACGCTGCACCGTGAGTTTCTCTCTGAGCCGGATCTGGCCTCCTACAGCGTCATGATTATCGACGAGGCACACGAGCGCACATTGCACACGGACATTCTGTTCGGCCTTGTCAAGGATATAGCACGATTCCGACCCGAGCTTAAGCTGCTGATATCCAGTGCCACGCTTGATGCCGAGAAGTTCTCAGCCTTCTTCGACGATGCTCCCATCTTCCGCATACCCGGCCGGCGGTATCCAGTGGACATCTTCTACACGAAAGCACCCGAGGCTGATTATATTGATGCGTGCTGCGTGTCCGTGCTGCAGATTCATGCTACACAGCCCCTTGGTGATATTTTGGTGTTTCTCACTGGGCAGGATGAGATCGAGACGTGTCAGGAGGTTTTGCAGGATCGTGTCAAGCGGCTGGGCTCCAAAATACGCGAACTTCTGATCGTTCCCGTCTATGCCAATCTGCCCAGCGACATGCAGGCCAAAATCTTCGAGCCAACGCCGCCGAATGCACGCAAAGTCATCCTTGCCACGAATATTGCGGAGACTTCTCTGACCATAGACAATATCATCTATGTCATTGATCCGGGATTCGCCAAGCAAAACAATTTCAACTCGCGCACGGGTATGGAATCATTGATGGTGGTGCCCATTTCGAAGGCCTCGGCAAATCAACGAGCTGGACGAGCTGGTCGCACGGCGCCAGGCAAGTGCTTCCGCCTCTACACGGCTTGGGCATACAAGCACGAGCTGGAGGAGAATACAGTGCCTGAGATTTGTCGCATCAATCTCGGCAATGCGGTGCTGATGCTCAAAGCTTTGGGCATCAATGATCTCATCCACTTCGATTTCCTTGACCCGCCGCCACACGAGACGTTAGTCCTGGCACTGGAGCAGCTGTACGCCTTGGGTGCACTCAATCATCACGGTGAATTGACGAAGTTGGGCAGACGCATGGCCGAATTCCCCGTTGATCCGATGATGGGCAAAATGCTGCTTGCCAGTGAAAAGTATGTACTTCTAATTGTCCAAAAATGTGAATAACTCTAAATATTCTGCAGATATAAGTGCTCGGAGGAGATGGTCACCATAGCGGCCATGCTGTCGGTCAATAGCGCCATCTTCTATCGGCCCAAGGATAAGATAATACACGCAGATACTGCGCGCAAGAACTTCAATCACATGCATGGGGATCATCTGAGCCTGCTGCAGGTCTATAACCAGTGGGCGGAGACGGACTATAGTACCCAGTGGTGCTATGAGAACTTCATACAGTATCGTTCCATGAAGCGGGCACGCGATGTGCGGGAACAATTGGTGGGTCTGATGCAACGGGTGGAAATTGATATGGTTAGCTGTCTGCCCGAGACAATTAACGTGAGGAAGGCTTCCACAGCGGGCTACTTCTATCACGTGGCGCGCTTATCGAAGGGCGGCAACTACAAGACAATCAAGCACAATCAGACGGTTATGATACATCCCAACTCGTCGTTGTTTGAGGAGCTACCGCGTTGGGTGCTATACCACGAGCTGGTCTTCACCTCCAAGGAGTACATGCGACAGGTGATTGAGATTGAAAGCAAGTGGCTCCTGGAGGTAGCACCCCACTATTACAAGGCGAAGGAGCTGGAGGATTCGACCAATAAGAAGATGCCCAAAGGGGCCGGACGTGCAGAGATGACGCAATAAATAATTTGGAAATCATCTTGAAAACAGAACTATTTGAATTGCTTTCGATTGTAATATAATGCTGTCTATCGACATATCGATAGCTGTGCACGTTGCACAGCACTAATAATCAGCATGCATTTCACATTGCCGCTATTCGTATTTTTCAACACTGTCAGCTGTCGTTTCATTGCGTGCGGTTTTAACAAAGCTAGCAATATTGTGCAACTTTAACGTAGTTTTACATTTTCCAGAAGTGCACATTTGACTAAAAAGTTAGTAAAATTGTTCGCTGTAAATAGACGCATAAGAAAAGTATATTATATATGTTAATAAACGGGCGAACTGTGCACTTGACAAGTTTACATGACGTTCTAACCTATAAATCTGACGAAATATGAAACTGAGTCGGCTTTTAATTGGTTTACATAAACATATATACAAAAGACACGTTTTATTTGTATCTGAACTGTATAATTTTCTGTTTTGTATTTTTAAGTATAATGGCTGCTCAGTTCTTTAACCGCATTGGCCAGATGGGTCTCGGCGTAGCCCTGCTGGGCGGCGTTGTCAACTCCGCATTATATAATGTGGAAGGCGGCCATCGGGCTGTGATTTTCGACCGCTTCACTGGCATCAAGGAGCACGTTGTTGGCGAGGGCACGCACTTCTTTATACCCTGGGTGCAGCGACCCATTATCTTCGATATTCGCTCCCAGCCCCGAAATGTTCCAGTGATAACCGGCAGCAAGGATTTGCAGAATGTGAATATTACGCTGCGTATCTTGTATCGTCCGATTCCGGATGAGCTGCCAAAGATCTACACGATTCTTGGTCAAGATTATGACGAGCGTGTGCTGCCCTCCATTGCGCCTGAGGTGCTCAAAGCCGTCGTCGCTCAATTCGACGCCGGCGAGCTGATTACACAGCGTGAGGTGAACAATGAACAAATATTTAGTCCTATTACACATGAATTATAATCGAATGCTTATCGTCTTCAGATGGTGTCGCAGCGTGTGTCCCAGGAGCTGACTGTGCGTGCAAAGCAGTTTGGCTTCATTTTGGACGACATCTCGCTGACTCACTTGACCTTTGGCCGGGAATTCACACTGGCTGTTGAAATGAAACAGGTGGCCCAGCAGGAGGCGGAGAAGGCGCGATTTGTCGTCGAGAAGGCAGAGCAACAGAAACTGGCTTCCATTATTTCAGCTGAGGGCGATGCCGCGGCCGCCGACTTGCTGGCCAGGTCGTTCGGCGAGGCTGGCGACGGTCTGGTCGAGCTGCGTCGTATTGAAGCTGCCGAGGACATCGCATATCAGCTATCGAGATCACGCGGAGTCGCCTATTTGCCCAGCGGACAAAGCACCCTGCTCAATCTGCCCTCAACCATGGCGCAGTAGAGCTCGTGTCTAATCGTGTTAAGTTGTAACTACCTGTAGCATTTATTAAGTACTTTCGATTTGTTTCTAAATCAGACATCACAGCAACGTGTATCGCACCATGCATTAGTCGCCCATCCGCAGTAGCCAATTAGCCAACATTTTTACCATTTCCGCGCTGTTCCTACTGTGCCCACATCTATTGTTCAACTTTTGTTGCTGCCAAATGAACAATTTGTGTGAGCGTCTGAGCCACGCTCGGACGGGATGGGCGAATCCATTTACATTTTGCTGGTCTCTTCAAAAATTTGTTATGTGAACAACAGAATTCAACACAATAAATACATATTAAATATGAAACCTATATCTCGTGTATTCGTAAAATAAAAGTTAAAGTTAAAGTCAATCTATAAATATTGTCATTAAAAATGTCAACAAGAATTTTGGGCGGAAAAGTGAATGGTTTGCAGTTAAGCCTTGAATTTGTACAAAATTATGGAAATATAGCTTATAGAATGTAGCTCTGTAAACTATGTAATCTGCTGAGACACCCGATATATATTTAAAAGCTAGAAACTTCTAGCTTTAATAGAGATGAAATTAATTACGTTCATACAGACAGACAGGCTGGGGAGGCAGAGAGATGCATAAAACAAATCAACATTTTTTCATTAATATTTTAGTAGTTTATATTTTAATACAACTTAATATTTTTTATTTTCAGATTAATTTGAAAGATATTTCAATAATCACAATAAGAGATTATTTCAACTAATATATTTATATATATTAGATTGATGCAAATATTATATAGATACATACATATATACATATATATATGTATGTATTTTTTTTTAATTTTGAATTTTTGCAATGAACACCTTTAACGACAATTCGTTATCACTCGACTTTTTCTTTTCGGCAACAGACAGGATACGATTATATAAATCCATTATATAAATCCATCTAGTTTTCATTGGTAGATACAATTTAACTTAGCTTTTTAAGACTCAGTAAAAGTCTAACCAATTTTTCGAGGTTCAGTCAATTGATTAAAGTTCTTGTAGGAATTACTGTCCATCAAGAATCAGCCACATCATATGAAAAATTGGTTCGAGGAGAAGAATTGAGAGTAAATATTTGTTATGGGAATTGAGAGTATATATTTGTTGAGCTTCTTCTTTTAAAGTTACCAGTATTTGTAATTTATTTCTATTCTTTTATTACTCATTATTTTAGAATCTTTGCTGATTTGCTCAGTGTGTTTAACTTTAGGATATTTAACATTTTGCATTTTGTTCATTAAAATTGGATAGAGGCCAAAAAAATCTCTGATGAGTCTCTCTCTCGTCGAAGCTTCGATGCTTTAAACTTTATTGATTTGATCACTCAACTGGCTTTTCACTCGATTGAGATAAGGAGCTTTATAACCTAGTAGTAGTAGCACCCGCTCAATTCTTACTTTGAGCTGATAGAAAATGTGCTTACATTTTTATAGTACGCACAATTGTAGATTACGCACATGGCTATCAATCAAGAGTTCAAGTATTCCATGCGATTATAAATTTCTTATCTAAGCTTATAATAGGCCCTTTTTCAGCAGAATAATAATAATATTCCCATTATTTAAAAGGTTTAAGATAACTTCCCTATTTGCTATAAAATTAGAAAGTCTCTTTATATTCTTTGGCTTTTGTATATAGATTCAATTGAGTCTTAAATTGATTGATTTCATTATAATATCTATCTTATAAAGTAAGTTTTTATTGAATAAGAAAATTCATAACCTCTGTATTGTCTAGTCAACAGGTAAATTTTCAATTGATAAAGGTCTGTTTATGCATTTTGAAACATTTGTGTGACCTATACCGAATATAACTCTGGTTGAGGTTGAGGTTTATCAGTGGAAAAAGTTGCTTTTATCTATACATGCTAAGTGCTTCGAATAGGAATTGACCAATTTAGCGCTGCATACGGAATCCATTTGGGGTTCGTCTGCTCGTTTATGTAATCCCCCACTTCTTGGCGCCGCAACGCTAACCCTCAGCTTTTCAACTCAAGTCAGCCATAAATCAAATAGAAGTGCTTCAACTCTGAGCAGGAGAGTCAACAGTCCCACGCTCCCCACTCATTAGAGCAGGAATCTGCCCTCCCCTTGGGGGTGGGTCGCTGCGACAGCACAATAGGAGAAAAGTTAACGGTTGCCATGGCAAAAATCTGTTGATTCATTCAAGTGATTTGCCAAAGTGGCTTCGTTGAAATGCCAGGCACAGGCACAGGCACACACGCACACTCAGCAACAGTTGGGTGGCTCCAGCTCCTGCCAATGCATACAGAAGGCGAGAGGGAGACAGCGCATGAAAGAGAATGGACGTCATGAAATGTGAATGTGAATGGGCATAGAGAGAGCGCAAATAATAGAGAGCGTAGCACCCTCTCTTCCTCTCTCTCTCCCACTGACTCTCTTTCGCTTTATCTACTAGTTACAGTTATTATCGTTCGTTAAATGTAAATTCAAGTTTTGAAATGCTTCACATTTTCGTTTTCTTTTACTATGTTTTTCGCTATGAATTCAAGTTTGACGCGCTCTGAGGAATCCCCCATATTACGAATGAGTCACAGTGGGGGAATTCTTGTGTTGACGGTTAAGAAAACTGGATTATACGTAATTCATTCTTAAGCTTTACTTGGCTTTGGTAAGAATATTTTGTCTCATCCTATATACACAGGTTTAATGCACTTTGTGAGAAAATCATTTGACGCGTGAAAAAAAAATAAGTATCAGACGACTTTTGGCTTGTTAACAAATGTGAATTTAAATTATATGCACACACGGAGAGGCACACACACTTGTTATTTTATAGTACAAATTAATTTATTCAATTTCAGATTTGCGATTGGGGGAAGCGAGTGAACCGGTCCTGCGGCTGCACTCGCAGCGCGCCGAGCGAGGCGTGCCGAGGCGATGCTTTAAAAGGCCTGGCCGCACGGCGAGCAGCACTCAGTTGGCTAACGGACGCCAGAGCGGGCACAGCGTGACTGAACCTCTTACGAGCAACTAGCTAAATAGCAATCGCGTAACGTAACGTAAGAGAACGTAACGTAAGCCAAGACGAAAAAAAGTGCAAATAATTAAAAGCAGTCAACTTAAGTGCACAACGGTGAGTGTGTGTGTGTATTGTTATGCGTGTGCCTCTTGGCCATATTTAAACAATTAATGTGCTTTCAAATGTGCTATAACATCATAATAATCACAGCGAAGCAATGGAGCGTATACTTAATGCGTATACATGCTGCCAAATGACCTTTTAAGATGTGCTTTAATTTAAATCTAAACTCGGCTCGACTCAATTCAGTTCAACTCGGCATTCAGCACTTAGCCTTGTCGTCTATTTGGCCGACTTCAACATTCCACTCTTATCAATTTTTGTTGTTGCTCGAGCTAGTTCTGATCTGGTTTCCATAACTTGTTGCCTTTTTACTTACTTTACATGTGAGCCCCAATGCCAGGCGACTGGGCCTCGACTTGTTTGCTGTGCAAAAGGTTTTCCACGTACCTTTATTAATGATAAATACTTAAAAATCTAACTGCAAGCGAATTAACTTTTAATTGTACACAAACTTTTTGTTGTGCCCAAAGTCAAACAAACAAATTTGCAAAAAAAAAAAACGTTTTTTCATAATTGCCTAAACGAGTATTCTAATACACTTGCAAAATGTGGGCATAGTAAATATTTGCTAAGTTTAGCCAAATGTGAATCTATAGTTGGATTGATTTACTAAAAAAAAGTCTTTTAGACTAAATTAGAGTGAAAAATATTTTTACTTTATTTTATGTGAAGAGAGCATATTGATTCTGTGGCTGACTGTGCAGCTACTCTTTAGAGTAACCAAACCAAAAATTCTTGAAGACTTAAATAGAGATTAAAATAATTTTTTTAAAATTGCATTCTAAGTGTAGAGAACTTATTGGTTCTGTAGCTGACTAAGCAGCTAGTAGATACTATACTTTCACATTTGTAGTGCTTGAATCAACTAGTTTTACTGATTAACTCGATCATTTATTTATTCTAAATTTGAAGTATGTTAAAAGCAATAGAATTTTATAGCAACACTCTATTTCGGTGCTCATTATGCTGTCTTACTTAACTTAAGTTGCAACTAACAACGTCATTAGAGATAATATTTATGCTGCATTGTCGTTAGAGCACACTTGCATTGCTCCCACTGATTAGCATTATCAGACTAGAGAGCCTTATATAGATCTATATCTATATCACAATATATATACATTCATTCAGCTTTAACACTTAACTTAAATTTAATTCATTTACTAATAACTAATGCGGCATTGGTAGCTATATATTCATTGTTCATTATTGGCCATGAGCAAAGGTTCTACTAACACTAATATGCCCTTGCCAAGCGAGAGCGAGAGTAAGGCGAAAGCTAACACCTTGGTGGAAGATAAACTGGATCCCAGTGTCTCGGTGAGTATTGGGTTCGGCTTTGTCGTTATTTCCTTTATTTTAGTACATTTGTGTAAATTAAATTAAATGCAGTAATTAATGTGACGGCCGGAATTGCATTTACAGATCGATATGGAGGCGCCCGAATTCAAAGACTTTGCCAAATCAATGGTCGATTATATAGCCGATTACCTGGAGAATGTGCGCGACAGGTGAGTGAGCGAACCAGTTACAAGTCACTTAGCACTTCAGGCGTTCCGCGAACACTTGACGCATTCATTAACTTGAATTGACCTCAGACACGAGTGCGAACACGAATTCAATTCGAAAGTTCCCTCTGATTGACCTATAGTTAGTCAAACTCTTCCAATTTCCGCGTGTCAATGAATTTTCGATACGTTTGCCCAGTGGGACAGAAATTGTACAAAATATATATACACTTTATGCTAAAGATATATTTAGAGACCTCCTCTATCTATATAAATTGCTATAGAGATAGCTCTAATCAAAGCAAATATTTTTTGGACTTTTTGTTTTTTTTTCTTATTATTTTTTTATTATTATACGAATTATATTCAATTGTATATAGATTCAAGATTATATTTATCTATTTATATATTTCAATCACTTTTAGCTACACTGGTTGAGCATTGAGTCAATGGGAAAGTCTCTCGGGTTAGATTTGCCTCGGCCTTCTAGCCGAGACCTTTCACGAGTTTTGACTTTTATTTTTTTTTGCCAATGGCATTAATTACAACATTATAAGGTTTTGCTGTGTGTTAGTTGGCGTGTCAAGGCTGACATTATTATGATTATTATTGTTATTCAACTTCGGCTACAGCGCTCACCTGTGCATTGTTCTTGAGCAATTCGGCGTGGTATTGCCTTGAAATTATCAGAGCTTTAGTCGTACACTCTTTTTAGAAACGTTTCTAATCTGGACTTATTTTATTTTGAATTTATTTATTGTCTTTTACATTTACATCTTAAAGCCTTAGGGATTTTATCAGCATTCGGTCAGTGCGTTATAATAAGAAAATTAGAGTATAGAATTAATATTTGGAATACAATATTTACGTACTTCCCTATAAAATGTCAAGGCTTTTTAGCTATGCCCACAGGGGACGTAGAAGATCTAAGTCAAAACAATATTATCTACACTTTTAGAACTTTAAATTAGAATTTTACAAAATTTAAATTTATAACTTAAACTATTATAGAACCACTTTTTTGTCGAGTGGATTACTTTAAATAAATGTACTTAGGCCCACACTTTGTTTTTTGTGGATTAATGAATTTGATCTACTGACATAAAATATGTATGCACTTATGAGCTCAGCTATATGTTGATGCTATATGATGCATTGGGTTAGGTGGGAAAAAGCTATAGTTGATATCTCGAAACGGGAGAATAATAAGTTAAGTTAGTGAGCTTAAGTTAGGACACCAGGAAATAGATTTGTGTATATATTGATATGTAAATTTCGACCTTCATTTTGGATTAAATCTACATAAATATAGTTTAAAAATGTCAATGATAATGCGGGGCAAAAAAATATTTTAAGTAGTCTTAAATAAAGTTAAATTCATATATTTGTGAACATCAATAATCTCTGTTTGAAATACTTTGAGAGCTTTATAAGTTATTCAATGGCTAGGCATTCGAACCCTTGTGTACCAACGCCCAATCGAAAGCAACTAGAATGTTATTGAAATGTCCTATATGGAATGTCCTTTAAAAGAAAATGATTACCCATCCGTAATCATATTTCGACTTGTGAATACGTTCCCACTCAACACCCTTTCAGTGCGCTGCTATTGATTTTATGGCCAGTGGCAACAAGTTGTGACTGGGAGCAGTGGGTTGGGTGGTTGTTGGTGGTGGCTCGAGAGTGAAATTTAATTTCATTTCACACTCTATGAAGCTTTTTGAATGGCGGCTAATAGGCTGAGACTAATGCAATTGTTGCTGCTCTTTGCAGGCGGGTGCTGCCCGAGGTGAAGCCCGGCTATTTGCAGCCATTGATTCCTGATTCAGCGCCAGAGAAGCCAGAGGATTGGCAGGATGTGATGAAGGATATTGAGCGAGTCATCATGCCCGGCGTGACCCACTGGCACAGCCCCAAGTTCCATGCCTATTTCCCGACAGCCAACTCCTATCCGGCCATCGTCGCGGACATGCTGAGTGGAGCAATCGCTTGCATCGGATTCACGTGGATAGCGAGTCCGGCCTGCACGGAGCTGGAGGTGGTCATGCTCGACTGGCTGGGCAAGATGCTGGATTTGCCGGCTGAATTCTTGGCCTGCTCCGGCGGCAAAGGCGGCGGCGTCATTCAAGGAACAGCCAGCGAGTCGACTCTGGTGGCTCTACTGGGCGCCAAGGCCAAGAAGCTGCAGCAGGTGAAGAAGGAGCATCCCGAGTGGGATGAGCACACAATCATTGGCAAGCTGGTGGGCTACTCCTCGGCCCAGGCCCATTCCTCTGTGGAGCGAGCTGGCCTCTTGGGCGGCGTCAAGCTGCGCTCAGTTCCAGCTGATGAGCACAATCGTCTGCGTGGCGATGCCCTGGAGCAGGCCATTAAAGAGGACTTGGCCGCTGGTCTGATACCCTTCTATGCTGTCGTCACATTGGGCACGACCAACTCGTGCGCCTTCGACCGACTGGATGAGTGCGGTCTGGTGGCCAACAAGCACAACGTGTGGGTGCATGTGGATGCGGCCTATGCTGGTTCCGCCTTCATTTGCCCCGAGTACCGGCACCACATGAAGGGCATCGAGCTGGCCGACTCCTTCAACTTCAATCCGCACAAATGGATGCTGGTCAACTTCGACTGCTCGGCCATGTGGCTGAAGGACCCCAGCTGGGTGGTGAACGCCTTCAACGTCGATCCTTTATATCTGAAGCACGACATGCAGGGCTCCGCGCCCGACTATCGCCACTGGCAAATCCCGCTGGGTCGTCGCTTCCGCGCCCTCAAGCTCTGGTTTGTGCTGCGTCTGTACGGAGTCGAGAACCTGCAGGCCCATATCAGACGTCACTGTGGCTTCGCCAAGCAGTTTGCTGATCTCTGCGAGCAGGACAAGCGCTTCGAGCTGGCAGCTGAGGTGAACATGGGCCTGGTTTGCTTCCGGCTAAAGGGCAGCAACGAACGCAACGAAGCGCTGCTCAAGCGCATCAATGGGCGTGGCAACATTCATATGGTGCCCGCCAAAATACGCGACGTTTACTTCTTGCGCATGGCCGTCTGCTCGCGTTTCACACGGCCCGAGGACATGGAGTACACCTGGCAGGAGGTCAGCGCTGCAGCCGACGAAATGGAACAGTCCGAGGCAGCCGACAAACAGTGAAGAATCAGCTCCAGCTCCAACTTCATTATTACAAGTGACATGTTTAGGGACCATAAGCATTGCTACTCATACATATATAATCCAAATGCTTATCTATATATATATACAAAATATTGTTGAGTATTACTGAAAGTGTATCATCACACATCCATTGTTATCGTTGTTCGTTTGTAAACGCTACTCGTATTTAATAAATGTGCTTAATTAACTATTATTATATAACTAAGAGACTATTGGCTCAACATTCATTTCGACTCTGGACTTGGGGTCTGACAAGATTGGCATATGCGATGCAGTTGAGTTTGAAGTTTGAATCTCAAAGCTGTACAAGTTGGTTTTTGTTTCATTCTATCCATATTCAACTTCCGCTTACGTAGCAAAGGATAAATTATAAATATCCATCGCTACATGTATTCAAACAGAAAGAGGGGGAAAGCAATACGAATATTGCACAAAATCAATATAAATGTCAAAGATAATTTAAATTATATAAATATTTGAATGTTGGACAACAATTTTTTTCATCTTATCATAATTTGATATCATTCGTTAATCTATAAAGTTTATTCATTCAAAGAGAAAACAAAATTACCAACTAGATCTCCAGTATTAAATATTGTCAATCATTTTATATATTCCCCATACATTCGACATTCTCAACTTGGCGCTCTAATTGGCTTGATATAATGGACGTTAGCTTTGTCTAACTATTTGTAAAATGAAGTCATTTTATTATTAAAGTCTTCAATTACGAGCAAAATGAAATATTTAAGAAAATAAATATCCATATTAAACAAATTTTCAACAATGAATAATTTAAGTAAAAGAAAATGTCACTTTACGATTTTTTCGTTTTGAACATCGTTAAATAAAAAATACTGCATTCGCGAAAATAAAAATACTAATATCGGAATCTTTTTAATCGATTGTGCATGGTCGATTATATCGAAGAGTTGGCGGCAGTCCATATCTAACGAAAACTGATGAAAGCAACTTGATTTTTTGTAATTGTGGCGCGAGCTATCGACACTTTTAAATTACTTGTATTTCGACATAATGAGGGCCGTGCGCGTTGTTTCTTTACATATGGTAATTAATTTTTCAACTTTAGTTCAATTTACAAATACATTTCCTAGTTATACTCTTATTTTTTGCTTAAATTTCATGTAAAATAATAATTTACGTAATTAAACTTATTGATTTGGGTTAGTTTTTGTGAGAAACTGAAATGCGTGCAAAATAAATGCTACAAAAATAAATAATGAAATTGTGCACTATCAGAGACACAAAAAGCCTTTGCTAGATAGCTATCCTAGCTTAAATTAACTTCTTCCTTCGGAAACGAAGGAACTGGTCCTGCGGCTGCTGTTACTGTTATTGTCCTGGCCGGAAGGCATGTAGCAATCAGTTGGCCAACGGTTGCCAATGCATTCCATATAAGCGAGTAATTAACTGGCCAACACGTAAAGTAACGTAACGTAATTCGCCGTTACGTAAACTCAGTAATAACCGCAACGGGTTGTGTGTGTCGTTATGCGTGTGTCTCTTTCCAAAGTTCAACAAATGATGTGCTTTAAACAAATAATAATTACTGGAGCAATGGGGCATATAGCATACGTGATGCGCATTGGCTAATAAACTTTTAACTTTCCCAAGATCTGTGGAAATAGTAAATAAATACACCAGATAAAAAGGATAAAATACAATGTCTGAGGCAACTAGCAAGCCGGAAGGAAACAGCTCCAGCTCCAACTCTATTCAAAGTGACATGTTTAGCATTGCTAACTGCTGCTCATACATAATCCATATGTCTATATACTAAATATAGTTGTTCTTTATACGCTATTCGCTTTTAATAAATGTGCTTAAGTTATTATTATAAAATAACCAACAATTAACCATTAATTTTGACTAGTTGGGGCTCTGAAATGAGTTTTGTGTTTGCTTTTGCTTCTTTAGACACTGTGCTTCATGTTGTAAAAGTCGATGATCCGCTGCGCCTCACGTATTCCACTGGAGCGTGCTCCGTCTATCGTTCCGAATCCATGCATCGCGGTGGCATCGCCTGCAAAGAGAAGCGTTGGTGCAGCATCGCCGAGAGGAGCTGCTAAGGACTGCACGTCGCGAGCGCTGCTGTTGATGGAGAAGTAGGGCCGACCGCCCAGAAAACAAGCGGAGCTATTCCAGTTGGAGCGCAGCATGGCCTGCGGGTAGGGCACATTCTGATTGCACAGGCACTTTCGCAACAGCATTGTAAACTGATCCAGCAGCATCGCATCGGGCAGCTTCTCAATCTCATCGTAGTAGCCGCCGCCGACGCGTATTTCGAGAACGTGCTTGCTGCTAGGCAGCTGGGAAATTTCCACAATCTGTCGAGTCCAACTGCGCTTTGGGTTTGACTCGCTTGCTTCGATGGCTGCGCTGGGACTTGAGTGCTGCAATGGACCCAACGGACGCAGATTCGACTTGAGCCACCGGCCAATGGGCCGCTTGTAGGAGAGATAGATTTTGACTGGGTTACCAAAGCCCAGATTGTGGATGGCCTGCAGCTTGTCCAGCGGCAGCATGGGTTTGAACAGGATGCCAGAAAAGTTCTTCAGCACACCCAAGGGCAGCGTGCAGATAATGTGATCTGCACTGTACAGACTCCCGTCCAGGCAGCCTACAAATTGCGACTCTGTCGGCGTCTTCCACTGTATCTGGCCAACGGGCTTGCCTGTCTGCAGCTGCTCTTTGTTCAGGTCGTGGGTTAGCGTACTGACTGCATTGTCCAGGCCAGTGGGCACGTAAATTGGGTGCGCCTCCTGCTCCAGTGGGCACGAGGTAACATGCTGGATATTCACATACTCAAGACAGCAGCCCAATATGCTGCTGAAGTCCTTGAACAGCGACTGAAATATCTCGCGTGCTACTGCCTGTTCGCCGGGCTGCTTAAAGGACGACGCTATCAGCTTGTCGCTCTCCGACTGAAAGTATGACATGACATTGTCCAGCGAGTGCAAGTCTCCGCCACTTTTCACTTTATCGCGCACCTTGAATCCGCGACACAAGTCTCGAAACAACGTGTCTATCAGTTCAACCATGCCAGTTGGCACCTTGCTCTGTTCGTCTGGCTGGCCCTCGCCCACAGCGTGTACGTAGCTGACGGGCGATGGCTGCTTCATCTGCTTTGTCAAGCCTTCGGCGTTACGCAACAACTCGTACATGGAGTCGTGAGAGCCATTTATGTTAACCCATTTAGCTCCCAGCTCACAAAATGTGTCGCCAAAGCGCTTGGAGTTAATGCGGCCTCCATAGCGTTCCGTTGCCTCCAGCACGAGCGTATTATGAAATCCATTCTGCAGAAGATGCTTGGCCGCTGACAAGCCAGCCAGACCACCGCCGATTATCACAATCTGGGCATTTCGCTTGGCAGACTCCAGATTATGGTTGAAGTCATGGTGGCTGCTGCCATGCTGTTGCAGCCCGGTGAGCTCTGCTTGGAGTGCCGCTGCATTGTATAAGCCGCGCCTGTTGGCTAGTTTATACATAACTGAACACAAGGGGAAACCATCTGTAGTGCTTTATAATGTGATGGGGTAACCTATGGGTCTAACTTACCATTTCAGATCAAAGTGTCAACAGGCCTGATCAGTTTTTGGTTGTTTTGCGGAAACAGTAAAATTTCGTTATGAGGGCGAGTGTTCTATGTTTTGAGTTTACAACAAAACTATCGATTTGACGCATTATTCAAATACCCTTTTCTATGCCACAGCTAGTGTATACTGTGGGGAAGTGCTTGTTGCTGTGTCAGTTGCTTACTAAACCTTTGTAAGCACTATATTTAATTAGGAACTGTCTGTTAATTACAAATATTAGAGTAAATTGTGCACAATATTATGAAAAGTGTATTGCAAGTGCCATATTCTGTATTCGCTGACTGCGCTAAACAGCTGTGCACTATTTTGTCAAGGCTGGCAACGCCGTTCGTGAATTTGTCTTTCAATGAGAAAAGCTATCGAATAAATATATCGATTTTATTTGATAATATTCGTGTGGCGGTAAAATTCAAAATTAGTGTTGTAAAAAATAAGGAATACTAGGAAATAATTTCTTAAATCTACAATGAATGAAATAATATAATATTAACGATAATTAAAATTTAGACTACATTTTTTGCAGGCCTGTCTCTTATCGCAAATGTATATCGATTATGTATATCGCATTAGCAAACCATTTTAGTTGCGGTCAAATTTAAAACGTTTGCTGCTTAGAAGAAACAAGTAAAACTTAAGTGCTTAAAGGGTCTTTCCATTTATTAAATCTAATATTTTCATTACATTGCCAACGCTTAGACCAGGTTAAGTTAAATTATTTATTTATATTGTGTGCATGCATCTGCATTTATGTGATATGAAGAATGTTTTATTCTTATCTTCAACTAACGCTGCAGAGTTTCGTTTGTGAGGTGCAATCCACTTAGGTGGTGTGTGAGCTCGGATAGTTCACCAGCCTTGCGGGCATTCATCTGGCGCTCAGCGCACAGCGACGTGAGCTGCGATTCGATTTCCGTCCAGGCAAATTCAATGTCCGATGGCTTCGGATCCATGCCGCACACGGCAAACCGCAGGAAAAGCTGTCCAGCATGTTCCGCCTTGACCATGTAAATCTTCTTGCGCTCCATCAAGCGCTGCAGCAGCTGTGAAGTAAGTTCATTGTCACCCTTCGCCCGGAAGCAGACCAGACCCAGAGCTCGCGGAGCAATCAGCTCGAAGCGTTCGTCCGCCTTCACCAGATCCTCGAACTGTGTAGCCAATCTGATGTGCTTGCGTATGTGAGCACGCAGTCCCTCAGCTCCAAGTGTGCGGAATGTGATCCACACCTTTAGAGCTCGAAAGCGACGACCCAATGGAATTTGCCAGTGGCGGAAGTCTGGGATCTGCGTCTGACCCTCGTGCTTGTGCTTCAGGTAGATGCGATCCACATTGAAGCTGTCAATCACCTTGTTGGCATCGCGCAGCCACATGGCAGCACAGTCAAAGTTGACTAGCATAAATTTATGTAGATTGAAGTTAAGCGAGTCCACGCGCTCCAGGCCACGGCGCAGCTCGGAGCACTCCTCCAAGGCAAAGGCGCCACCTGCATATGCCGCATCCACGTGCAGCCACACATCGTTCTGTTCACAGACGCTGGCCAGAGACTCAATGTCATCGTAGGCACACGTGCCTGTGGTGCCTAGCGAAGCTATGCAGATCACCGGGATAAGACCAGCCGCCACATCTTGCTCGATTGCGTGCTTCAGAGCATCGCCACGCAGCACAAGATCTTTGCCAGCGGGCAGCAATTTGATGGGCATGGCGGCCAAGACGCCCGCCTTCTCGATGCAGCTGTTGCTCTGATCCGACGAGTAGGCAATTAGCTTACCCCTAATCTCACTGTCGCTCAGCTCCGGCTGGCTCAGCCGCAGGCGTCGCACTGCCTGTTCTCTGGCGGCGAGCACAGCCACCAGCACGGCCTCACTGGCAGAGCCCTGGATGACACCGCCACCAGGCCCCTCATCCTCGTGCAGGAAGTGCTGGGGCAGATTCAAAAACTTGGCCAGCCAGTCCATGACAACGACTTCCAGCTCCGTGCAGGCCGGACTGCAGATCTGCAAAGGGGAAGGGGGAAATATGCTTAATCATTTGAGTAAATGCAGATAATTTTATATGGCTTAACCCAGTCCCAGTCCCAGTGCCCGAGACGAAAAAATAAATAAAGTTTGTGATGTTTGTCTGCTCGCGACTTCAACAACTCGTTTGTCAAGTTCTTTGGCGCTTTCACTCGCCGCGTGCGGACAAAGGGCTTCCATTCAGCGCGATCGAACAATGTGAGATTTCACCTGCACGTACCCAGCTGAAGCCCATGATGCTGAAGCCGCTGGCCAGCATCTCGCCCACAATCGAGGGATAGGACACACTGGTGGGGTAGTAGGCGTGCATATTCGGCGACTGCCAGTGCGTTAGGCCCGGCTTGATCACGCGATCGATGTCCTTCAGCACTTCACTCCACGTCTCCGGCGTCTCGGGCATCTGCTTGGGCAGCAGATCCAGCAGGTAGCCCGGCTCCACAGAGGGCAGCACATCGTGATCCCTGATGTTCTCCAGATAGTCAGCTACAAAGTCAACGGCCGCCTTGCCGAACTCACGAAATTCTCGGGCATCCATTTTGCAATTGGGGTCACGTTGTGGACGTCGAGTTCCGCTGTAATGCCTGCTGCGTTGCTATTTGTACTTCCCGTCGCGTACTGTAAGTGTGCGTGTTTGTTTGTGTTTGCCTTTTGTTTTTTGTTTACAAAGCTCGATACACCTTTACACCCAATGGCCAACACCAACAATTTTGTCGCTCTGCTCGCTACGAGCTTGTATTTAACTCTGCCAAAGCGCGCCTCCAGCGAAATGCCTTTTATACTGGGCGACGAGGCGGGCGATCGAGCCAGAGATTGACGCCCGATATTTGCTCATTTAATACTCCGAGACTGAGTGGCAGCGGCTCATCTAATTGTCTGCTAAACAAATTCAGATTCCGTCAATACAATTAGAGAATGCCTCTCCCTTTCTAATTGTAATATTGACACCAAGCCATAAAGAATAAATGGGGCTAAATAGGTTTATATGTCTGCCAATACAAGAGACGTTGACTAACCTACTTAGTTACGACTACAGTAAATACTGCAAGGTAGTCCAATAAATAATTATGTTTTTCCATAATGCAATTTGCAATTTATTTTCAACTCTTAACGGTCGTTGCTAACTGTTCTCAATTGGTTTACCGATTAGTTTTATTACTGTTCTCAATCAGTTTCAGCTGCAAAAGGTTTCACTCTGGCCTCTGATTCGGCATGTAAATGAAAGTATATTCTTACAGTTTGTATATAATTTATTATTTAAACTCGAAAGTTGTGTGCAGTAACAACCCATAAAAGTCACAATTGCTAATTGCTGCCGTTTGGTCAAAACTCTTCCCAGTTCATATATATTTCGTTTCTCAGCGGCTGCTTGCAGTCTGTTCTCAGTCACTTTTAGCTGATTTCAGAACCAACAGGTTTCTCTTTGGCTACTCTTCTGACACTTTAATGTTAACGAATACAATGACAGTTTAGGCATATAAATATAATGAAATACCTATTTATTGCTATTTCATCAAAAGTTATACATATATATATTTATGGCTGTTTTTCTTTACTAATGCAAGCCCGGTTCGTTGCTTGCTATCTGTTCCCAGTTACAGTCAGTTTCTCAGAGTTTGCATTCTGTTCTCACTTTGGCGATGCTGCTGTTAACATGTCTCTCTTGACTTTACTTTTACAGCGCTGCTCTTAATGTCATCTCTTTAACATAACAGAATGATACCTGATTGAGTGCAGCACATCAACTCATTTATCTTCTGATTTCAATATTTAAGTTAATATACACAGACAAATTAAGGTAAACATCTTAAAATGGGATATTGTTATATTATAGACTTTTTTTTTTGTGAAATGGAAATGTGTGTTTATTCATCCCTGTCTCTATTGTCTTTAAAAATTCGATCTTTCAAATTTGGAAAATAGCGAAAATAGCAAGAGCAAATATATTTATATTTTAAATTTTCTAGCTTTTCTGGTTAGGTACGAACAGACGAATAAACTTGATACCCAAAAAGTTTCCCAGTATCTTCTGTCCGACACATAGATATGCATAAATGTTGTACCCTATACCCATTTCCTTTGGATACAGGGTATGCGATTTGGCTGCATTTAATAAAATATATAAGCTGTTGATATATTTTATTCATAATTATCATTTTGTTTACTTTGTTAAGGTGAAACTGGTATATAAGAAACGTGAATTTGCATGTATACACATTAGGGCCATAAACAAGTTGTATATACAGATCGACAAATGTATATATCATATATCATTACATTGGCATTTGTACAAATTGTATTATTTGAACTTAAAATAAATTTAGATTTACTTTTAAAAAATGATTATATTTAGGGCATTTTGTAAATACAATGCATTTTCTACATTTCCTCCCCAAAAAAATACACGTTATAAGCTTTTTGTTCACATTTGTGACTTACCCAGCTAAAGCCCAGAACTCCGATGCCCGCTATAAGCAGCTCTCCTATTATGGAGCCAGCTGATGTGGACGAAGGGTAGAAGGCATTGAAGTAGGGCGACTGCCAGTGGGTCAAGCCGGGCAGGATGATGTGCTCGAGGTCTTCGAGTATTTGTCGCCAGTGCTCGGGCTGCTCTGGTATTTGCCTAGGCAGCTGATTGATGACGTCGTATGGCAGCACGCTGGATAGCACATTTCTGCGAAGGTAACAAATGGCTTGATAAAGGATTTCACACACACCCACACATCACACACACACACACACCTCTCACGTATGCTGCTCAAGTAGTTGATTATGAACTCAATGGAAGCGTGGCCAAACTCGCGAAATTCGCCAAAGTCCATTTTAAAGAACACTCTATAAGAAGAGTAAGTATGTGTATCGTGTATATATTCGTATATCCTCTGATCTATTTATAAGTGTATCAGTGTATCAGCATATAAGAGTCTCTCCGTTGATCTGCTGCGTCGTCTGACTTTTGCACTTGTTCACCGCTGACATTCGAATCGAGAAATGAAACTCGCTGCGACATGTCACAGACTCGAGCGAGCTCGCTTCGCAGTCGGTCAAAACTTTCAAACAATACTTTTTGGATGAGCCACTGCATGCATGTGTAAAAATGTGCACAGCCAGCGAGTTTTTCGTTATCATTGGCGAGATTTATGTAACTCGTAACTCTGTAACGACATTAAGACAAGTTCATAGCTAGCACACACACACACACACACACACCAACACAAACAAAACAACATGAAAATCGTCGAAGAAAATTTAATGAAATGCATTTAATTGTCTAATAAAGCGATTACACTGCAAGAAATTTGGTAGTGTTTCTATGCAAGGCAGATGAAATGCAGATATTTAACCTCAACTGACTGAACTGCATAAAATTTTATAGGCCATACTAATTATCTAATTAGGGCCGTGCACTGCAACAAATTTTGTAGATTCAAAAGTTTTCAAATATTAAATTATAAAAATTCGTTTCTTTGTGTAACAAGGCAATTACACTGAGCTGAATTTTGTGTGTCTCTAATAATTGTCTGTCAAAGTGACTACACTGTAAGAAATAATATAAATATCTTATAATTTTATTTTTTATTTTTACTAATTTATTAAAATTGTTTGATTTATTTTTTTCGACAAACTTTTAATCTAGTTGTGATATATGACTAGTATATTTGTACCTATAACTTATATTATAACTCTTAACTTTTCTTTTCAGTCACTTGCCGCTCACACAGTTTGCTCTCAGTGTATTTTTAATGGATGATCCATTGTTGTGACAATCCGGTTTGTAATAACCATTACCTTGTCTTAGCTGTTGTCACTTGGCAAAAAGTCCCTCCAAATCGTTTTCAGATGCATAACATCTCCCACCGCCCCTGCCCCTCCCCCCGGCAGCTGTATAAACACCTGCTATGAAGTTCCGCCCCGTCATTCAAGCATGCTCGAAATTTTGAAAGTCACAGTCATTGTCACTGGATTTTCGTCTATTTTGTAAGCGCGCGCGCTTGAACTGGGAACTCGTGGTGCATCGTCTCATCATCATCATCATCATCATCATCATCATTCAATCGGTCAATGCATTTCACAAGTTTGCATTGTTTTTCCGTCTGCCCTACAATTTTCAGGGTCACGCTCAAAATTGGGTTCCGATGTTACTAAACTGCAGTGTGGGAAAAGAGTTTTGGGTCACTTCATTGAAGAGTTGATCTTCGAGCTATGTTAATTCAGTGTTCTGACAAGTTCGCTTACCATCCACAAGTGGTTCGATTTGGTCGAAGATCAATGCATTCGATTTGACATGCACCTGATAATGGAATTAATTTGATTAGTTGTTCATTCGAAAAGATTTTTGATTTCTCACACCCTCAGTAGACGCAAATCTACAGTAATTTACTTGGCATATTTTAAAACTTGGACTCCCAAATTGTGTTAGAACCGCCACGGCTCTAAGCGACGTTATAGATAATTTTCCGTTGCCATGCCCAAAGTTACTATATATTTTTTGCAAAATGTCATGCCACTGGCCTTAAAAGCTGCATGCATTCTTATATGTAGTGAGGCGTATTTCACACTGACCCAATATACTCTTTTCCCTACGTGCACGAGTATATATATTTTTTGCATAAAGTGTGTAACGTTAAGAGAAGTTGTTTGTAATACAAAAATTGTATCCATAATTAGTCTGACATAGGCTTATCTTCATCTTTCTGTGAAAACTCGTTTTTCTTGTTTAAATGGTCAAATCGTCACGAAATATTAAAGAGGTTGCTCTCTTTTTTCGCTAATGGCAGCGAAACTAATCTTACAGTTATATTATTATCGCATATAGTAATTGTCTTATTAAAGTGCTTTTATGATTTCTGTAGCAAATGTGGCAAAAATTACAATATTACTTCGATATGAATAACACGAGTATAGCGTCAGTAAGCTATATCAATCTATGCATTATCATTTTCAATATCATTTTCTTATAGTAATAAAAAAATCATCAATGTGGCTATCATATTTATCTTAAATATTGTCGATAGAATTATAATATCTAACATAATATATAAGCATAATCATCTTAATTTCTTTATTATCGCAATATCATCATTATACTAAATATGCTAAATATCCGCAATATCCTCATTATAATTATTATCATGAGATGATAACATACAATGCCAATATACCCTAGCGTTGCACACTCGAGGACTAATCTAAGTGCTCGTCATACAGCTGGGTCGACTACCAGGCGAGAGCTCACTCTTAATATTATCTTAACTGAATGCGATAATAATTAGCATAAGATAATTTTTTATTTAATATAAAAATAAACTGTACATTGTGTCATAACGGATACCTAGTCTTAACTGAGCTGCATTAGGTCAAGAACTCCCTCATTTAACTAATTTAATATATTCCGAAGATACAATGGGTAAGTAAACCCCCTCCAATAACTCACTCTCTCATTTAACTCATTTGATATATTCTGAAATTGTTTTCAGTGGACGACCCCTCCGATCAACAGCAAGTTCGAAGTAGCTCAAGGATCTCTTTGCTGCAGTAAACTAAAGTTCAGCCTTCATCACCATTCCGAATTCCATAAATAAGACTTGATAAACAACTGAATATATTTTGTATATTTTGCTGGCATCCATTTTTTTGGGGCAAGCGAATTGCTTCCGTTTATTGCAGCTGACGTTGGGTGTAATAAATGCAAGTATTGAATGCCCCTGCGCTCCATGTGATCCGTATATTAAAAGGCGTTCTCTTGCTGGGCTGCTCGGCTATGATATGACCACCAGCTGTTGTCCTCCACTAAAGTCCATCATATTGTGGTTTGGGTCAAAGCGCTTGGCGCTTGGCGCGCTCTAAGCGTCTCATAAATAAATGCGAAAACAAAATGCCAGGCAGACGGATGGGCGGTTGGGCTGGCCAGCAGGAAACACCCGTTATTGGAAAAGCAGACGGGCAGACAGTCGAAAGCAGCGCTGCTCGACTCACAAATACCCTGCACAATATTAAAGTAGCTCAATAAAATAAGAAATTGTCAGCTGAAATGCTCCAAATGTTTGCTTCACCGCTCTCCCATGCTCTAACAGGGGGGAAAGCCCTCTTTGTCGCTCGTCACGTATACAGGGTATGCACAGTGGCTTGGAGCACAGGGTGATTCGAGCTGGCGCGGCATAATGATTGACTGGCCTGGCCGCTCTGCGCACGCCGCACTGCGCAGCCGCTGGAAGGCCTTTAACCCTTGGACAAGCGCCCACCCAGCCCAGCCCAGCCCAGCCAACAGAGCTTTCCCACTTCCAGTTTAATGGCGTCGCTGGAGATAAGATAACCGACTCTCGCGCATGACCGAAGTGCCAGTCGTGGCGGGGCAATCGCTGTTGTTGCTGCTCTTGTTGTTGTTATCAACGATTTCCAATGTTTTCAATATAAAGGGGCGGCGCTTGTTGCGGCCTGGAAGGCGAGCGCAGGCAGGCAGCGCCAGCTACTGCTGCTGCTGCTCTGCTTCTTCTTCTGTTTTTCCTTCTTTCTGTTCCTCCTCCTTCGCTGCCTCTGCCTCTTCGTATTGCTTTTGTTGTTTTTGCGTTGACCGCGCGTATTGACTTGGACTTTTGAGTTAAGTTTCTCATATTTGTGCTATGCCATTGCCGTCGCTGACTTTTAAGTGCTGTTGACTGTTGTTTTGGGGCCACAGCGAAGGTGTCGCCAGGCGTTGGCTCGTTTCAGTCGTTGTTGTTGTTGTTGCTGCCGTTGTTGCTGTTGGCGTCGCTGCCGCAGCGCTTTTTTGCAGTTATTACTCGAAAATTCTTAAGAGAAAAAACTTTTCTGCTAAAACTTTTAGGTTTCACGAAATATTGTAATGCCGCCTGCATAACGGACAAGAACGAGAACGGCAACGGCAACGGCAACGGAAACGGAACGGGCAAGGATTACACAGATCTGGGTATAGGGCATGCCGACTGTTAACTGCTGGCCACGCCAGCCGCCGAGGGGGTGTCGGCCGAGTTAAGCACAACAGGGCGCATACTAAAAACAGCATAAAAATTGTCGACGACGTCGCTGTCGCTGTCGCTGTTGCTGTTGCTGTCGCTGTCGCCATTGTTGTGTTGCTCGCTAGCCTGGCTGCCTGCATTTTACCATATCATTTGTGTCACATTAAGATCAATTGGTAAACACACGAACACACACACGCACACACACACTAGCTGGCACACACAAAAAGGCAAACGGCATAAAAAGTATCGTAAAAGTCAAATAAAAAAGCTCGCACAACAACAAGACGAGCTGCAACAATAACGCGAGTCGCAGATGCAGCAGCAGCGACAACGGCAACAAAAGCGTCAAAAAGTGCGCAAAAAATGCAGCCCGAGTGCCACAAATAGCAGCAGCAGCAGCAGCAGCAAAAAAAAGAAGAAGGAAAATACGAAAATACAAAAAAAAGAAATACAACAACATTCATACATAGCTAACAAACAAGGCAGCAGGCGTCCGCCGTTAGCTGCCGCCAGTGTTGCCGTGCCGTGCACTGTCATGCCGTTAAGCTCTGCTGTGCCGCCGCCGTCGTCGCCGACGCCATTTTGTCGCTGCCTTCCGTCGCGTTCGCCAATTGCCGTCGCAAAATGGCGTTCGAGTGAATATTGAATCGAAACCGAAACCGAAACTGAAACTGAAGTGAAACACAAACAGAACGCGTCTTAAATGAGTGCATAAAATCGAAAATAATTAAAACAAAAATTAAAAGATATTCCCAAATTTTGTAAATCGAAATACTCAATTACTATAAATGCAGTAAACATCTTTTTTTTTATTCCTAGTCAAATTTAGAGAGTTGACTCATTTTTATACAAATCGACATGGCAAATAGTTTTGTAGCTTTTAATTTTCTAGCGACTCGAACACAATGTTCAGCTTATTACAATTTCAGTAGCTGGCATCCCTCACGACAATTGATGCATAATTATGCAATAAGCAGATAGGCACTGTTCGTGTTCTGTTCTGTGTGCCCGACTCGGGGCAAAAGAGCAGAACATGGAACATGCACCCTACATTATGGGGAAACAAGCTCGAGTTATTTGCCATGTTCGCTCGTTTGTATTGAAATTGTTTTTGTAACTATATTGCGAAGCAGACACTTGAAGCTGCACACACACACACACACACGAGAGTCCAAATTGATATAGAAAGGCATCGAGTATAGTCGAAGAATACACACACACACACACCGTCAACACAATCGAACCCAAGTACCAAAAAACCAAAGAAACCCGCCGTGCGTTTCGCTTGCCTGATAAGAAATCGAGGCGAGCGACGGCGACGGCGATTGTAACGGCAACGGCGAAGGCCCAGTGCCGGTGACAGTGGCAGTGGTAGTGCTCGAACAGTCAGCCAAACAACGCACCAACCAGCCGACCGATCCAATCTGGCTCTATCTATAAGGCAGTGCCGTCTGCCTTACCTCATGGAATTTAGCGAAACAAGCTCCGCCGCGTGACTAAACATTTCCGCCCCTGCGCCAGGTTGGATCGCGCTCGCCGCGCGTGTGTCTCCGCTTACCTCCGCATATCGGTCGATAGTTCATAAATATATATGTATATATTTACCCAATGCAGGGCGCGCCGTTTTCATTGATCAGCTACTCTGTGAAAGTGTGCCAAGAAAAGTGCCTGCTCGCTCGTGCGTCGTAGATACTTCAGTTGTTACGCATACGACACGTGTGACGAGCTGCCCCAACTCAAGTTAAGGCACACAGACGAGCTGGTGCTTATAACAGTTGAATAATATTGTAGGCGCAAGTAAAGGAAGTTATCAATTGCTGCCGTCTGTGGCGGTTGTTGTTGTTGTTGTTGTGAGCGTGCATGCAACTGGCCTTAGAGATGATGCAAACGCTGAAACCGCCACCGCCATTGCATCAACAGCATCCGCATCCGCACCCGCACCCACACCCTCTACCACACCCTCACCCACATCCACAGCATCTGCAGCAGCAGCTGTCAGTCATGGATAATCACCAACAGCAACAGCAGCAGCAGCAGCAGCAACAACACATTCATCAGCAGCAGCAACAATTGCCGCCCACGCCGCAGGCATCGCACCTGCTCGCTGCTGCTGGCCAGCACAGCCATCACCAGCAACATGCTGCGGTTGGCGTCGGTGATCACGATGACCCAAATCCGGAGTTTGTGCTGGCTTTAATATCAAGGAACCGAGCGCTCGAGGGTGAGTAACAACAGCTTTGATTCTCAGTTGCCCGGGTCTCAGGTCTCAGGTCTCCCGTCTCAGCTCTTAGCTCTTAGGTCCAGTGGCCAAGCCAACTCACTCGTCATCCGCAATTTGCCTATGGCTTTTGCACCTGTCTTGTCTAATATTTTTACCTATCTCTTTCCCCCCCTCTCTCTCTGTAACTGTAACTGTCAGTTATTTATTTATGCTTTTAATTATGCCAAGTTTTTCGCCGTTGTTTTGTGATTTTTGCCCGAGCAGCAGATGAAAATGTGGCCAAAGTGTTGATTGCTGATGAAAGCGCATCACGAGCTGAGTTATGTGTGTGTAGCAGCGCACGATGTGTGTGTGTGTGTGGCACCTGTGGCAGGTGGGCCCTGTTGCCCTGACCTGTGCCGGATCGCCGTCTCCACTGCGCCACATAAGTGTTTTTCAATTAGGCATAACGGCTTGACCTAACCGCATTAATGCGCTCGTCATTTTCGCTCATTTCATATGCTGTTTCGGTTGCTCAAATTAATAATATAATTGCTGAACTTAAAAAGAAGAAGCTTTACAGTTCATTCAATATACCATCTACGAAAGGCGAGGAAGAGAAAGCAGAAGCAGGAATATATTGCTCATGGAAGTTTATAAGGATTGGAGTTGGGAAAAGAGTGGAAGTGATTAGAGTACGATCAAGATCAAGTACGATAGATTGCTGAGTTCATATATCTTTGTACATCTGTTTCTCCACTCAACTAACGATTTAAGAGCTCGCATTAAAAATACCGAATCAAGGTTGTCCACTGAAACAAATAATATTTCGCTCTATAGATACTTTTAAAACGGAATTCAAATTATAAGACTTCAATTGTAATAGAATTGAATATGGAACACTACTCACACCACTCACTTCCATGGAATATTAAAGATTTATTCCATATATACATACGTATATATATTCTTGTAAAAGCGCCTTAGTTGTGCATTTCCGCGAATATAATATCCATAGCGTTGAGTCAACGTGAGCAAATGTTTCAGTACTATTTATATTTTTGAAGATTGATTTCATATATCTACTTCAAGCAAATTTCAAGAAAATAAATCTTCAAGAAAGAAAAAATGCACATCAAGAAATGGATTGTAATTTTATCAGAAATCTAATCAACAAATTTGGTTATAAGACTTTTAATTTTTAATTGTTAATATATATTGAGTTGCTTGAAATTTCTACTCTTTAGCATCTTAGACGGACAAAGGGATGAAGAGATACTAATTTAAAGACACATAATAATTTAAATGCATATATACCATCTCTTGATTATGACATTCTTTTTCACATTCTCACATTTCTCTTTTATTTATTTACGTTTTTATTGTACTAAAATTTCATATGTACAAATTTATTCATTAAGTCGAATTACTATATCCGATAATAGATACAAATATTTAAGTCGGAACAAATTGAGTGAAATAAAATTCAAGACAAACGCAAAAGGCCGGCAGGACCTCATACCATAAGCCCACTTAACATGAATTCATAAATTCATAACCTAGAGCTCAATTTTGATTATTGTTCTATTTCGCTTCGTGTTTCATGATTGTTAGCAAAGCTTGATGCATGTTATTTTACACTCATCGGGGCTTAGCTCTCATTGTTGCTTGTCTATACTGCAAATCCAGCTGGAAGACATCTTGTGAGCAACCCCAACGCAAATTATGATTTCGATTCGTGCTTCACATGTCGTGGCGTGATCCCACGCAAATCAATTGACAAGCTAAGGCCGCAGCTAAAAGCCAGCCCAAAATGTTGACAACTGACACGCGGAGGATAACGGAGGAGGACACGCGCTTGAGCTGGATCTGATGTGGAGACGAGACAAAGCCGAAGTCAGAGTCCCAAAATTGTTGACAATGACCAAATGGCTTAGCATCTCAGCTATTGTCGCTAATGCGCTGGGAATACCTAGAGGCTGCAGCTGCTCCTCGTCCTCCCAATGGGAGGAGGTCTCTCGACATCCCCCAGCCTCCATTTCGAGCACGTGTCGCAGCATTGAGAAAAGAGCATGCTGCAAGGCTGCACGGCTGCAATTGTTGTTGGCACTGGGCGCGTTCTTCAAGTGCGCCGGGATTTTGTTTAGAGCACGCGTAATTACAAACAAATAAATAACGGGCCATACCATAAAACCGCATAGGCAAGTTCGCAAAGGACACGTGGCGCTAATATTCAGGCGGATCAGATCAGAGCAGAGCAAAGCAGTGCAAGGACCTGGCTAGATGCTGCGACACATCCCAGCGGAGTTGAGCGCCGCTCGCTGAGCGTCGTGCAAAACGAGCAGAAAAATTGAATTATGCGCTTGCGGTGCTTCCCAAGTGAAGCACCCCTTAGCCCCAATCCCTCAAGCCTTACCCCTGTCGCTGCCGCTGTAGCTTTCACTGCCCATGCCACACCCAGCTGAGCAGTTGAAGTAACCGGCAATCGACAAATATTTTGTTATTTGCACATAAACATATTTATCGAGTTTGGGTTGCTCTGTTTGCAGTGTAGTCGAGTGGGTAGTGTGGGTAGTCCGCTGCACCCACGGGTGTTTGGTTTCACCCGTTCGCAGCTCCTTGGATGTGCGCGCGGCTTGAGCCTGTCAAAAATTGTGTAAATATGTTTGTCATTTCCACTTGCCTACGGCCCGTGCACTTAGCTTTGGGCAAACAAACCCATACCCACATCCTCTCCTCCCCTCTCTGCTACCCCCAACCCTCAAACTGCGGGCTAGCGCACTTGTCGCTCACCCGACCGTCCGTCTGTCCGTCCGTTCACTCGCTCGCCCGCTGTCCGCCGCGTGCCGTTCGTTAGTTGTTCTTGTGTGGCTTTCCTATTAACGTTGCAAGGGGTGCACCCTCCTAGCCAGCAAGCCAGCCAGGCAGCACCCTACTAATGCTTAAGCGTATCACTTTGGCTTGCTTGTTTCCTTCCTCGACATCCTTCCGGCGGGGGTTGCATTTTGTTGCCTTTTGCGCACGTAATTTGTCATAATGTCAACAAGCGAATGATGTCAAGATCGGCTAGCGCACAGCGACTGGTTTAAGTGACGCTAAAACTTTAGAAATTATATATTTGGTATTCAGACGGCGCAGATTAATGGGCAAACAAAAAGAGGAGGCTTAAGAGCTAGAGCAGAGTCAAGTGAAGCCACCAGGTAAAATGATGATCAAGAAGCAGGTTGCAGCAGAGAAATACCGTGCTTCCGGTGTTAATAGATTGGTGTGGATAGTAGTGCTTCTTCTAACAAAATGTTGCTTTTCAAGAAAGGAATATTCAGTGAATAGACCTTTTCAGGTACAACCCATGTCTACAAGGCTGTAAGAGGAAGTACCAAAAAAGTCAACAGCTATAATCAAGTTTAGCTTGGTATAAAAATCAGGTTGCAGCCAGGAAATACTCAGCTGATTCTGATGCTCCATAGAGATAGAGTGACTATGAAAAGCATACGCAAACCAGCTACAGCAGTTTATGGTAGAGTCCTCTCTGTAATTTCAGTCTTCAGTAATAGCCAAGCCTTCGATACCCTTTTCACCCACCTGCTCTGTAGAGCTGCAGCAAGCATCATCATATATATCATGCAATCACTAGTAATACGATAAATTTAGATTTTATATTTGATGCTCAGCCTACATGTACTGAAAGGCAATTATATAAACGGCCTCCCTACTGCCACCAGATGAGTCATGGATCAGCGCCACCTCGTTGCAGAGCAGCTCGCGCAGATCGTCGCGTATGGCCTGGACTTGTGCCTCCGTCGTATTTGGCTCCATGCCCAAGTGAATCTCACGTATATGGTTATCCATGTTGCGACCATGTTGCATGCGCTGGTAGGTGGAGTCCAGGCTAGAATTGCTGCCTCTGGCTGTTTGATAGCTGGTCTCCGTCGTATAGCCCGAGGACTGGGAGTCAGTCACAGTCAGGTCGGCGCTACCAATGGTGGAGGCGCTGCCATTGCATTCGATGATAGATGATGTTGTGGTCGCGGTGCGCGAATCAACTGATGATAATGTCATAGCAGAGGCTGAAATATCCGTGGCTTTGCTAGCCGACTGGGACACTACTTGCGCCGACTTGCTGTTGCGTAGAGGCTCAGTAGCACTCAGCAAGTTGGTCTGACTCCTCTCGAAGCTCGTGTCCGACTGGCTTAGTTGCAGGAAATCGTGATCTTCCTTGGCGTTAAAGAGAACCGTTACTGGCTCATCTTGTCTGACAGCCCCCGTCGAGCTCTGTGGCGAGGGCTCTGTTGCTTCTTCATTAGTTTTGTCCATTGTCAAGTTGAGCTGGAGCTCTGACTGGGAACTTGCAGCCCAGTTGCAATTCGGTTATGGTACCGACCTCCTCGGTGAACTCTGTCTGAGTGCAGCTACTAAAAGTCTTCTGCACCTTGGCCAGATCACAGCGGAAAGCGTTGTAGGCAGCCTGATTCACAGCGGACATCTGTGAAAATGTCAAATACAAAAATTGTTAGTCTCCTGCCCGAAAGTCATTTGGTGTCTGATTGTTGTTTGCTTTTTACTGACATTATCCAGGGTCAAGCTCCCTCTCTTCTCCTTCCCACTGGAGGCCGACGCTGTTTTCTCACGCGAATTCATAACTAATTACTGTTTCCTTAAACTCACCCTAACAACCCATAATTTTTCGGCCTAAATAGCTAACGAAATTCATCCGAATCTACCTCACCAGCTCTAAATATCTAAGTATAACCCTGTGACAGATGGGGAGTAAGCGTGAATGACAGAAATTCCAAAGCAATTCGATCCAGCTTAAAATTTATATTACTTATATTCATATGTATGGAACATTTAATTTGTTAAAATTTAGTTATTTCACAAGTTTGTGTTTTGCAATTACAGATCTTTTCTTCTTAGTTATATAATATGTTAATGATTTGTAAGTGTGGGTGAATTGAACAATTGCATAAGAAATAAATGCATAAAAAATAGTATTTGTTGTATATTTTATAGTATATAATTAATTAGTTAAATTTCTCTATATATTGGAAATCATTAACAACAAACAAAACTAATAAGTTGTCAATAATGAGCTCATTTAAATATATATAAAATTTGAATATAATATATACAAATAATTAAAATATTTACAAACAAAACTTACAATATTATTCAAAAATGAATTATTGTATATTAAAGCAAACTGAACTAATTAGAAGACAGGAAATATATAAATATCACAGAGGCTTTGATTTTAGGAACAGAAATTCATCAACAAATGGAGATGACACTCGATCTAGTTGGCGGCTAAATTTAAGAAAATTTTATATATATTATATATATCTTGAAATTAAGAAATATTTTCGGATTACAAAATATAGAATTCATATTTTGTAGTTTTTTTTTTTTTTTTTTTTTTTTGAAAAATTTTGAAAATTTATTTTAAATTCATTTGGAAGACAAATTCTTCTTTGATAATGTTTGATAATTGTCTTGTTCTTTGTATTTATTGCAAATTGCTGAAGTGTAAACAGCTGAGGGCATAGAGTATTTCTACAAACAATTTATAAATACTTTTCCTCGACAAATCCCTAAATACAAATATAATTAACTGCATCATTTATAACTGCATCAGTTATTTCTAAACGTCTTTTTATCAGTTTTTTTGTCAGTGCTATAACAATAATGTATTCGTCTCGCTTGACTTATTCAATTATAGAATTAATCAAAAGATCTTTTCCTAGGCGCACTTTATGGATAATATTAGGTAGTGTTGACTTTGCCAAGGAAAAGGTCTCGGATTTGACAGATTAGGAAATCAAACTGGAATTTCCTGGCTAAGCAAAATAAACTCGTTTAGTTCTTCTTATAGGAATGCATTATTTTATTATTGTTTACCCGCCCCGATTTTTGGCATGGGTCAGAAGCACTTCTCAGACTTCTAAGGCCTTGTCAGCTCTTCTTCGGGCAGATGCCTTTTTAGAGCAACTCGCGCATTTTTCATTGCTAGGCCAAAACAACAAATGAAAATACATTAAAAAAAAAAACAGAAGATGGGCCTTGGGCTTGGAGCCAAGTTGAGAAATCAGTTGATGTTGTTATTGTTATTGTTGCTCTCGGTTGTTCGTTTGTTCGTTGTTTTTCATGGCGTCCACATAAATCATTTTTTGTTCGGACTGCCTGCTGCATATTTCATGGCGGTTTGTTTGCTCCACTCCTGACGCGGGCGTTGGGGGCTTGGAGATGCTCCAGCTATGGCTCAAGGGGACGGAGCTGGGCGCTTAGAATCGACGACAGCTCTTTGACTAGGCTGCCTTTGCTGGCAGGTAAGGTTAGCCAACTCTCCCCACTTCACTACAGCCCCAAGCCAACCCACCCCCCTCCACTGCCCCCTCCCCACTCTCTCTCTCTCTCTCAGTCACTTCTGCCCCGCTTTATGAACATTTCAGTTTGTTTCTTTTTTTGTTGCTCCCTCATTCCCATGTTTCTTCTCTTTTTTTTTTGCTAACCTTCCTAAAACAGCATTTCGTGCTGTGGGGGAGGGAACAGGCGAATGTTTAACTTACGTTAAGTAAATAATGGGGCGTTCATATGACATTGCCTGGGCGAGCGGGCGGGGCAGCAAGAGAGGGCGTAGGCCAGGAGAGCTCGTATGCCTCACCTACCCATCGCTATGCAAGCGAGTATATTTCGATGAGTGTGTGTGTGTGTATGTGTATGTGTGTGTGTTTGCAGTCACTGTTTACTTCCACAATTTCCTTTTTGCTTAATAAAATAAAATATGAACGAACACAAAAATCACAAACACAAAATCTTCTGCAGTCAAAAGTCGCAGACGCCATTTGTGAAGCCGAAGCAGAACTTCTAGCTCTAGTGGGAATGGCGCTCTGGCTTATACGATATATACGTTAAGAACATAATAAAGTTATCTTTAAGCTTAAAGAATATGTGTATTATAACAATATACAAATATTACCAGAAATTTAAATTTTTTCATTTAAAACCGAGGTAGTACACATCCGAAATTCTATTTCTTTTTCAACTAGAATGATACTGTAAGAGATTTCCAACTATGATAATACTGTAAAATAGAAACCTGAACTAAATCACATTTCTCTTAAATACTAACTCAAGGTATTATAGATATAATTGATACTGAAATTAGCTTTATAGATGCTCAATATTAGTTGGGTATTGTTTCCTGGATAGATTTGGCAAAAATTGGCTTGAACCATAATATACAAATAACTAATTAAATAATTTGACTTTGATATCTCAGTTATGATACTATTTAAAAATATCTTATTTTTTATTTTTTTTTTGTAAATAGCTAAGTGCAAATTGTGCGTAGATGTAGCACAGTTTACTGATGTAATAAATCTGCATCAACCATTTGGTATACTATATAATTTTTGTAAGTCTTACAACCAGGCATAAAATATCTTAAAAATGTAATTTTATTAGGATGTACTTTTCTTAGACTATGTTTACTTGCTATGAGACTACGTAAATACAGATTTTTTCACAATATTTTCCTTCCGCTGCCATGCAAATACATTAACCTCCGGCTTATCTTTATCAATGGAGGAACTTCTTTGAACCATGTGAACTAAGCCACTGTGATTTGTTGCTATGCAAACACGTTTGGGGCCACTGTGCAATCGAAATGAAAAATTCAAAATTTACAAAGAAAACACAAGTACAAACAGCAGAAGCAAAAGCAGAAGCACAAAGGCAAATGCTTTAATGTTGGCTTCCATTGCAGCAGTGGCTAGAGAGGGCAGAGCGACAGGGATGGCGAGATGGAGAGAGAGAGGGAGAGAGGAATTTCCCTCGAACACGTAGCAGCTGGCTAAAAAAGTGCCAAAGGAACAAAAATGGGGTACGCGTACATGTATGTATGTATGTGTGTGCGTATTTATGTATGTATGTATGTGTATATGAATATGCTTCTATACAAACAATATCCCGCAGCGAACTTTATTAAATTACACGATTTTGACAGTTAAGCAGCAACAGCAACAGCAGCAGAGAGCACAGCTCTACGCCTCCTGTTGTTGTCTTCTCTCTGTGTATGTGTGTGTGTGTGTGTGTGTGTGTGTGAGTGTTGCCAAGTGAAAATCATAATTTTTTCTTATATATTTTATGTAATACTCTTGAAGCTGCAGAAGAGCAGCAGGCCCCTTCCAGTCGCCATTCGCCCTGCCTTGCCCTGTCCTGCCTTGCCTTACTCTGAAATTTTCCCCGCCTCTTCGCACTGACAGACATTTGCGTTGTCTGGCAACGCTGACGGTGTATGCCTTTTTGAGTATTCCTTGGGGGCCGGTTTAGGCAAATAGGAATGCGCTTCTTTCGCTCGGCTTGGCTAGCAATAAGAAATGAAATAAAGTCGAAATCTTGGCAATTGCGCGATTCACCTATGGCCGGGAGCGCGGTTACCAGCTTTTATCATTCCGCAATTAGCGTGGCCATGTCTGCAGCAGCGCTTATCGCTACGCAGTCGTACTCGCTGTCTCTGTCGCAGTCGCAGTCGGTAGTCGGGTGCGGGTCAAAAACTTGCCAGATACTCCTCTAACATGCCGCTGCTGCTGCCGCTGCCGCTGCCGCTGCCAAACGGTAAATATTTGTACACCGTTTCACTCGATACCTTGAAAAACTAGACAACAACTGCGACGATAACGTCTACACGGTTACCCTATACCGATGTCTGTCTATATGTCTGAATGTTTGTAGGTGTATATATCTATAAATAGGCAACGTGTGCATTCTTTGCTTCTACTATGATGAGTGCAAGGAATCTTCTAATGGGGTGTTTCAGACTAACTCTTAAACAGAGACAGTAAACAGTAATCGATATTGATATTGAGAAACATATATTTCATACTTAAACCAACTCAACTCATACACTTACCCAACCAACGACTCCCACCTAAAAAACCCTGTTCACACCATTAATTTTACACTAATCTCCACCAGATTACATTTCCGTATATATAAAATAATTAATTAATTAATATTCGTCGAAACGAATGAATCTAAAAAGTATAATAAAAAATTGGTTATTTAGAATAACTTTAAGAACTTAGGTATTTCTATGTTGATTTTAACTTTTCAAAAACATATGACATCAGTGTAAAGAATTTGCTTACATAAAAAAAATTTAGTTATATTGACTTATTTCGTCTTACTATTTTAGATTCAATTTTTATGTCATTTACACTTAAAATCTTATAGAAGACTTGAAATTTTAGTGGGAGAATAATAATAATAATAAAAATACATTTGAAATGTACAGCTCAGGGAAGAAATTGTATGAATAGCTCATTGATGATAACAAAGTGGAAAAGTACCTATATAATAAAATATTTTATAAAGTATATTACCTATATCATAATATAGGTATATATACTTTTCAACTAAGTTATTATACCCCACTCAGGCATTTCCAATGGGTGCGCTGTCATAAAAATAGAGAGAGAGAAGAACCCAGTGATACAGTCTGTGTACCAGAGTCTTGTTTTTGGGTCTGGGGGCATGTTCGATTCGGTTATCTATGATAGTCGCACTTAAACGGCATGGTACAAGATTTGCCCATTGAGACGAGACATACGCCTACATATAGGAGAAATATATCAATGTTTACATTGGCACCACGTACCATTAATGTTCTCGATAAGAGAAACATGCCCGCTTTTCCCGACAGAGATGATTTCCAGCTTGAATCGATGGTATATATGTGGAAGATAATGGTAAGATAGGTATAAGAACAGCAACCGGCAGCGATGGGGGTAACAAGAACTTGTGCCGAGCTCTGCTAACCAGCTCACTCAGCTCGCCGCCTAGTGTTAAATGAGGCCTATTAACTTGGACTTCTGTGTGGGCCCGGCGAGTTCCTTTCAAGCGCAACCCTCGCTGGCGGACTGCAGCTCCCACCCACTCGCAGGGCCTTTTTATCCTTTATGCACTTTCTGCCAGTTATGCCTTTTATGCTATCTGTGATTATTTTCCACATCGTTTGTCCATTGTTCGGGTTTATCTAAACAGGTGGTCCCAGCATGTGGCCGCGTCGCTGCATTCGCAAATCTTTTTGTTTGATCCACCCTTCGACTTCTTTTCAGCTTCTTTTGTGGTAGTTGTTGTTGCTGCTGCTGTAGTGTTTACCTTTCAATCAACAATGATATTATATATTTAAATAAGCATATATGTGTATGCCTGTAAAGCTAGTCGGGCTTGCCTCAAGTCAACCGCAAGTTATTCTTTGGGTAATATTTAAGCAGGTGCGCTAATTGCTACGCCCGCTTCCTCGTATTGCTCGCTAGAGATTCGGATTTACCTAAAGCAAGCCGCATTCGTATTTCGCGATTCGTCATTATAAAACAATCGAATTTTCGTTATGTCAATAGTTAACAATAATCGCCGTGATTACTTAACTTATCTAGCGGCCGCAGTTGGAGTGATTCGACTTTATGTCTTGCACTTCAAGAAAGCCCCATCAAGTGGCCTTTCAAGCAGCAAAATACTACAAAGACTTTTATTTATTGATTCTCGATCTCATAGCTCCAACTTTTGAGTGCTCTAGAGGCGAGCGCAATGGACTCTGAGTGTAGAAATCGATTTGATTACGAGACCATAAGCCAACTAGTGCGAGCATGTAAGTTGGTACACCCAATTCTAATATACCCGCACTTTCATTCAGCTTTACCTTTTATCGATAACATTATCTAGTCATAGTGTTGTTAAATGGTTTAAATATCGATAGTTATCGATTGCATCCGATAAACAGTTTACTTATTGCTAATGTTAATGGCTGGATTCATTTGGCTTTATTTAATCTATTTGTATTACTCTATTTTTAAATTATGCTATTATCAATCGAAAATAATCGATAAGTCATTTTCGTATCAAACAACGATTCTTATATTGAATAAGAAAAATAACTGATTTGATATGATACTGATATGACTGTTTTATGATCGGTTAAGTCAAATTTAACTAAAGTAGAAAACAAAGGCGGCTATCGATACGTTTATCGCTAAAGAACTATAATGTGAGAGATGAGCTTAATGGATTTCAATTTATAAACTTAAATTAGTCGAAAATGAATGCAGCCCCAGTACAGCTCCCAAGCTGTACTTGAGTGCCTAATTGTCATTTTAATCGGTTATCGATATGCTTATCGAATATATGTAAAATAAATACATTACATCTAAAATCATGAACGTAGTTATACTGAGATTCTATGTTATGCAACGGAAGTACAAATTGGGAAACTTATAAATTGTCTAGAAATCGAGAATGAATCACAGCTGTAACTTTATATACCCTATAGGAAAGCAGACTAGCCTATAAATACTTATGCGCAAAATCTATACATAGTTCGCTTACGAATAGCCTCAACTGGCAGATTTGCCTCATTGTATTGATATGATGCAGCAGTTGGGGCACTTCTGTCGGCTTATCAGGCAATCGGGGAGATAAGTTAAGGCCTCTGTTTTTCAAATAGATAAGTGTCACTCTTCGAGCACACAAACACCTAAGCAAACTACGCACACAGGCCAGATCTGAGATCGTAGCTCCCAACTAGACAGTTTCGATTGTTAAGCAAAGAAACCGTCGGAAGTTCTAAGGGTTTGCCGCCCCGCTTATGCTCTAGCTTATGCTATTTACTTTAGGTGTTGAACTACTTTCGCTTCACTGCGAACACTTGAACGTGTCCAGCAACGTTGTATAACTGGAAGCACGATCCATGTAGGCACAGGGGGAGCTCAGCTCTCTGAAGTGCCTTATAAATGTGGCACTGATTGCGCTTGGAGTAGCTGTAAGGCCCGCTACTTGGATTTAAGTCAACTATAATCGTTTATTAAATCTAAAGTAAAGTTATTTAAGCACTTTGATCACACCGACCCTCGAAGCGCTTCTTCTTTCCCTCCTCCAATAGAACTGAGAGCAGTTGACCTAGTATAAGAAATAGGGGAAGGGCACGGTTAGATAAAGAGCAGCGGTACGATAAGGCGGCACGCAGAAGCCTTTGACCATATTTTAGGAAATCTTATTTGGCTTATTGCGAAATCAGTTTGGCTGCTATTTCTGGTATTATAATATAGATTAGTGTTACATTCGATTGGCCTTAGGGAAGTTAAAACGTTTGAGAATCTACGATGGCTCTTTTGGCGTCCCTAATGTAAGAATATATAATCTTTTTTGTCATCCTGTTAGAGAGGTCCATAATAAGCACAGTTCGTATTTTGATACGAATGTTTCTCATAGTTGTCATACCCCACATAGACCACTACAAATAAATATGAAATATTTTGAACTTAAGTTTCTCTAGCTTTACTTAGACACAAAATATAATAGCACAAAATATAACGCCATTTGTCATTATTCGAATTTTTGATTTGCTACGATGACAGCAAGTTAGTTATAAGAGGTTACACGTGCTAGCATCGTTAGGTCTCTAGTTCAAGTAGACTGAAATACTCGACATCATTCGGAGGAGATTACACAAAACCAATCAACTCTTTCAATTCGTAAGCAAGTATGAAGGCAGGTTGAAAATAAGTGAGAAGAACTCTAGTAGCTTTCGCAAACAGGGACTTTATAGTATTTATTTTGAGCTCACCTTTAAAGTAGATCTAAATTAATAATATATTTGTCTATACTCATTTTTGCAATATTCACATTCGATGAAAATGTGGTCAACAAAATTAATGAAATAGTGCAATCAGGAATCAGAGTTCAATACCTCAATCAAATCATTTCGGAAATTTTCTAGCCTGGTAAATATGAAGGTGCAAGCCTTATAACCCATTCCAGATACGATACACGATAGCTTGCATATCTAATTCTTATAAAATCCTGCTAGACAGTGCAGTCGAAATTTTATCTCAATCTAAAATCTAAAGATAATATATATACTACAACTTTATAATTTATACTACAACTTTATTTGAATTTTCTACCTTTTATGGAGAAGATCGAGAGATATTTCGACTATTCAACTGGTCTCACTATCACTTAAGTTTATAGTATCTACATATATTGCTCTTCCTTCATTTCATAAAGACATTTTAATTGCCTGCGTAAATTATTCATGGTGGGGAAGGAGAGTCAAGCAGAGCTCGACTGCCTGAGAAAATATTGAAGCTCCTTCAGCCATTTCAATGGAACTCCATAAATTCTAAACAAAAATCAAGAGCTGTTAAACAGATAAATGGTTTTATTTACAAAATGCATGACACCACGTTGGCAAGCGAGGTCGAGTCTGATTTCGAGTCCGAGGAGTAGCTCGGCCGGTTAGCCGGACTGACTTGAGCGTATGTCGCAAATTATGCGATGCTCAGTGAGAGCGTTCAATGAACAAAATGATTTTATTGCAGCCGCATGGCCTGCTCAGCCCGAAAAACCACTCGAAACCATTTGGCCATATGTTGCCTTTTGTGACAATAACTGCAGCGGGCACGGCACATGGGAGTGAAACGGAACGGAATAGAACGGTCGAGTGGACTGGGTAGTTAGCAGACAGACAGCCAGAGAGATGGAGAGAGGGAAAGGGGGAGAGCGTGAGTAGATGCCGTTGTCGTTTGTTGTCGTTAATGCCCAATGGGTGGCAAATTGTTTTTTATTATCGGCCGGGCCGAGGCAGATGCGACCCCTCTCGACTTGCGCCCGGGTTGGTGTGACAACGTGGGGCAAAGGAGTAAGCGTAAGCGTAAGCGTAAGCGTAAGCCCGTCCTCTGGCCATTGTCGATTGCGTGAATAAAACTTTAATGGAACGACACAAATCCCATCGGTTTACCCCGATGCTGTTGCTTTAGTTGTCGTTGTCGTTGTTGTTGTCGTTGTTGTTGTTGTTGTTAGCGTTTCTAATGCCAACTAATTGAGTGCGAAAATGCCGTCAGTTTTGCGAGAAGTTTTCCTCAGCTTTTGTTTTTATGATATTTTATGTGAGCATATTTGAAGCCGTTGGCAAGCAGACCCACACACACACACACACACACACACCAGCACACACACACACACAAGTGACTCACGGAGTGCACTCAAAATGCAAGCAATGTGGGAGCTAGGGGAATGGAGGAGGCGAGGAGCCGAGAGATGGAGTGAGTGCATTTGTCCACATTTGGGAATTGCGCTTAAAAAATGCCTGCAAATGGCTTTTAACAGTACGTGTGCATATGTGTGTATGTGTGTGTGCGTGTGCACTTTTGATGTGTGCATCGTGATCTGGACCAGACTGTCACGTAAATAGTTGATGGCTGGCCATTGCACGTCTCCTATTTCTGTTGAATCTCGGATGAAAACTTGCAGCTAAGTAAAATTTATAGCCCGCTTCCAGGCGCCGGGGCACGTGACCATGCAGCAATGATTATTAAGCTGAGCTCCTCATATATGTACAACTGAGATTGAAGTGCATAATAGATGAAGAGCGAGAGAGAGAGAGAGAAGCAGAGAGACGACAGATATTTGCAGAAATCAACAAAATTTCAAATAAAATTCTCGCCCAAGTGCACGAAATTGCAATTTGTAAAAGATCATTATTCTGCTTTTCAGTTATTATATATTATATATCATATACCAAAAAACCATTGTGCGACTGACTTGGGCTGACTGACTCACAGTTTAGTGATAAAGACAATATTTTGAAAAGAATTAAGATTAACTTTTATTCCTATTAATTTAGATTTATACATGTGTACTTAAGGGCCTGAGAAATAGAAAATTATTAAAACTCAGTTGTTAAAAAAAAAGGATAGTGACCACTAAAAAATTAAATAAAAACTATTGGCATTACTCTGACTTCATATATATTTATATTTTCAATCATTAAAATATAACAGAATAAATTACTCTTTATTTGTCATTTTTTGTCAACTTCTTACGTTCAGCACTATTATTTTTATGAACATCTGATTTTCTATGCATCTCTTTAAAGTCGTCAATAATTAATGAATTCTAATCGAAAGTAACGGGATTTTGTTGTGATTCTACATTCTATTCATTTTGATAGGAAAAAGTACTTTTTAATTTAAGATTTTATGTTTTGTGCAGTGGGGCACTAACGGGTTTTTAAGCACAGCTGTATATAGTTGTTTGATCAGTACGAATCAGTGATAAATCCAACATTCTGGTTATAGCATGACAACGACTAGTAAAACTAATATATAGTAGAGTCTGCTCTATGGAAAGCCAAAAAGTTTCAGATATAAGATAATTAAATAGATCCAATTTCTTATAAAAATTAAAAATATAGTAAAATTGTTCCCCAAAAAATAAACTTATATTATAAATTCTAGAATCTATTCCTAGCTAATTGACTATAAAATTGTATTTCGCATTATATTTTTTTACAATTATTGTCTTGGATTTTGTTGGACAAAGCGCATAGTTTAGAGGTAGAAATTCCGTCTAACCAAATTGGCAACTAAGGGCAGCCTCCCCCCAATCAAAGGGCAGCCAACCCCAAGTGCAACCCTTAGGCAAGTCGAGCTTTCCTCTCCCTCTCTCTATCTCTCTGTCACTCTTCTCCTTCGCGCGTACACTGCGGCAATCTTTCACCCTCTATAAATATGGCGACGTCCATTTTTGTGGCTGATATTTCAACAGCAGCAGGTCCCTGGTCCCTGGTCCCTGGTCTCGGGCTTTGGGCTCCCCATTAACTCAACCATTCGGCGCCATCTTGGCTTCATCAAACGCACACAAAAGCCCATAAGGGCAAAGCCAAGATAATGGTAGCCTGGCAGCCTGGCAGCCAAGCACTGAGAGCAGCAGCTCAGCTTGATTCAGGCAAATAAAATGGGCACCAAACGAAGTCGTTAGACCAACCGCCTGCCCTAACCACCCCCAGTCACTTAGCCATCCACGCCCCACTCCCCACGCCCCATTCCCCACGCCCCACGCATCCTCCGCCCCAACCACCTGCACCTAGATACAACGTTTTGTGTGTGTGCCAGCGCGCTTCAAAAGAAAATCACCCCAAGTGTGTATTTTTATAGAGACCGCAATAAACCTTTTTCTTTGCCGGCTCGTGAAGCGCTTCGATGAATGTGAAAAGGTTGCTCCCTGAATCCGTATTCCGTATACGTTGCCTCCGTCTCTGCCACTGTCTCTGCCACTGACTCTGCATCTGCCTGTGCTTGTTTGATGAAGTTCCAGTTCGAGACACAATACACTTGGCAAAAGCAAAAAAAGCAAGTAAAAATACTTTAGTCGGCAGTGCATGACTATCAGATACCGCGTATTTATCTTCAAGACTGTTTATCAATTATTGTGGCTTACTTTTAATCATGTATGCAACACACATAAAATGCCTCAGCTTATCTGACCATTACTAATCTCTGCGTACAGAAATATTTGAACATATCCAAGAATCAACATATTAAGAGAACGTGTATTGACTGCAAACAGTTGCATACCAAATCTGTTTACTCTAAATCTTGTACTTTTCAACATATTCGAGTGTGAATAGCAATGTTTACTCTTATTAAGAGAATGCTTTGAGATAATGAAAAATATGAAAGAGATCTTCGTATATTTCACGACAATATTGATTTTAAATTTGTATGCCCTGAACACTTTGACAATGGGAATTCAGGGTTAACATATAGACGGAGGTAAGCCATAAATTATATAAATTCCTGTTCAGGAATACGAGCTCAGTCGATCTCAGTTCGCCTGTCTATATGTCCGTCTGTCTGTGCGTCCGTCTTCCCGTCCGTTTGTAGGTCCGTACTTCTCTCCGTTCTGACTAGAACTAGAGAAAATTAAAATGAATACTCATGAATACGCTTCTTTGTACGAATTTATATTTTTTTTCGATAACTGATTCCATTTTTGAGTTGGCTTTAAAGGTGTAGCTTCATAACCATAAAAGCTAGACACTTCAGATTTGCGGTGAATATTTCTGTAATGAATGTGAACTTTTTGTATATTTTGGATTTAGGATTGTTTCTCCGTTTTTTCATGGACAGACTCAACTCGCACCCTGTTAGCTTGTTACATACACTTGCCCCAAAGCAATATGCCCTGCTTTTCCCCATTTCCAGGGGCAAGCAAAAAAGAAATGCTTGCTGCAACCGTTGCCCATTTTTCTTGGCCTGGCATAACCATAAAGGAGGCCCGATTGATGGTCGTAGCTTTCGAGATTGGGGGCGGGCAACCATGTGCCCCATGTGCTGCTGGGCGGGAGCCGTGCGCCATGTCATCGTCGACATCGTCGTCGTCGTCGTTGTTGTTTTTGCTCTGCTCTGCTTTATAGCGCCCGGTCAAGGGTGCCCTGGTCAGCTAGCTTGACGCTTGAATGGCTGCCAACGAGTGCGCGCCTTTTGTTTGGCCAGCAGCACAACGGAAAAGCTAGCAAAAAATAAAGAAAAATAGGAAACAAAAGCGAAGAATTACAACAAGAGCAACAGCAACAAATAAAAGAGCGAACAAAATGCTTTTTGCAAAGTAACCAAAAGCGAGCGTAAAAATAGAAAATAGAAAATTGAAAATAGAAAATAGAGAATGTGTGTGCTGTGGCGGTGGCCCATTGTTTAATGGACGTCAGCTGGAATGTGCGCCAGAAATTGAAAAGTTATTGTGCTGCCCGTCCACTAACCAGCCGCAGCCGCGGGGCATGGCATGGAGCAAGGGGCAGGGGCATGGGGCAGGGGCTGGAGCAGGGGCAGGTGGAATCGCATTGTCGTGACAAGCTGCTACTTATAATATACATAGATGTGCCGCAAGTGCGGGTTTTTGTGCCAAGCGCGCAAATTGTTGAACTAAAATATTTGACAGTTAATTTTTGGTTTGGCCGCTGCCTTTTTTGTCCCCAAAACTTTTGCACAATAGCCCCCCAAAAAAAGGAGGCATTTTATTTTATTCGTGCTGAATTCAAATGGCTTAGCCATAGCATTGAGCTTATGCAAGCACTAACGCCATGCCTTGCAAGAGCTGATTGAATTCAACTAACACTCACTCTCCCCCTCTCCCTCTCTCTTTCACTCTTGCATTCTGCTTGCATGCAATTCCTTTACACCACGCTCGACCGCAATTAAGAAATTACAATGCAAAGAGCGAGAGAAAAGCGCAGTAATGTATTCACAAAAGCTCAGCCAGGCGGGCAGACAGCAACAACGCGAAGTGTGGGGAGAGCAAGAATCACATGCATAAAGTAAATTATAATAGGCATAATAAAAACGAGGCAAAGACCAAGCGACAAGTAACGGCGTTTTCCTGCCATTTACTTTACCATGCACGTGTACGTGTGACACACTGTATGTGAGTGTGTGTGAGTGTGTGTGAGTGTGGTGTAACTGTGTGGTAAGGCCGTAAGTGCTTCGTGCGGAATTAAAAGCAAACGCATTAAAAGGTGTCCAAAAAGAATTTCACCTTGGCAAAGCCACAAGCGACAAAGCACGGCACACCACAGCAGCAAAATGGCGCAGCTGCAGATGGCGACAGATTCTCGTTACGTGGAATGGGACACACACACACTCGCACACACACACACACACCAGCACAGCGGTAACTGTTACGAGCAACGGCAACGAGCAACATTTTTAATTATGAAACACTAAAAGTGGCAAAGCCAAAGTGCAACGCGTACAAGAAGAGGGCGTTGGGAGTAGGGAATGGGGCGTGGGGCGTGGGGCGTGCGGCGCTTGGGGTCGCTTTGGCCAAGCTATTAACTTAAACGCCTTTTGCCGGTTAATGGAAATGAACCTCGTCGTGGCAATGGGCAGTTATCTGGTTAAGACAACGATGGGTAGCTGCTGTCTGCCGACACGCGCAGGTGTTTAGTCCGACCCTCTTAACCGTTAACGGTTAACGGTTATGAGCAGCGTGCAGAGTTCGTGTTAACATGGCCTAATTGTGGCACGGCAAGGCCCACATGCCGCACTTAGTCTCCATGTTCCTCCACGGACTACAAGTACACAGCCGAAGGGGGCTCCTTGGAGTAAGTGCTGGGTCTGGGCGTGGGGGTGGAGGACGGGGGCCGTATTGAGTTACTGCAGTTGCGTTAATTGCAGGCACGTGTGCCGCACAAGTGAACCGTTTTGACACGGCCCGCCGAGTCGGGTGCGAGACTCGCGCCTCTTGTAGGGCCTCCTCGAAGAGTTTCACCCCGCCAATTGCACGGAAACTTAAGAAGCGCCTAAGCCGATCGTCGTGCCTCCCCCCTCTCTCTCTCTCTCTACCAACGGGCGCGGCGAATTTCCACGCAGCTACAATTTCGCTGCGTGCAACGGGACCAATAATTGATATCCATCCGCAGGGCGCAGCACGCGGCAGTGTGCGTGCAGCCAGCCTGTCGCGTGCGACGAGGATGAGCACTTACGTCCCCGTTGACCGAGACGCAAACAAGTTGAGGATAAGTTGGGAACGAAATGAGCAACAGAACAGGCAAATAAATGGCGGATAATTATAAGAGATTGGCTACTCTCTGACTATTTAGCAATTCACCTCACTTGAAAGCAAAGAAATACAAGAGAAAATATAATTTCAATTCGCATGCATACACACACACATATGCACATGTGAGAGACCAAATTAAAGTCAGCAAAAACAAAACCGAATATAAAATGGCGACAGTCATCTGCGATCGCGCTCTGCTTTTCGCGCGTAAAGAGAGTGAAAAAGAAAGAGAAAGGTGTAAGAGTAGGGACAAAAACAAAGCAGTCGCCTGTGTTGAATAACTTTGTATTGCGTGGTTAAATTTGACATCGAGCTGCCTACACACCACACTTGATGGGTGTAAGAGTAGAGACAAAAACAAAGCTGTCGCTTGTGTTGAATAACTTTGTATTGCGTGGTTAAATTTGACATCGAGCTGCCTACACACCACACTTGATGGGCGATTTGTTCAATTGAGCGAGTCAGAGAGCCGCGCATAAAGAATTCATAATCGACTGCACAGTATGGAACGTTCATGAACTGCCGAGCCAAATGAACTAAAGAATGAAATTTATGCTCATTGCCGAAGAACTATAATTCGCATCTCTAGTTTCATGGCGTTAGTTTTTATTGCGGCGTTTACTTTACTTTCACCATCAGCCGCAGCAGCAACAATTTGAGTGCCAATACGCATCAATCGATGTGGATATCAATATCATCAAGCACACACACACACACGCGCGCGCACACCCCACACATTAATACAAACAGAGTTAAGTGCTGTCCATGGGCTGAGCAACAGTTTGGCCGAGGCTCAGGCTGAGGCTGAGGCTGAACCGTTGAAAACAGTTTTCAAAGTCGCTCAGTTTACTCCGCTACGATGAGGGAGGGGGGGGGAGGGGTGGCTGCTCAGGGGTTGCTGCTCAAAATTGATTAAGGTCATTATGCAGCCGGGTAGCGTCGAGCTGCGACTGCACCAAGTGCCGAGCGCCGAGCGCCGAGCACCGACTCACTGACACTTAATCCCAGCGGCATAATCAGCAACATATTGTAGCAAAACCTTCTTCACGCTGCCATAAAAAGTAGCAGTTCTGTATTTTCGAAATTTTACACCCCGCATGTGGAATGGAGAGCGAGAGGAGTGGGGGCTAACGGTGGCAGAGGTTAAATGCCAGGGCTCGACTCTCGGCGAGCCTTTGCCAGAGAGTTTTATGGCTTTGCCCACTTTTGTTGTACAATAAACCTGGCAACGGCTGTCTGCACTCGCATAGGAGTGCCAACCCCCCAACCCCCCACCCCCCGCCACCCCTCTCCCCTATCCACACATTCGCCTATTTGGCTGCCATTCGCTGGGTGCGGCTCGCATTATTCATGAGGTCAGTGGTTGAGCTTAAACCCTTGCCAATGGCTTGCCGTTGCCTCAGCTCAAATTTTGCACAGCTGCCACCAGGCAATCAACGAAGACTCTCTCTCTCTACCTCTCTCTCTTTCTCTTGCTCTCTCGCTGTCCAAGATCCGACTTCAAAGGGCAGCAAGAACAAGAACGAGCAGCGCCTCAAGACTAGCAACAAGTGAATTAACGTAAAACCTCTGCACCACTTAACTAAACCCACCACCCCTGGTACACCCCCCCCCCCCCCCTCCTCCATCCACATTAAAGGTGTCTCACGCCCCTGAAACGTTGCAAATGTTTTTATTACATTAAAAGCATTAAACGCTCCACATTAACGGTATGTAGAGCAAAATACCAGCGAGTCGACAGGCGGAACAATAAAAAATATTTGAGTAGAGCCCCACCCCTTGCACCACCCCTCGCCCCCTGGCAAGGATGCAGGCAACCAGCCAAGCCACAGCACGCAGGACACACCAATATGTCATCAATGCCAACGAGGAAGCTCTAAGGCAAACCCTCCGCTCCATAACAGAGCTCGAGGGTTATTCTCGACGAGCGACCACGCGCTGGGGTTCGCTCTAAACAAACAGCGGGACTTCGTCATAACTGATACGCGGCGACTGGTTCCGATATGCCTACGTATTTATATCTACCGTTGGCATTCACTCTGATATTTCGTGTAAAAATTGAGCTATACTAATTGAGCTAACTCCAAGAGTTGGGCATATTAGGGGGAACAAAATTATTCATTTATTGAATTGATTTTATCTGTAAGTCCTTTTATATAAAGATTGATTCTTCAGTTTAACTTTCTACTAATCTCAGTTAAGAGAAAGAATATGAAATATAGCAGTAGTAAATATATAAAAAAATATATATAGTAAATATAGTATAGTATTTTGATCAATAATTCTAAAAGTAATCTATGCTCGTTACATTTAGCTCTTTCAGAACTTTTCTTATTTGGTTCTTAAAAGGCTTTCATTATCCTCCTATTTATTGAATAAATACTATCTTTCAATATATAGCAAATGATTTAAAAGCACGCCTTACTCTCTGAATATATTCACTGTATGTATTTATTGTAAAAAGTTACCGCCTCTCTCACAGATTCTCATCAAAAATATCCCCAATTCAAACTGCAAACACGATTGAGTCTCACGCTTTTCTCTGTGGTTCCTCCTTTAATATATATCTATGAAAATTAAATACTCAAGCCAATTATTACACATCGATTAAAAGGTTGTCCTACGAATGAATCCAAATAGAATAATGCAAAATAAGTCAAATGATGAAAATTGATAACGCTAAAGCTATTCTATGTGATTCTCGTAAAACACTTTCTTCGATCGCTTTTAATGTGGGATAATTATTCCAATTTCTATCTTCCAAATACATCATCCTTTTTCATAAAATTATCAGTAATCGCCTTTCTCTGCAATTCTCATTCAACACATAGTTGCATCAGTCGCAAACTTAGTAAGTAACGTAAGTCAATGCCTTTCTTTTCGATTCTCATAAATATAATTTTCTCTAGAGTTACAAATATAGAACGCTGCCTTCTCTGCGATTCGCATGCCTGATGCATATTTGACAATTTATTTATTTGTTTTTGCCCACAGTGCTTATTTGTTTGCTATAACCAGGCCGTAACTTGACTTTATCAGAGCGTCGAATATCATCCCAGGCCAGAATATGCACAGTGCTCGAGTGTGCCACCCCACAGCGTCTTTTGTTTGACTTTGTTGAATTGATTTCGTTAGGGAAATAATAACAACAACGCTGAGCAGCACCCTTGAACGCGCACTCGCCATTCAATTTAGAAAGAGAGAGACAGACAGAGAGAACGAAAGAGAGAGAGAGAGAGAGAGAGAGGTTGGTTGACTGGTTGGTTGGTTGGCTGGCTCTCCGACTGTGATGTTTCCATTTGTACAAAATAGAGCACTTAACGGGGGAAACTGCAAACAAATTATTGCACTTGCTGTCACCAAAGCGAGTCGTGTCCCGCCCCTTAGCTACTGCCATTGCATACACTTAAAGGATTACAAGCGGATCTGTCGCTTGTTTGCCACTAAATGGACGCATTTACTCCATGGGAAAGGAAGTGACGGGAGCAGGAGTAACGGGTGGCACAACTGCTGCGTTGGTTAGTGGGCGAGTGGGGGAGTGGGTGAGCGGGTGAGTGGGCGAGTGGGTGGTGCGGCTTACAATGCCTTGCGCGCTTTTTATGGCCAATGAATAGATGAATGAATGCCTGCCAAACTGACTAACTGACGGAGCGACAGACTGACTGAATGACTGACTGACTGCTCGCTCGAGGGGTCGCTCGGCGGTTTGTATGAGTGCCCATGGAGTTACTTAATGGATTTGGTTAAGTGCTGCATTGACATTTTGATAAATGCTTTGGAACAGATGCGCTGACTGGCGCTGCGTTAAATGGGCGTTGCCCGCTCGCATATCCCCCGCACCCGCACCCGCTCCCTGCCCCTCGCTTATAGACCTATATAGTCCTCGCACTCTTATGATAAATAGTTTATAGCCAACGCGACCAAAGGTCCGAGCCAAACATTTGTCACCAGCCGCGAAAGTGTTGCTCAAATTGATTATCCGGCAAATTGAACGAGCTCAACATAAACTGATGGCTCGTCGTCGTCATCATCGTCGTCGTCGTCCACTCGCTATGATAACTGTATTAATCAACTTTGACGACTTCCAACATCATTAAAGCACAAGTCCAAGCCAAGAATTTGCCTTCCTAGTGTTCCTTGCCGAAATAACTTGAGCTCTTTCCATGGCTATGTTGGTTCTCCGACTATTCCTGTCTGTCCGTCCGTAAGTTTGGCTCTACCGATATTGACTATTGCTCGGACTAGACTAGATCAATCCCAAGAATAAGAATTGAACGAAAGAGATAAATAGAGATGGGAATAGTAGATGGAAGTAAGAGAACAGCTAAGATCAGCAAAGAGAGGAGGATATACAAGAAGTAGAAAAGAGAATTTTGAAAAGGAAGGGTTTCGAAGAACAGAGGAAAAATAACTTCAGAAAAGTTCAACAACCCAAGAGATAAGAGATAAGATAATAGATGGAAGAGATAGAAGAGATGGAAGTAAAGCATAGGAAAGAAGAGGCCAAGAGGGTAGACATAAGACTGCCACATCAACAAGCTGCCCCAAAACTTTCCTCTCTATATCCCATAATTTGCAATTAGCTCGTCTTATAGACCGCACTTAAAATTCAGTTATTTCAATAAATTGTAATGGCTCTCATACTTTTTAACCGCCAATTGGGAAGAGCCGAAAAAAAAGAGAAACAAACAAACAAACTGAACCCATGAAGCAGATTCCCCGTTCAAGCTACAGCACGGACTACAGTGGACTTGCCCTGGCCGTAGCCAAATGTCAGTTGTTTGTTGTCTGTTGCGTTTTTATTATAGGCATACAGGACACTTATTTAGCTGCCCCCAAATGGCAAAACTTTTTGTAATGTTTTGAAGTGCCTCTAATTAGATAATATGCGGCCTGACGCGGGCACAGATGACGCCGCGTGTTTTCCCCATGCAAAGTGGCAACGCGTGCAATGGCCAACCCACCCAAACTTCGCCTCTTGATGGCCTTAAATAAAAAGCCTAAGGCAAGCCAGCCAATAAGGCTACTCCAATTGGAACGACCCGACGCGCAGATACCCTGAACAACACGATGAGTTGCTTTTCTATCTGTCTTACGTCTATCGAGACATGCCTCAAGGACTTTCTGTTTCGTTCTGGTTTTGTAGGTAACGGGAAGAGGTATCTAGAAAGGAAGCTATATACCATGTTGAGTTAAATTTAGTTGCTAAATCATGTATGTTTATATGATTGCAATTTATTATCGATTTTTATCGATTTCATGCATATAGAAGAGGATTTCGATAAGTTCTAAGGACAGACAGAAACAGGGACAAGTGGACGGAAGGACCGACTGAAGAGGGGATAAACCAATACGGCTTGGTCTACTCGAATATTGATTCTCTGCATGGAGTCGACTACGTCATCGGCTTGTCACATGCACGTCCGCAAAAGCGATATACCCCATTCAGTCACTTTGAATGAGTTTTCCAGCACATAAAAAGCCAGAGCCAAAGCCAAAGCCGAAGCCAAAGCCAAAAAGCCAAAGCGCATAAAAAGTCGGCCGATGGCACCGCGTGCGCAATTTGAATCCTAATGGATGCGTGTGGCGCGACCGAAACGACTCGCGAACACGCGATGAGGCGCACAGCTGGCCAAGGTGTAAAGTTCACGTGTGTCCACTTACCTGCCCGCCCACTCGGCAAGCAGCCCTCGTCCCGGCACGTCCCGCCACCCCTGGCCCACCTGGTGACGTTTTATTAATGCTTTTGGAGTGCTTTCAATGTTTTATCGCGGACTCTGCGCTGTCTATCCGGTCACGGCTTACCCCTTTCGTAGTGCAGCGGCTCTTTCGTAATAACTTTTAGTTGGTCATCCCACACCCACACCCTCACACACACACAGATAACTGTATATATATAGTGTGCTATATATGCACTCTATAAATAGCCAGGCACTTCTATTATGATTATGAATTTGACCACCGACTCTTATCTAAATGGGTCTTTTGTTTGGTTTGCAACTAATGGCGTAGGCGTAACCATGCCCCAGTCCACATTCTCTACATTCTACTTAATATCCTCGCTTGATTACACGCATTTGTCCGAGGTACTCGAATGCCAGCCCCAAGGCTAATTAAGTTGTCACTCCAATAACGACAAATATCGAGCATATGCCACCTGTGCACTCCCAGCCCGATGTTATATATATAGCGAATACCACCTGGATCTACTTGTACTGCACCGCTATCTTCCATGGGAATCTTGAGTCTAGGCTGCTCCATGGGTCACTAAATGTATGGGAGGTGTAAGGTGGCAAGTTTTTGGGTTGTTTAATGTAAATCTAACTGGATTATGGGCTGAATTTGGTAGCTGGATAGAGAGAGAGGTCTCATTTCAACCTTTTAATAGGCTTAAAAGTTATATATTCATATAATTCATTTATAAATATGCATCGGAATACACTTTATGGAAGGCTTTAGGATATTAAAGTTGTGGAACCCAAATATTATTTAAATTAAAGTGTTCTTAGACTCTATTATTATGTAATATCCGTCTTACCGTCCATCTGTCTGCCCATCGTTCTGACTGTCCATTTCACTGAATCACTATTGAGATCCTCTAGAGATCGAGACAGTTAATAAGGGACACTAGGGAGCTGACTAAAAGGGACTGACAATATGAACTGTTTTCTAAATTGTGTTATATTGCGAGCTCTATTGGTGCTAGAGACGTCAGCTTTGGAATATATACTTGTATAGATATAGTTTATATGTCTTCTTAAGTATTAGATCAACGAATTTGAAGCTATATAAATTTAGAATACAAACCACAACTGTGGCGATAATATTATGGCTTGTAGATCTGAGCTGTTAACTTTTAATCTCTCTAATCTCAAAACTAGAATTATATAAAGTAAAACTAAACCAAACAATTAAATAAGGAACTTCTTCTTTCTTTAAAGCAGTTAGTACAAAATGTATTTCTATAACTAGGCTTTGTTTTAAAAGCAAATACTTGATACAAATAGGATAATAATAACAATCGATAATATAAGTTTCTAAAATGGCATTTATAATTACATCATCATTGCTTACTTAGATGAAAGTCGAACATGTAAAGAATAATTAGTCTTATTATATTATATATGCTTGGACCTACCAATTAAACTTAGTTTTTCTTTAATATTACGACAAATATCAACACAGAAAATGTACTAATTAAAACTTTAAGATAAACCCAGCTATCATATATAAAGAATATGTCTTTAATATATCAAAACAGATTCAAAAGATATGTTACACATAAAAATAGAAATAGAGAGGAGAGAGATAGAGACAGAGAGAGAGAGAGAGAGGGAGAGAGAGAGAGGAGAGAAATAGAGAGAGAGAAAGACAGAGAGAGAGAGAGAGAGAGAGAGAGAGAGAGAGAGAGAGAGAGCAAGTGAACGATCTATAATATATCATATCTTCATACCAAATCTGTGCTTCAATGTGAGATACGGAAATTCATTGAACGAATAGTGGACAAATCGAATTCTGGATATTTTTCATTGAAGTTGTCTAGCTTGTTAACAACTGTAATAATTTATATATGTATATATATGACTAAATTAGGGGGAAAATACATAGGCCTCTTCCTTAAAAAGCAACTGAAAATATTTTAATATGTTTACCCTTAAAGTATGCAATAATCTCAATAAACTCAGACTAACAATCTTGCGCCTCTATTGGTGTAATGGACATACGAAAGCTAGATCCTAAGGACTTTAACTGCTCTCCGATTCGTCGACTTCCCATACTATGGAGGCAATACTTAAGGCTCAGACTATCCAGTCTGCACTCTGCATTGCTTGATAACATACTCAAAATAATGAATCACATATGAATTGCTTACATTTATAGCAAACAAAGCGAAACCTTAATTCGGCTGGCCTAAAATGTTGTTGATTAAAGCAGATTTTAGCAATGGGTAAATACGATATATATATATTGTATTTATATATGTATATGTATGTGAGTGCTGTATGAATAGAACTCTTGTCAATTGCATAAACTGCTAGCTGCTGAGATTTGAAAATCTTTTAAGCTGAACGCTGTTAAAATCTTTGAGAAATTGTCTTAAGTGCATGTGTAAGGACATAAATTAGTAAGGACAAACAGACAAACATATGTACATGTATACACACACACACAAACACACACACTCACATGTACATACTCTTTAAAGCACTTGACCAGCTGGCGGCGTTCGGGGGCAAAGCCAAGGCAAATAAGCGAAAGCTTAAAACCAACAGCAACAACAACAACAACAACGTCGAAACGAGACGCTTGCAGGTTTTAACGCCAGCTACAAGACAGGCCAAAGCCCAAGTGAATTTGGCAGCACGAAGAAGACGTGGGAGAAGAGCTTCACACAGCCAGCCATTTTGTACGCCTGTTGGCAGCTTACACAGGCGCCCCCTCTCTCTCCCTCTCTCTCCCTCTCTCTCCCCCTCACACACACACAGCTGGTAGGCTGCGATTATGCAACAAGCTGGCATGCGTGTCCATTTTTTGGCAATATGAATTTTTGAACGAGCTTCAGCATTGCCTTAATGCAGCGCTGAGCAGAGACAAATAGCAGAGCGAGCGAATGGGCGCGGGGAAGAGCAGAGCAAAGAATGCTAAGCCAGGCAAGCAGACGCAGGCACGCATACAAATGCACAAACACACACACAGAGAGAGAGAGAGGGAGAGAGAGTTACAAAAGTAGCAAAAGCAAGCGAAGCTGGCTGCAGAAAACGTAATCCGTGCTTTGGCTGCCTTTCGGGTTTCTAGCACATTTAAGCTGCCCCCGCCCTCGCCCACGCCCACGCCCCTCCATGTGTGTGTGTGCGTGTAAACTTTCTCTGTCCGCTCACACGATGCCAGCTCAATTTTAGACGCATCCGATTGCGGTCGCCGCTGTGGCCATGTGGCTCTTACCTGCGGCGCTGGCAGTCGAATTAAAATTGCTTTTTACCTCCTTTGCAGCCGTTATATGCCTTGCGTGGCTCCTTGAAGTATGCCACAATAGCAACAGATTCGAGGCCAAAAACAAATAGGCAAAACCCAGTGGCCAATTAGCATGCCGGTCGTGTGGATTCAATGTTCAAATTTCATTAAAAAAACGAAAAAAAAAATTAACTGTCGTGTGGCAAAATCAATTTGCCCGCACTGTGATGCGAGTCGATCAGCTCGACACGGCCAGACACAGAATTTAACAGCTTTAAGGTCATTTTACAGTTAAACAATGTCACAACAACAGTACATATCATAACAACAACAATAACGCGCTGGCAGCCAAGTGCTGTGTGCGTGTGCGTGTATGCCTGTGTGTGTGTGCGAGCATATTTATGTATATTTTTAGTACACGTACAAATTCGCAACTCTGGACGCAGACAATGCAGCAGAGCGGGAGAGGCAGCACATGGAATGAGAGCGAGCGACAGAGAGAGCTGTCGTAAGACGGCAAAGCGAGTGAGCGAAAAAAGCTGAAAAAGCTTTGAGACCACTCCCCGAAAAGTTCAGGCGACGGCGCAACGTCGACGCACACAAAACAACCAATCCCAGGCATAAATATACAAAAAAACACACGCACACACACACGCGAGCGCACACACGAACACACAGACACAAGCAAAACGAAAAACTGAATCGCACACACGTAAACACGCACACATACAGGCGCGCGCTTTCATACGGAGACAGATAGAGGCAAAAGCAATGTGTTACAATGCAATTTCCCCGCCAAAGCGAGCTGTTGTTGTTGTTGTTGTTGCTGTTGTAGTTGATGGGAGACCAACCCAAACTCAATTGTTCAGGCCAAAAGACAAAAAGGCAAGCTTGGAAAACTGGCACAGCCAAAATATGAGCAACAACAAAAACAACAATAACACACACACAAACACACTTACACACACACAGCTAGCAGCACAGGGTGCAGCAGCAGTTTCCAATTGGAAGTGCAGTCTGATTTCTAAGGGTTGGGCTATTGGCGTGATTATGTCAGCAACAGCAAATGTGTGTGTGTGTGTGCCACCTTCACCCACCACCAGCAACAACATATGACTGCAAAGCAAAGCGGCGGTTCGTCAGTTGCTTTCCAAGCGCTGACGCCGTCGCACTTGCTACACGAGCGCCGCTCGCTCGTCATTCGTGCGCCGCCTTTCAAACTGTAAACTCTGGTAACGGTAAAACGGTTTCGTTACTTTTCGCCTCTTCGACGTCGTCGTCGTCGTCGTCGTCGCTGCCGTCGCCGTCGCCGTCGGCCAATGGCCATGCGCCATCCTCACGCGGAACGCGCTGAAAACCTAATGCCAAAAATGTGACCATCGAATGCTGTTGAATGTGTAATCGCTGAACGTGCATGTGTATGTGTATGTGTGTGTGTGTATGTGTAACACCTTAGCCAAAGCGTCCTTCAATATATATATATGTGCATATATATGTACGTAAGCGCGATCGATCCCAGCCATCGTCTAGCCCATCGTCCCGCATCGCCCAGGCATGGAGCTGCTGAAGCTAATGATGTTCAAAAGTGACTTTCTGTCCAACGGCAAATGTGACGATCGCGTGCCGCCCATTAACCTAAGTCAATTGCCCGAGTTTCTATTGTGTAAGTCCTGCCAAAATAAATGCAATCCTCAAAAGCTTCCTCAGTCCAAGTCAAAAATGTCCCAGGAAATTAGACAACTAGCGAACAGACGCAAAACAGAGAAAACAAAAATATCCCAATTTCATTCTGAATAAATTCTTCATAAGTGAAGTGTAAAGCACTTAAAAATATCCCTGGGAAATTGGTAATTACCAAGTAAACAACATAAATGGGAGGAATAGAATAGAGAAAACTAATGTTATATGATTTCATATTTGGAAATGCTTTTTGGCTTCTTTAAATTGATGAACTTGATAAAAGTTGAAAAATAAAATTGATAAATAATTAATAATAATAATTTGATAAGTTTGCACAAATCAAAATCATTGCAGGGATATGTTCATATTTTATCCAAGAAACCTAAGCAACAATACTATAGAAAGTCCAAGGCTAGAAAGGCTGGAAAATATCTCCATTTAGCATTATGTTTATCACTCGATTTGGTCAAAACAAGCTTTCGTAGCCTTTGGATTAAGTGAAATATTCAATTCAGTAGTAAAAAGTTTTTATTATATGTTAATGATGCTCATCAAAGAAATCTTTACAAAGTTAAGATATCAAGTTTAAAGTAGCTGAATCTACACGTATAAAACAGAGCAAAGATTTAACAGAATTATGATATTGTACAAAATGCTACATTATATATAATATCAATATCAATAGTATAACATAAAATTATAATAATATAATAATATAATAATATAATAATATAATAATATAATAATATAATAATATAATAATATAATAATATAATTATATAATTATATAATAATATAATAATATAGTAAACTATTAATATATATATCGAATCATAAACGTTTTCTTCTATTCACAATATCTCTAAATATGTATATATTGAATGAACTCTTTTAGAAGGGAAAGATGATATAGTAAATATGCAAAAAATCGAAAATAAGCTTACGACTTTCTATATTTCTACATACTTACTCTTTGTAGATTGTCCATTATTGGCTTAAATTATATATTACAAGTATAAAATAATACTTAAGAGTTGCAATATCTGAAGAACTTTGCCCTTTAGGTCGTTTTGAACCCTTTGAAAATGGGAATTCAGAAAAAGAAATGAATCGCAGCTAATAAGGATGTCTATTTGCTGTCTATTCGTATGACTGATTTCTTTTCAATATACCTTTTAGCAATAAGCACTGTGGATCCTCCTCCACTTAGTCACGTAGTTGATATGTAGACGAGTCCACTTATTAGGTCCAGTAACTCCCGCACTGAATAAACCCTTTTGGCTGAGTTATCTAAGTCCACTTATTTGAGTCCAGTAACTCCCAAACTGAATGTTCCGAATTTTGCTATTTAAAAATAATGAAACGATTATTTTATTAATAAAATTAAAACTTTCGAAGTACTAATTTCGAGGTTTGCTATGTTTGGGAAAATCATTTGTAAAATGCTTTCAATTTTGTACAGTTTAAGGAGTATTATTATAGAAACTACACTATTGAGAGTGACTATATAAACTACATTAGAGAAAAATATAAATAAAATAGAAATATATAATAACAAAAAATAAATATATATATATATATATATATATATTTCCAAAGAATTCCATATTTCATTTAATAGTAAAGAATTAACATTAATTAATTGAAATTGCTTGAATATTGGAATTAGGATAAGGTTCAATATTTAGTCTAATCTAAGGAGTGAGTTCCATTCCCAAATTTCCGCTGAGAGTTTCCTTTGGGGGAAGGGAAGGAACGCCTGCGAGTCGGGACCCCCGCTTTCACCCCATTCCCATTTTCTCATAATGACAGTTTTTAAATAGACGACAAATCCGGATTCAAATTACGAGCAAATAGCTCAATTAAAATTCATTTCGAATTGATTTCCGAGCGAGGCGAGGGACGAGAGAAATTAATAGAGAATTTCCGGAAATTAAAGAAAGTCCAAATGGGTAAACCTCTAGGGCAACCCGCCGACTAGGCCGCAGCCACACACTCTCAGCTATCATCAAGGATCGAGATAGACTATCTAATGTAATGTCTCCATCTGGGTTCGTCCACAGCAACGATTCCGAAGTGCGGCGGCTGCCACGAGCTGATCCTGGACCGCTTCATACTGAAGGTGCTGGAGCGGACTTGGCACGCCAAGTGCCTGCAGTGCAGCGAGTGCCACGCCCAGCTGAACGACAAGTGCTTCGCCCGGAACGGGCAGCTCTTCTGCAAGGAGGACTTCTTCAAGTAAGTAAATTTCTCGAACGGCTGTCGCAGCGCCGCCAGCGCGGCCAGCGCGTCGCCCTTTGCTGTCCGGTTTAATGAAAATCTCCCGTTGCCCCGTTGCCAATGTTCGGGTCGAACAGACGCTATGGTACGAAGTGTTCCGCTTGTGATATGGGCATCCCGCCCACCCAGGTGGTGCGCCGCGCCCAGGACAACGTCTATCACCTGCAGTGCTTCCTCTGCGCCATGTGCTCGCGCACCCTCAACACGGGCGACGAGTTCTATCTGATGGAGGACCGCAAGCTCATCTGCAAGCGCGACTACGAGGAGGCTAAGGCGAAGGGTACGTCCGTCTCTCTGTCCCTCTTTCCTTCAAGCGGATAACTCATCCATCTTCATCTCCATCTCCGTCTCCGTGCAGGTCTCTACTTGGACGGCTCGCTGGACGGCGACCAGCCCAACAAGCGGCCCCGCACCACGATCACAGCCAAGCAGCTGGAGACCCTGAAGACCGCCTACAACAACAGTCCGAAACCCGCCCGACACGTGAGAGAGCAGCTGTCGCAGGACACGGGCCTGGACATGCGGGTGGTGCAGGTGTGGTTCCAGAACAGGTGAGCTCCTCCTCGAGCTGATGCCGGTCCCAAGGCCAGTCCTTACTCACCCCCCCCCCCTTCCGTCTTCCTCCTTCCACTTTGCAGGCGCGCCAAGGAGAAGCGACTGAAAAAGGACGCAGGACGCACGCGCTGGAGCCAGTACTTCCGCTCCATGAAGGGCAACTGCTCGCCGCGCACCGACAAATTCCTCGACAAGGACGAGCTGAAGGTGGACTACGACAGCTTCAGTCACCATGGTACGCCCATACGAGAGCAATCTCTGCCAAGTCTCGCTCCCTCTAATGCCTTCCCTTCCAGATCTTAGCAACGACAGCTACAGCACCGTCAATTTGGGTCTGGACGAGGGCGCCTCGCCCCACAGCATACGCGGCTCCTACCTGCACGGCAGCTCCAGCCCCTCGCAGTATCCGCCGAGCAGTCGCTCGCCGCCCGTGCCGGGCCAGAGCCACACGTTCGGCTCCTACCCGGACAACATTGTCTACACCAATATCGGTGAGTCGCTGAGTCTAGATGAAATCCATAGATAAATAGTTAGATAAGCAGATAATTGTGGAGAAATAAATAACTGTGGAGAGTAGATGTAACTTGAATGGATAAATGGATAGATGGATTGATAGATAGATAGATTGGTAGATAAATAGACATATTACTAGATACATAGATTGTTATATATATAGATAGATAAATAGATAAATGAATAAAGAATCTATCCGATAGATTGATTGATAGATTGAATAATAGATGGATAGATTGATAAATTGATAGATAGATTGATAGATTGATAAATTGATAGATTGATAGATTGATAGATTGATAGATTAATAGATTAATAGATTGATAGATTAAAAGATTGATAGATAAATAGATTGATAGATTAATAGATTGATAGATTGATAGATTGATAGATTGATAGATTGATAGATTGATAGATTGATAGATTGATAGATTGACAGATTGATAGATTGATAGATTGATAGATTGATATATTGATAGATAGATTGATAGATTGATAGATTGATAGATTGATAGATTGATAGATTGATAGATTGATAGATTGACAGATTGATAGATTGATATATTGATAGATAGATTGATAAATTGATAGATTAATAGATTAATAGATTGATAGATTAAAAGATTGATAGATAAATAGATTGATAGATTAATAGATTGATAGATTGATAGATTGAAAGATTGATAGATTGATAGATTGATAGATTGATAGATTGATAGATTGATAGATTGATAGATTGATAGATTGATAGATTGATAGATTGATAGATTGATAGATTAATAGATTAATAGATTGATAGATTAAAAGATTGATAGATAAATAGATTGATAGATTAATAGATTGATAGATTGATAGATTGATATATTGATAGATAGATTGATAGATTGATAGATTGATAAATTGATATATTGATAGATAGATTGATAGATTGATAAGTTGATAGATCGATAGATTGCTAGATTAATAGATTGATAGATTGATAGATTGATAGATTGATAGATTAATAGAATAATAGATTGATAGATTGATAGATTGATAGATTGATAGATTAATAGATTAATAGATTGATGGATTAAAAGATTGATAGATAAATAGATTGATAGATTAATAGATTGATAGATTGATAGATTGATAGATTGATAGATTGATAGATTAATAGATTGATAGATTAATAGATTAATAGATTGATAGATTAAAAGATTGATAGATAAATAGATTGATAGATTAATAGATTGATAGATTGATAGATTGATAGATTGATAGATTAATAGATTGATAGATTGATAGATTGATAGATTGATAGATTGATAGATTAATAGATTGATAGATTGATAGATTGATAGATTGATAGATTGATAGATTGACAGATTGATAGATTGATAGATTGATATATTGATAGATAGATTGATAGATTGATAAATTGATAGATTGATAGATTGATAGATTGATAGATTGATAGATAGATTGATAGATTGATAGATAGATTGATAGATTGATAGATTGATAGATTGATAGATTGACAGATTGATAGATTGATAGATTGATAGATTAAAAGATTGATAGATAAATAGATTGATAGATTAAAAGATTGATAGATTAAAAGATTGATAGATAAATAGATTGATAGATTGATAGATTGATAGATTGATAGATTGATAGATTAATAGATTAATAGATTGATAGATTAAAAGATTGATAGATAAATAGATTGATAGATTAATAGATTGATAGATTGATAGATTGATAGATTGATAGATTGATAGATTGATAGATTGATAGATTGATAGATTGATAGATTGATAGATTGATAGATTAATAGATTAATAGATTGATAGATTAAAAGATTGATAGATTAAAAGATTGATAGATAAATAGATTGATAGATTAATAGATTGATAGATTGATAGATTGATAGATTGATAGATTGATATATTGATAGATAGATTGATAGATTGATAGATTGATAAATTGATATATTGATAGATAGATTGATAGATTGATAAATTGATAGATTGATAGATTGATAGATTGCTAGACTAATAGATTGATAGATTGATAGATTGATAGATTGATATATTGATAGATAGATTGATAGATTGATAGATTGATAGATTGATAGATTGATAGATTGATAGATTAATAGATTAATAGATTAATAGATTAATAGATTAATAGATTGATAGATTAAAAGATTGATAGATAAATAGATTGATAGATTAATAGATTGATAGATTGATAGATTGATAGATTGATAGATTGATAGATTGATAGATTGATAGATTGATAGATTGATAGATTAATAGATTGATAGATTAATAGATTAATAGATTGATAGATTAAAAGATTGATAGATAAATAGATTGATAGATTAATAGATTGATAGATTGATAGATTGATAGATTGATAGATGGATAGATTGATAGATTAATAGATTGATAGATTGATAGATTGATAGATTGATAGATTGATAGATTGATAGATTGATAGATTGATAGATTAATAGATTGATAGATTGATAGATTGATAGATTGATAGATTGATAGATTGATAGATTGACAGATTGATAGATTGATAGATTGATAGATTGATAGATTGATAGATTGATAGATAGATAGATTGATAGATAGATTGATAGATAGATTGATAGATTGATAGATTAATAGATTGATAGATTGATAGATTGATAGATTGATAGATTGATAGATTGATAGATTGATAGATTGATAGATTAATAGATTGATAGATACATAGATATATACAGTTATATAGCTAAATATATAGGTATAGATATTATATATGTATAGATAGATAGAGAGATAAACCCATTTTAGCACATATATAAACATACATTTCTTTCTCTACCAATATCCTAGTTATCAATTTATTTATTTAATTTCTCATTGTTTTCTCTTGTTTCCACCAGATCATGCTGTTGGCGCCAATCTGCACGCCAGCAAGTCGCATCATCGCCTGCACAGTAGCAACAATGTTTCGGATCTGAGCAACGACTCGAGTCCCGATCACGGCTATCCCGACTTTCCGCCTAGTCCCGACTCCTGGCTGGGCGACTCGGGCAGCACCAACAATAATACCAGCAGCAACAACAACAACAATAACAATAACAACAACAACACCAACAACAACAACAGCAGCAGCAGCAATGCGAATAGCAGCAACAACAACAACAACCATAGCAGCGGGTCGACGTCCAATGCGAATGCCGCCGCCAACCCTCCCGCAACGCCTGGCGTACATTACTGATACTCAAAAATACTTTTACGTTATTTTGAGATGCAGTCGCGCAGTCTGCTGCTCGCCGCTGCCCAACAGCAACAGCAGCAGCAGCAGCAGCTACAGCAAGAGCAACAACAACATAAGCATACTTCGCAGCAGCAGCGCTAGCGACGCCATTTTGAAAGCTCGCCTGTGACTGTGGCTGCGACAGCGGCTAACAGAGCTGCGCAAATGAGTAACAGTTGCCCGACAGCAGTAAAGCTTTACAGCTAACAGCGCGAGCTTTTGACCTCTGGCGACTGCATTTCCGCATATTCACCACTCTTTTTATTACTTTTACTAATGTAACACAATTTGCTCAAGTTTCCGTTAGTTATTTACATGTGGAAGACGCTTCCCAACACACTGGCTTGTTGAATAATAATGGGATGTGTTGAGTAGATCCACTTCCTTGACCGCTTTCGTTTGTCCTTTGACCTTTGAACTTTGATATTTTAGTGTAATGTAAATATTGTATATTTGTGTATAGTAAACAGGAAGAACTACATTTTAGATTAAGATAAGTCTGTATAGGGTCACACAGAGAGCGGGGCGCAGAGCACAACATTTATTAGGCTGAGCTCCCGAAAACAGTTATTTATTGCTTTATATAGGAATACATGAATTGCATAGGAGAAATATCAATTACGAAAAAGTGATGTCGTATATACATACATATATCTAAACAGAAAATAATATTAAACGAATAATAAGAGAAAACATAAAAACGAAAACGATTTCAAGCAAATAGAAATTTCAGCAAAATGCAAACTACGTAAAACAAATACGAATTTTTAAATTTATTGTGTATTACAATAAGTTTAATGAATTCAGATAAATGCGATAAAATTAATTACTATTTGACATGTAAGAATAAATGATACAATTGTTAAAAAAATCACGTCTTTTATAATTGACTTTACTCGTCTCACGCGCGCAGGACTTCAAGCCCGAGTGCGCACTGTAATGCAGTGAAATATTCTCTTGGTTAAATAGACAATTACTCGGATCTCTTCAAATGCATTAGCCGTTGCCGCTAATATCCCTTTCCTAAGAGAGTAATGTCCAGTAGAGAACTTCCTCTCTATAATACTAAATTCATATGAATTTTTCCCTCTTTTAAAAAATTTCCCTCGCTTGTTGCCTTCCACTTTCTTTGAACTGCAGTACTCTCTCACTCGCTCTCTCTCAGTGTCGCTGTCGTACGCTCCTTCTACTATTTCATTCATACCCATTCTTTTCACCAAATATCCCATTGGCACTCTTCTCTTTACGCGCTTTCTTTTCTGACTGCTGTGCTCTTCGTCGATCTCTCTATCGTACGCTCCTTCTACTATTTGATTCATGCAGAGCGCGCCGCCTTGCCGCTGGTACATCTGTTCGAAAGCTCTGCCGTTCTGCCGTTTCGCTTTGGTCGCCTGCGCCTGTCTTCTGTTGTTCCCAGTCTCTTTTCTAACGTTCGCGCGACGACATCGCTTATCGAGAGAGCTTTTTGCTGCGCAAGGCGCCTTAAGTTGCCAATTAATTAATTACAATTACATATATAAAATGCTTAAATAATGTTTTGTCAAATTCTCAATTTTGCCGTTATTCGAAGCTACCATTTCATTACGGTGCGTGCGAAAATTCGAAAATTCTATAAAAAGCTCTTTCCCCTTTTGTTTTTATTGTCCGTGTCTCTCTCCCTCGCCATCTTCGCCTACGTGCGTGTGCGTGTGTGTGACTGTGACAGAAAATGTGCTGGCAAATGTCGTAAAATGTTCTATTTATATATTTTGCAGTAAACTACAAACAACGAGCGCAGCCCGCAGAGTCCGTTGTTGTTGTCGTTCGGCTGTGTGTGCGATGCAGCTGTGTAATATGTTTTTGTTTTTGTTGCGACGCCAAATTGCATTTGCGGCTGATAAGCCGCTCGATCCTTAAGCGCAACACACCTCGGATACACGAGCCACAGCCAGTCAAGAGAACTTTTCCCCACTGTTTTTCACCAGCCCTAACCAACTGCTACGAAGAGAGGCGCCTCCGCTCCGTGCGCTCACCAATAATGCAAATTCAATGCATGCCAATGCTTCGAGTAATTTTCGTGCTCTCAACAATTGTCGCCGTCACAGGTAACACACGGCAGCAGGGTTGCCAGATCGGTGCGAAATGCAGTGCAGCTGTTTACTCACTCTCTCTCTCTCTCTCTTCCACTCTCTCTGTTATCAGATTGTTGTTCGAGCCGAATTTTACTGTTGCGCCAGCAAACATTGCAAATTGAGGAGCATGTCGTCCAATTGGTCAACCAATTGGAGCTGCAACAGCAACTCAATATCGAGGGGCAACCCTCGGCAACGGACATATTCGCCGATGCAGCACAAATGCTGCAAGTCGCGTCGGCTCTAGATTTCGACGGCGAATTGGCAACACTTGCGACAACGGAGCGCGATGGCAGCACAGGCACAGAGCCTTGGTTCAACTTAGACGAGACAACATCAACAACAACAGCAACAACAACAACCACGACGACGACGACGACAACAGCAATGCCGACCACAACGACAAGGTCAACAACCATATCATCGACGACAGTTCCAGCAACTGTAAACACACTGGCCACGGGCGAACCGCCGCCCAATGACAGCACGCCGCAAGTGGGAACAGACGCCGCCATTTCCGAAGTGAACGAAGCTTTGCCAACAACAACAGCAACGACGACGACGACGGCGACTACAGCAACAACAGTGCCAACCAGCACAGACGACTTGAGCTTTAAGCTGCCCTGCAGCAATACCTACATGAAGTACTTTTGCCTCAACGGCGGAAACTGCTTTCGGTGGGCGGAGAGTGAGAACGGCTTCAGTTACTGCGTGTGCGCCGTCGGCTTCGTGGGCGAACGCTGCGACTCAAAGACTGAGAACGGTAAGCAGCCGCACTTCTGTTTTATCCGCATATTTACTTCACCTCTCGCCATTGCAGGAGTGTATGTGCCGTTGCGCCCCACCACGGCAGAGCCGCAGCTGAAGACGGCGCACATTGTGTTCTCGTTCCCCATGCTCATGTTACTCTCCACGATTTACGTTCTCTTCGGTGCGGTCTTCATGCTGCGCAGTGTGTCCGCGCAGCGACGCAAGCAACAGCAGTTGCACTTGCACAAGCAGCGCTTTTTCGTGAGCTGCTAAGAGAGCGCACAGCAACGGCGGCGCTGCCAACTCGTTTCGCGCTCTTTCAATTAATTTTTGCGTGGTTCGCTAAGAGAACCCGACTGACGCTATTTAAACTTGGAAACGGATTTTTGTTTCACACTTTAGCTACAAATGCCACTTGGAGCATTTCTAATTTATCTTCTACGATTCTTTCTTTCTTTCTTCACGTTGCGCAACGCTTTAATTTATTTAATTACATTATAATTGTTTTTGTAAATTCTTTGTATTTAATCGCAAGAAAGAGCGCTCTCTTCTTTAGAAGCTTCGCCTTAAGCTTAGTAGGCTTTGTTTTGTAGTAACATTCTGTTACGCCATTTAGTACGTAGCTAATGATATTTAAACTTTAGCGTCTATCACTGTTATTATCGATAATGATGTTTTTTTTCTCTCTTCCTTTTGTAACACTTTGTTACGCAAACAAATTTTGTAAATTAACAAATACTTTTTGTAAAATGCATTAAACAAAAAACTTCGGGACTCAAAAGTTTATAAAACTTGAAATCTGACTTGTTTATATTTGTCTTTTAATATCTGTAAGTATGTATTTGCATATTCATAGGATTTCCATCTAGTCTCTGTCTCTGTCAAGATCAAACCTCGGGTTTAGTTTAGTGGAGCACACTTGCGTTTTATATTTTATAATATATATTTATCCAATATTTCGTCCAAAAATTCTTTACAAATTTCTTAGAACTTACAGTTAAATGTATAGTAGAAATTATTCAAAAAATTCTTAATTTCATCATTTCATGGATGAGTTCTTCTTCTTTTTCGTATTCACTTTTTATCATGATCATCAATATGATAATGGTATGTATGCGTGTATGTGTGAGAGAGTGTGTGTGTGTGTGTGTTTGTATGGGATCTCTTATAAATGCGTGGATTATACGAATATGCGCGTGTGATTTGTGGTGCATCAGCATCAAAGTTCAAATTGGACCAACACTTGAAACCCGTTTCCTCGTCTATTGGTGGGCGATGGAGGCGGAGCTGGAGCTGGAGCTGGAGTCGTCGTAGGTGGATGTGTGTGTGTGTGTGTGTTAGTTGGTGTATTAGTGTGTGTTCGTATGTTTGTTTTGCTCTTGAATATATGCTCATGTAATCTTGGATTAGGGATATGAAATTCGTACAAAAATGATTAAAATATGTAAATGTTAAAAATGTATTTTTGCTTTTTGTTTTGCTCTCGTGTTGTATCATTTAATTGTTGTTGGTTTTACGTTGCGTTGTTTTCTTATTTCTTTTATCGTGTGTTTTTTTTCTCTTATTTTTTTTCTTTTTTTTTTAATAATATGTAATATATATAATAATTATTAGTATTATTCGCATGTCACGGCCAGGTCCTGTGTTGTAACATCTGCCGCGGCGTTCTTCTCCTTCAGATCCTTAGCGATATCCTAGAAAGAACAAATGCCCATTAATATCCATTCTATATATATTTGCGAAAATCATGTTTGACTCAATATAGAACTGGGATGTGAACACAAGGAGGAAGAGAAAGCAACTCAAAGCACAACAACAACAATTTAAGGATTAAACGGCAATGGGCCTTGCCAAGGATTAAACAACGAAAATAATATGAAATATCGAGAAAAAATAATCGAAATCAAAATAAAGTAAATATATATGGTATATGGTAGAGTCTGCGTTTAAATGCGTTAACTGCGGCCAAACAGAGTTGGTTAGAGGTGGGATAACGGGAATTAGGCTGGACTTCAGTGCATGGAAGTTTGTGCGTGTATTCGTGTGCGTGTGTGTGTGTGTGCGTTTGTATGTATTTGTGTAAGGGGAGATAGGGCTGGGGTAGACATAGTTAGGCGTCAGTTTGTGTTTATGGCTGGTTAATATTACAGTGCATGTGGAGACAACAGCACAGATTACAGTTCACAATGCGCGCGCCTCTTGTGTTTAGTAACATTCCATTTAACATTCCATTCACATTTACATTCACAAGTTCATGCAGTTAGTTACCGGCATAGCGAGCATAACAGGGCCTCTTAACACTAGTAGCTTTAGCTTTAACAGACTGCTGCAGCAGCGTAACAGAAGCAGCCATGTACATTAACATTTACGGTTTACAGTTTACAGAGTTTACTGCTTGCTACACAAACAACGACAACTGATGCGTGTGTGGGAGAAGCACAGAAAGAGCAGAGAGCAGAGAGCAGTGAGCATTGGAAAAGTAACAGTAACAGTAATAGAGAAAGAGAGGAGAGCCCAACGCAGGAATATTTTTGGAATTATTTCTTATGGCGCAGCTCGGATTGTTGTGGTGAGTGAGCGATTGAGCGAGCGACGAGTGTTAAAGTTCATTTACGAGTATGTCTATGGGGAAGTGTGGTGAAGTTGAGAGTTGAGTTTTGATTGAGTTCGATTGTTATTCACCTCGTGATGAGCAGCATCTACCTCAATGTCCGCAGCTGCAAGCAGCGTAGCTATTCTCTGCTTGCTACTCTTATCGTTATCGATCTTGCTATCGTTATCGTTATCATTATCGTTATCGGTATCAGTGTCGTTATTCCTCGGCATCTCCTCCAGCTGCTGCACAATGGTTTCTTTGCCATCGTTCCCCCGCACGCTGAGGTGCTCTGCCACAAGAATATCGCCATCGCCCTTATTCACCTCGGACTGCGCCTCCACCTCGGCAGGGATATCGATATCATCCGGCTGCTCCTTGCTGATTAGCTCTGGCTGCACGGACTCCAAGACCTGGCTGATTATAGCTGCATCTTCAAACTGCTCTGCCCCAAGCTTATCATCGTCATCATCCTCATCCACATCGGTGATCATCTTGGCAGATGGGCTGCTCTCGACCAACTCTTCCTCTTCATCCTGCTTATCCTGTTCCGCCGCAAAGTCTGCTGCCTGTTCGGTTATTTCGTTAACAATCGCCTGCGCCTGATTCGCAATGTCCGCCAATAGAGGATCTTGCTCCACTGCTGCTGGTGGCACAGCCTCCTCCTCCTCCACATTCGTCTGCTCTTTGACGAACCCGTCCTCGTCCTCGTCGTCGTGCGTCTCATCGTCGGTGGTCAATGCAAAGGCCGACACGCGCGACGGTGGCGGCGACTTGGGCAGTGGTGGCGGCTGACTGAACTCGACCGCCACCACCACATCGGGTGCCGCCCCACTATCATCATCGGCAACGGAAACTGAGACATCGGGCTGAGACTCTGCTGCGAGCTGGGGTGTTGTCTCGCATGGGTGTTCTACATTGGGCCCCGGGGAAACGGAAAGCGGGGACTCAGCTGGTGCTGCTGGTGGCTCAAGTGGGGACTCGACTGGCTGTGGTGCAATCAGGACAAACCCCTCGGAGTCAGAGCTCTCGCTAACAGCCGCTATAATGGCGGCAACCACTTGTTCTTCTTCGGCGGCATCCCCGTGCACCTCGTCCTGCGCTTGGGAGGTGGGAAGATAAGCGGAATTGTCGGTGGTTGTGTTGGTGGTTGTATTGGTGGTGGTGGTGTTAGGTAGTGTGTTATTTTGGGAGTTGGTTGGTTGGGTCTGAACTAACTCTGCGGCTGCAATTGTTTCGGTCTCTGTGGTTTTTTCAGTGTTGTTCTCTGTGCTGGTTCTTGTTGTTGTTGTGGTACTCGTATTTACAGTGTTGTTTGTGTTGTCTAGTTGTTGTTGTTTTACCTCGATTTGCGACTTGTTCTTAATTTGCTCGGCCTCGGACTCGACAGCGACGGGTGTGGGCGGTGGCGTGCCCGCCTCGTTGTTCTCAGCCACTCCATTCGTGCCGTTCTGGTGGTGCGGCTCGTCGTCCACATTGTTGGCGGCCGCCTCTGGCTCGGTTGGAGTCTCGGCCAAACCGTTCTTGTCTCCGTTGGTCAACGATGGTTCGGCTGCAGCGCCATGGCCGTTGGTCACAACTTCGGTGGTTTCGTTCTTGGTGCTCACGGGCTCGGCAATCGGGCTGGGCTGCTCGACTGGCTCTTCAGCCTTCGGCGGCTCGGTGGTGGTGGTGCTCGTGGTCTCTGACTTGGCCGCCGCCTGCTCCTCGCTGGCTGCTGTTGGCGCTGCGCTCTTCTCATCGCCATTCGCCTGTTTCTTTTCCTCCTGCTGCTGTTGCTTTTCCTGCTCGCTGGCTGCGCCATTCTCGGTGGGCTTGGCGGCTTCAGCCACAGGCGACGCCGGCGCAGCTGAAGCTGTTGCGTCCGCGCTTGCCTGCTAGCAAAGAGGAAGAATTGATTACGTACAAAGCTGGACAAATTGAAGGCTGGAGCTTACCTCTGCTTTGTCAGCGGCTGCTGCAGGTGCTCCTTCTGCAGCGTCGACTGGTCGCTCCGCCTCGCCGTTCGTGGCAACTGTCTCTGCCGTGGTGGCTGCAGCGGCTGTTGGGGATGCAGGCTCCTCTGTCTTGGCTGGCTTCTGTTTGTCCTTTTTGCCAAAGGATATGCTGCGGAATGACCATTTCTTTTTCACCTTATCCTTCTTGGACTTGGACTTGATGCTCTCGTCAGCCAGCGGTGAGATTTCCTCCTCCTTGGGCGAGCCGGATGCCGCAGCTGCCTCATCCTTGGCAGCGTCAGAGGGCGCATCGCCGGCAGCCTTCGCTTCAGCGTCTGCTGCCTTTTTCTCGGTGGTTAGATCTTTGTCGTTCTCAGAGTTCTCCTCGGTCTGCTTCTTCTGCAATTACAATTTCGAAATGGGAACGATTTTCAACTCGATTCGCAATTGCTTCCGATCTATCTATCTGGCACTTACCTCGCCCCCTGCAGCCGCGGCTGCATCCTCGTTCTCCTCCTTTGGCGTCGCCGCATCGCCGTTCAATGCGGGCGCCGCCGACGTCTGATCGACATCTTCAATTTTCTCGACTTTGCCGGCGCCTTCGTCGCCCTCGCCAGTCTTCTTCGGATCGGTGGTGATATCAATTGAACGCTTGCTCTGAGCCTTACCCATTTTGCTGGTCCTCTACTTTAATTGCTAATTGGTTCTGTGTCTGTTCTGCGAATAAATGCGGGTGGTGCGCGACAAGAATTTGGGAAATAACATTAAGTCAATTGATTCTTTGTTTTGTGTCCGTGTTCTTGTGTGTTCAAATCATATAAATACACACATATATATATTGAAATATTTATATGTGCTTTAATTTATTTTAATTTCTGTCTGTATTTCTGTATTCTAGTATATATTTATCTAATTGTTGGATTCTTCCTGAGTGTCGATTATCGAGAAATAGCAAGCAACGCACACTTCACTCAGCTCAACTTTGCTATTTTATTTTTACATTTGACATTTTAATCCACGCCAACTTCCACTGCGACGAACAACAAAGCCCAATACAAATATGTATACAGATGTGCAAATACATACACACACACACTCGCATATGTATATGTATGTATATATTGGCTTACAGCATCTAGGAATCTGCTCTAGGCTGATAAGGCCTGCAGTTTACAAATGACAATTGCATATACATACTCATACACATATTGTATATACATATATATACATTACATACATAATATATATGTATATAATTCAATTACCAATATTGCGAAATTTCCTACATTGGCCAAATGCAAACTTCAAATTGTCTTTGCTAAATAATGAAACTTAAAAACTAATAATAATGCAGAAAATACAAAGATTTCAGTTTATTGCCCATAAGTAAACTAAATTCAACCTTATAATGCAAGGGCAAACACTCATAGTTAAGGCCCTAAGCCGCTTAGCGGATGTTAGAAATATGCGCGATATGGCAACGCTGCCAGCACGTCAAAGATTAACGTTGCTGCGCTTGATACCAACTGCCTACAACTGCATAATCTTGGTGCATTCCAATGTAATACAAAGTGGGAAAACTAACAAGTGCATTAATATATAATATAAGATATATATATATATTAAAACTCATACAAAAAGTCTTACGGCTGAGCCAGTCAGCAGGCATCCACCATTACGTAAACAATTAAATGACGTAAGTACATTTTCGGTGCATTTGCACTCATTGCAGAATGTCAGCGATAGGCATGTATGTGTGTGTGCTCACATGTATGTGTGCACTTTTACTTTCTAGTGTATGTGTATTCTCAGTTGATTCTTTGCAAACATCGCACATCTTCTAGCCGATCAGCTCTCATCTCTAGTGGCGAAACGGTTTATCAGCGACGTAGTCGGCTGTAGACAACGCAATAAAACGTAAGCAGTGAAAACGTAAGTGAATAATGCTAATATAAGCAGCTATCATGAAATTGCTTTGGCCGGCAAATGAATCATCAAATCCAGGAAATATTTATGAAGCAACACATGCCGACGACAGAGGCTGACACATGCAGAGCAAAAGCAAGAGAGAGGGCGAGGGAGAGGGAGAGCGAGAGCGAGAGGGAGAGGGCGAAGGCGAGAGCGACAACGGGCGCGGCATTAAACTCCCCTCTGCATTCTGCTTCTTCTTCTTCTTGCTGCTGGCGTACTATGCGTCACTTTGAAAATCGAATTACTCGCCTCGACTCGGCGAAATGAAACAGAAACCCAAGCACAGAATAATAAGCGTAGCCCGAGCAGGAGGAGGCGGGCGAAAGTCCAAGGGGGCGTGAGGGGAAGCTTTGAGCGCAGAATTTAAAAAAGCGCAAAGTTCGCTACGATTTTAGGGGTTGCAAAAAGCAAAAACAAAATAAAAATTGACCATATACAAGGACCGGCTGACGAGGACCTTTGCTCAAGAGTTGCCTTTGTAACGCTCTCTGCATGCATGCAAGCTGATTGTATATGAAATATATAGCTGACTCTATATACCCTGCATGTATACCCTATATATATATCGTTTCAACAAACAGCTGTTTGGGCATAGCTTTTTAATGAAATTTGTGTTGAGTACAAAAAGTCTAAGCTTTTCAGCTATTTCAACAATTTGTCACTTCATGTCATAATTCATTGACTAATTCTCCATTCATATCTGTTAGGGAGTGCTCACTGTACTTGCGCACGTGTATTCAAATTGCTTTATTGAAATGAAACTGAAACGAAACATTTTGAGAGCAATCATCACATTTCACATTTCAGATTTCGCATTTCGTTTCTCGCCGTTCCGCCGCCGCCGTTCAATGAACCCGCCCATCAAGCAGGCACCTCTGCTTTCGGATTCACCTCAAGATTAATATATAAGTGAATCCAAGCAAATTTGACGCTAGGCAAAAAACAAAACAAAAGAAAACAAAGTGAGGCAGCAATTAATTTGATCGTATAAATTCAAATTAAATATCTCTATACGTATATATATATATATATATATATGCAAAAATGTTGATGAGTAATCGCAAGAATATGCCAGCACACACACAGGTAAGCGCACAGGTGTAGTCGTAACTCAACCCTTACCAAAATAGACAGCACAATAACCAACTGTGCGCACACTGAGCCAAGGCAGCAACAACAACAACAACGTAATAAAAGCGCAAGTAAAATTGCGGCATGACGCATCAGCAAGAAAAAAGGACAAGAGAACAAGGACAGCGCAAAGAGGGTTGCCGGCCGGCATTTCATTGCTGCTGCCACTACTACGATAACTACTACTACTACTACTATTACTACTACGTTTGCACGACATACGGCAACAACAACAACAACAACAACGACGACGACGACAACGACCACGGTCATTGCCCGTCGTCGTTGCCATGGCAACGGTGCTCAACGACGCTAACGCCGCCAAACGTTAGCGTCGCGCTACGTCACAGCCCAACGGCGCAACAGCAATTGGGGGGCGTGTGAAAATAGTTGAGCGCCGCCGCGGCCCACATAAGACACGTCAAAAACAAAAAAAAAAAAATAAGATGACAGCGTTGCCAGACTGACGGCACACGACATGACATGCAGAAAAGTGCGATGCAAAGCGAAGCGAGGCTAAGCAATTACACGATTAGCACGATAGCACGAGACTCACATACATCGCACTTAACCGTTACATACACACACTCACACATCATCAATGATTGACAGCCCAAAATTACTCAATTTGGGCAGCGGCGTCGGCATTGTTGAAAAGAATGTGTGTGCAAGGCATTGCTTTTAAAGCTTTTATTAGTTAAATTTAATTTAAACTTGACCTTTGCTGTCGCACACACGCACACAGGAGTAGCTCTCACACCTCTTACTCTTAAGCCGCGTCATTGTGTTGAGCAAAAGAAAATGTAGAAACCAAGGGACAAAGGAAAGCAAAGCAGAGACCATACACACACACACACACACACACACACACACACACACAGAAGGCAGGCGCAGGCAGCGTAATGTCGTCTATAAATAAAAGCGCATTTATCAACAATGAAGTATGTTCGAAATGCAACAACAGCAGCACAAAGAGCTAGCTATATATATATACACACTGTGTGTGTGTGTGCGTGTGTGCATGTGCTCAATTGTCTGCTCTCTATCAATTTTGACACTTTAAGCTGTTATACTGCTGCTGCTGCTGCGGCTGCGCTTTCAATTTGACGCCTGCCTCTCCTCCCTAATTCGCCCCGCCCCGCCCCTGGGAGCCATCAGTGAAAGATCGCAGCCATCAGAGCACCAGACGAAACGTAAATTAAATTGATTGTGCAGGAATGCGTACACTAGAGCCCGGGGCCGGCGGCCAACTGGACAAACATTAATTTCATGTCATGCTACACACAAACAAAAAACTATATATATATATATAGATATGTACATATGTGTGTGTACGCATACCATACAGATTCCAGTTGGCTGCATTGTCGTGCAATTGTGTAGGGCATTTATAACATTTATAGCGCTGGGAACTTGGTAAGTGCGCGCGCTCTTAGCGCAAACCAGACGTAATTGAACTTTTATAAACTAATCAAACGAACGCCCACAGTCTCGGGCCCTCTCCTCCTCCTCCTCCTCCGCCTCTAGGCACGCACTTGACAGCTGACACACACACACACTCACACGCACACATATGAGTGCATCTCAGCTCATTCCTTCCAATTTCTTCAATCAGCCGCCAGGCGGCGACAGTCGCATGCACGAATATATGTATGTATAAGTATGTATAAGTGTACTATAATAAGAAAAGGAGCGAAGTGCAGTAGACAACAATAAAATACAGATGCAGCCACAGCCACACACACACACTCACACACACCCACGCGTATGTATAGTGATACAAGTGCACATTTGTCACTGCTATTTGATACACATGCATGTGTATATATTTGTATTCCTGCTACTGATAAGCCACGCCTAAATATAACACAATACCAAACAACAAATCGCACACACACACACAGATGTACACACATATATAAACATATGCACATATAAAGTGCACTTAAGCACAGCGCACAAAAGGGGGAAGAGAAAATAAGACAACAATTCTGTGGCCCACGCAGCAAAGGCAAAAGACAGCGACAAGAAATTAAGAGAGGAGAAGCGCACTCAGAGAGAGAACTGTGCAAAAAGCTGAAAACGGCAACACGAAAATCAAGAGGAACACAAGAACAACAACAACAATAACAGTGTGTCTCAGAGAATGTCTCAAATAACCGGATATAATTGGTTAGCGCGCTCTGTTGCTGTCTTCGACGTTATTATTCTCATTCTTCTTCTTCTTGCTCTTCTTGCTGTTGTTGTTGTTATTGTTGTTTGCTTATGCGTTACGACAATATGAAAAGGATACGTAAAACGAGTGGCGCAATTAGTTACAAGTCGAATACTCAAATACCGCAATGCAATGCAGCAAGCGACAAAAATAAAAGAAAGCATTCTTTCAATTATCATTTCCGGTCAGCATTTTGACGGACATTGAGCGGACTGAATTCCTCACAATTATTGATATGTCGAGGGAATGCTTAACGAACATAGCCCAAATAGAAACAACTACATACACACACACACATACATACATACGTATATGCATATGTATATATGCTTTCCCATAACGGTAGTCGTCGCTACTTTGCTATCTGAAAGAAAGAACCCCAGCCAATGATAAAAATAAATACATTTATAAAAGGAAAATACAGTAATAGAGAGGAAGTGTCTCTAGAAGGCAACAAACCCAACCGCTCAGCCCAGCCGAGCCAAGCCGAGCCAAAGCAAACAACGCACAATTGATAAACGACAAAAAATGAGGCATAACGAACCGGGCTATCAATTGCAGTGCATGCGGCAACTGTATGTGTGTGTGAATCACAGTTAACGGTTTAACAATAGAAATGACGATTTAGCTTTTAATATTTTTCTCTTGAACCCAATCTTCTATATATATAATGCAGAGTGGGAGCTACGTGATCCCAACTACTGTACATACATATGTGTATATAAATATATATATATGTGTGTGTGTAGAGTGAAGTCTAGATATGAGCTGCTTCAGTGACAACGGCATAAAACAGTGATAAGCTACAGAAAGTGATCTTGGCAAACAATATACTTATTTTTTTACGTGCGTCTGTTTAATGCGATAAAACCAAATGCGGGAGGGGGCTGGCTGCTGGCTGGTTGGCAGAGTAGATAAACTTACTGAACTACGCGAATCTTCAGTCTCAATAAATTGACGTTGCTATTTAAGCACACCAACAAAATCTATGTAAATGTGTGCAGCTGCAAAATCTCGTCTACAGCAGAGCTGCCATTTTAGCTGTTTTACGGCTAGAGCCAGAATTTAGCTGGTCATTTGCTGCTCCAGTGCCACTTTCGCCAGATAAGACTACAAAATTCTGGCAGCACTGACGCCAGATTTACAAGTGTAGCAAAAAAAGAAAACTTGAAATACACGCACACACTGACAAGTCGCAATATTGCTGAAGGATGCGGATGCAAGTTTAAAGCGTAGCTGGGAAAAAAAGTGGGCTGCGAGTGCTGGTGGAACCGGTTGGCTGTGCCATCCATTCTCGTTCTCTTCCTCTCTGTTTTTGTCTTTGTATTTTGCAGCTAATTAGGAGTGTGAGTGTGCGTGTGAGTAGCTCAATAAAAAGAATAGTTGTTATAAAGGCAGCAGCAGCAGCAGCAGCAGAATAGCAAAGGCGAATGCCAATTAGTCACTCGATTGGCTTACCGCCCATTTGGGAGGTTTGCTGAGTGAGTTGTCACAAGTGGCGCGCGCGTTGGGTATTCGCATTCTGATTAGAAATTCAATGCGCTGCACGCTTTGTGTCCGGACCACTTTGGTATTGTAAACGGCAATTTAATACATCCATAAATAATTCATAAGACAAAGCGACTCATAAGACTGGCGAAAATCGACGCCCGCTGCTTCTGCTTACATATTTCCGGTACTTACTCTCTTTGTCGTGTGCTTCAGCGTCAGCTGCGCGGGTGGCCACTGAATTATTGTTAGCGGGTTAGCGGAAGAGCGCGAGAAGGAGAGCTACTTCGCTTTGCAGATGCTTTTGGCACACTGAGTAGCTTTCAATTAAGAGTTAACTGTTAACAGCGGGCGAAGTATTTTCGTCAACACGCACAATGCACGGCAACCGAATCGTAACGCTGAAAAAGCTCGTCGCAGAACAACCGAACGCTAAACCGTTCAACTCAAATAACAAACGACGACTGCGGTTGCCGCCCGACTTGCGATCGGCGTCAACGGCGAAACAGAAGCAGCAGAAAGCAAAAAGAAACTTCTACTCCAGGGGTTTGCAATGTAAGCAGAGCTACAGGCAGGCAGCAGGCAGCGCGCGGCAGAGCTGGAAGCAGAAGTAGACAAAGAGAGAAAGGCCGGAAGCGCCAGCAGCGGCGTCAACAGCTGAAATGCGGGCTCCAGAGGCAACAATATTGCATTAAATGACCATCAGCAGCTATCGATAAAAGCGATAGTGATATTCTTTCTTCGCTTCTTTTTTTTTCTTTCTCTCTTTCTGTTGTTTTATACTTCTTCTGCTGCTGCGCTGCTTGCAATGCGTAAGGAGTCAATAACAAAACTAATGAGCCTTAACGGCGGCGACGCATACATTCGTAATTGTTCACACATACACACACACACACACACACACACACACACACGCATTCACGCCTTATTGCTTTATTTTGCCATTCATACTTCACACAATGACCCCACATGGCAGCAAGCGGGCGCTGTTGCAGTAGCAACTTTAAATAAACAACTGCACAATGGAAAGGGAGAGAGAGACGGAAAGGGAAAGGGCAAACGGGAGATGCGTAAGAAATGTTCTTGCGCTCTTTCTGTCCCCCTCTGCGAGACATTCTTGATCAATTTCATATTGTGTGCTAATTGCTCAAATTTAAGCTGATTATACAACAAACAGACTTATCAATCAAGCGATGCGAATGATATCGATTACTTCATAGGAATGCACTTTTATGAAACATACATATGTATGTATGTATGTCTGTATGTATGTAGGTTGCTATTGCCAAAGTGTTGACAAGCCTGACACCCCTCCCCAAATACACACACACACACACACACACACACACACATACTCAAATTCAACATGTGCGTGAAAGATGTTCTTGAGTGACGCGCCTCGCCTTGCCTCGCCCCGCCTTCAACTCCTCAACAGACGCCATTGCCATTTGCTCTTCTATATACATATACATATACATATATATGCGTATGTATGTATGTACATATGTATATGTTGCGGTTTGTTACTTCAAATATACTCGTATTTGTGCCAACAATGCAACCTCCCCCTAACGGTGAAAATCAAACCTAACCACTTGAAATACTACTTACATATGAATGCACCTACACACATACATACATACGTGTGTATATTTACCGCTATGTGCACACATACAAGAGTGTTTGTTTATTTATGGCTAACGCTTGGCGGGCAATTTAAATTGTTATAAATGCCAATTCAACAAAAAGCAGCAGCAGCAGCAGTCGCTCACATGAAAATGAAAAATAAATAAATATGCCGCATTCAAAAATATTCGTAGGCCAAGCAAAAATCAATCCGTAACAATAATAACAAACAAAGCAATAAGATGAGACGCAAAACGAAACGAGAGACGTAAACGTAGCCGACACGGCAGGTCGGGTAGGCCGGCCGGCCGGCCGCTCGCTCGCAGATAAGCAGTCGCGGTCGCAGCGACTCATGCGAAATGCTGCCGGATCGTCACAAATTGCGTTGTTAGAGAAAATTCTTGTTGTTGTAGTTACAGAGACTTCGCACTTGCAAAAAATATAAAGTAAGCCAAACGGTAGATATTGTAAATAAAAATATGTTACAATATTCATGTTTGCATAAAAGTCCTGAATTTACAGTTTTTTGTTTATCTTCCTTTTGTATATTTGCTTTGAGCATTGCCAATTGAGCACCCTACGAATCGGCAATGCAGCATATTGTTTCTTGTATCAGTGTGTATCTATTTTGCTAAAATTGTATTATAAAATATGTATATAAAAAATGAGAGCTGCCCTTGTTTCTTTTTGTTCAGCTATTACTGTAAATATACCTTTGTAGATATTCACACACATACATATACATATACATATATATAAGCATTCCGAATATGTTCTTAAAGTGGCTGTTAAATTTACAGCGGACCAGCTGCTGGAACGCTTGAGAGATTTTAAATACTTTCCACTTGACTGTGACAGACTCTATTCATTCTATGCCCGGCCAAAAGATTACATCTAAGGTTAAGGCACTTATATCTAGCATTTGATGAAGCTATAATATACCCTAACAGTTCAAGTCACCCACAACCGCCCGCCCGCTCAGCCAGCCCAACCGCAAATTGCACTTGGCGAATTTTACGTAACGGTATTGAAAGTATTAGCCACAGAAAAATGATTTTCGCTTAAGTCGACCGCAGTTGGCAACATCGTTTCACTGCTCCCTCATCAATACCAATCCCCCCTCTCTTTCCTTCGCTTCCCTCTCCAAAACCAAATGTTTGTAATTTGAGTCGACTTCAATCCGCCCCGAGCCAAGCTTTGAATGCGATTCAGAATGCCAAGCAAAAACACAAAGGACAGATCTACAGTGGAAACTCACAAATGACGAATTGCCAAAATAGCTAAATCACTAATCAAATAAACAAATCACACCCTCGATGCATACAAATACATTTGCAACTTTAATTTTAATTAATTCGGACATTTAGCTTAAATTGCGTGGGCCAATAATTAGCTGTATCGGCGTCTGCAGTCAGCAAAGTATTTACCGTACTGGCTGCATACACACAAATACTCCCATGCACGCATACATATACAAACAGACAGGCACGTACACACACACACACGCACACACATAAGCAGCGACGCCAGTTAGGGCGGTGGCTGCTGCCAGGCAGCAGGCTAACTACTCTCGTGTATTTTGTTGCTTCACCGACTGCAAACTTGCGACGCAATATTTTTTTAACAGAGCTAGGTGATTCTCTCCTCTCTCGCTCGCTCTCTCTATCCCGCTTTTTCTTTTGCAATCAAGGCGATCCGCAGGCTTGGGCGTCTACCAATCAAACTGGACGAAAGTAAAAGCCACACAGTATAACAAACTGCGAGCATTAGGCAAGGATATTTTTAGCGAACAAGTCCAAGTGCAGGCGTGTTGGCAAGTGTAATCAGGCGTAGAATGCTCAGACAAAGACAAGACAACGACAATGAAAAATAAGTCAAGTCAGGCAACTTGAGCGAACAAGGCAACAGTCGCACAGACGACATACACACACGCACACAAACTCGCACTCGTACTCTCGCTCACTCACTCAATACACAGGCATGTGCATGCATATACACGCACTTACAAAAGAAAGAAGCGACAAGGCAAGGAGCGTACGAGTGACAGCACAAAGCGTAAAAAAGGATAAATGAGGCACACAAGGGAAGAATGTTGATAAGCAACGTAGAGCACAAGACAGGCAACAGAAAAAGAGTGAGAGAAACAGGCTTGTCTGCGGTAGGAAAGAGAGGGAGAGAGAAAGAGAGCCAAAACGGATACAAAGCCACCGGCAGCGACGCCGACAGTGGCGACGAAGTGGCAACGCCGACGCAACTGCAGGCGGCACACCCAAAGTTGAGAAAAAGGCTGCAAGTAAAGCCAAAAACTATTATCAGCCTGATTTATTAGATGATGAGTTTTTTTCATTATTCGAAACAAAATCCGACAATGACTGATTTCTTTAAATCACCACTAACATATAATTTGCTTGATATTTGGCAAATTTTTGTCAACGCGCCCAGCCCACATACACTCACTCACTCACACACACGCACACACATACAGGCAAGAGTATGGCGTCCTTTTTGAATTTCGTACGCTTAAGCTGTCTGTGGGAGTTTGCTAGAGTTTATCGTCACTTTATTGAACAATACCAATTATTATTGCACGCGGTGTATATGAATTAATGTAACGCATACTTTTATCCACAATTTAAAGTCATAATTCACAAAGTCTCGTCCTACACTCGCATTCACACACTATTAAAACTCCAAATGTGCATACATATACAAAGCGTTATACAGAATTTCAACAGCAGCACTTACACATACAAAGGCACTCAGACAGCTTGGCTTGGTTTTTCAAATTTCGTGATTGCCATTTTTTTGTACGTTTTTCGAACTCATTTTGAATGAAATGAATATTGTAAGTTGCATTTACCTGGCTCGTTACTTATATTACGCACACGCACTTTATTCTTATATTCTGATTTTTCAAATATAAACCGCAGTTCGTACTTCTTTCTTTTAAACTACTTTCTGTCTCTCGTAGAGCTGTCAAACAAACCGAATGCGTTGAAGCAGAGTGTGTGTGTGAACGAATGGGCACATTTTTTCTTTTTCATTCCCTTAACCCAGCCAAACGACGATATCTATCGATAGGTGGTGCAGTCTCTATCAAGAAAGTTGAGCGGGTCGAGTAGGCCGCTGTTGAATTTAAAATAAGGACATAAGTTCCGTTTCTGACAGGTTTTAAGTCATGCTGACAATTGAAACATTAAATACTGTGAGTTATAATAATGATTGTAAGAGAATACAAGTTGAAATTCTGACGAAAGTTGCTGAATTTTATTCTCTTAACCGAGGCTAGAGATGGTTTGCACATCGATTGACGACGATTACCATTACATATCGTTGCACTTTCCTCGGCGTCTTCAGTATTTTTTGTGTGGATATTAGAGCGGATTAGTGCGTTATCGGCAAACGGTCGCACCCAACAGAACATAAATACGCGCATTCGGCGGGAAATGGAAGCAAAGGAAGCGTTGAAATACAAGGATTTTAAACGCAAAATACAAGTCTGATATTTGTAGCATAAGGATGCCGCCAACGCCAAAAGCCACATCGCCAACTAGTCGCAAGCGCTACTGTGGCCTGGGCAACCATTTGCTGCGTCCGCCCCACAAGACGATCACGAACGAAAAAGTCCTGAGTTTCGCCAAGCATATCAACCCGGAGTTGCGCCGGACAACGCTCATCTGTGGCAGCTGCCTGGACACGCTGCTGAAGATCTACCGAGTAAAGCTCAGACACGCAGTGCAATTGCGAAAGACCAAGAATCGCGCCGCAGGCAATACCAATTCAATATCCGATGTCAGTGCTAGTCAGCAGCCCACGGAGAGCTCCACGGCCGTATCGGCATATTCCTCCACAACCGGGAGCTCGAGCATAGAGACGACAAGTAACGCTGGGGACTCCACTGCCCCCACGAAGCGGAAACGTGTGCAGCGCCCGCCGTCGGGCAGCGACGACGATGACGAGTCCATGCTGAGTCTGAATGCTGTGAATGGAACGCGGCTCCCTCACATACAGCCCATACCGAAGCGTCGCCAATTCGTCCACCTCAACAAGGACGTGATGGACATTTATTTGAGCGGCACGACGGGCGGGTAGGCGGGACTCAATCTGGGTCCAGTCCTAACCGACCTATTTGGATATTTCTCTGGTTGGAAAGTTCCATGGCCTTCACTGTTAAGACTAAGACCTTAAGCTAAGCACAACGTGATGATGAAATGCATTGGCGTACCTATGCGTCTGCATGCTATTTATATTTTGTAATTTATAGAGTTATTCTTAGGCTAAGTGCAATAGAGAGCACAATAAAAGCGATCGAGCATTGTCAATTATGTATTCTCTATACGATTAGCTGCTCCACTATGAATTTTTAGACATTTGTTACATAAGTTTGAATAAGCTCTGCAGAGATTGTTAATTTATAAATTCATTTATTTATGCAAGAATTTCGATGTACGAAAACAAACAAATAACATGCAAATCTGATGTATTTAGTAAACTGTGTTAGAATATATAAAAAGGGTCGTTTGATGGAATGCTTTAAAGTTCCCCCAACTTCCTCCAGAAATATTAAATGGAGTTTTTTTTTAAATTTACGCTTGCACTCAATCAAATGGGGCACATATACATAGATCGATTAATTACTCGATTAATCGATTACATATTTCTGTTATTATTTGAATCTGATGTACTTCTGTTAACTCTATCTTTTTGAGTTTTGTAGCCATAGAAACGATTACTTTTATTGTCTATTTATCTGCGATAGTCGATATCGATATCACGTTCGATTACTTTGAGACTGCGACCGCGTTAAATGGACATTCAAAATAAAATAATTTTCGCATGCAAATGAAATAAACAAATGTTTAATGGTAAATTGTGAAATTTAAGCGTTTTATTTCCATTTTCAAATTGTAAATTATTTCCTAGGCATATGAAGGCTGTTTGATAAAGACAGATTGAAAGATTTGGTTACTTGAACTTGAACATAGGAAATGATCGGTAATTCAGTTGCCAAAATTAGTTTTTAAAAATTGATTTTGAAAATTTGTGGTTTTTTCACTAGAATATTTAAATAAATAGGGAAGAATAAAAACTTCCCTGCTTACTTAACTGCTTAAGAAATTTTTAACTCGATGGTTCGATAGTCCACAGTTCATAGTTCGATAGTCCACAGTTCGCAATCAGCTGATTCTGTTAAGCATCTGTTGAAGTACGTTACTAACAGACTCTTTCCGTTTTGCATATTTAAATTAATTTAAGCCTGTGCATTTGTTCCTGCTTTTACTCGTGCAATAATTATTCTAAAATTAATGATATAAATCAATGCCATAGAACTACGATACATATGCCGCAGAACGTATTTGGCTTGGCATGCAAAGTGTTTGCAGAGGCCAATTGCTGCAAACTGTTAATAACAAGTTGGCAAAATGTTAAGTTAACATGCGAGCACTGAAGCAGCAGCAGCAAACAAAAAATAAAAGCAATTAGAAAAAGAATAAATAATATTGAAAAACAATTGCTAAAACAGAACTAGAGTCCTGCATAGGACAGCTAATTGTGGTGCAGTCAACAGCAATACTCAATCTCTCGATGGAGCGCCACACTCTTTGCCAACTCTCTTGCCATACGCCGTGCCCGTGCTAAGGAGACCCGGAGGCAGCTAGAGGTGCGTATTATGTGCTTGGTCGGAGTTTGTGTAATCCCGTGCATCCTTTGCTGCAGCAGTGCGTTATGGGCTGCATCACCAGCACCAACAAGCTGAGCGAGCTGCGACAGGAGAATGTCTTCCGTGTGCGCGTCGCCCACCTGCAGCCGAGCGGGCCGGAGGCGCCGATCGTGCGCAGCGGCTATTTGGAATTGACGCCGCGCGAATTGATATTCATGACGCCGGGCTGTGAGCCCATTGTGTGGGCGCTGCAGCACCTGCGCCGGTACGGCCTCAACGGGGATCTGTTCTCCTTCGAGGCCGGGCGCCGCTGCATGTCCGGCCCGGGCATCTACACCTTCCGCATACACAATGCCGAGCAGCTGTATCCGATGTTTCAGCGGTACATAAATGCCGTGAATACGGATGCCTTTGCCCAGGTGGAGCGCGAACGGGAACGGGAGCGCGTGAACTCCACGCACTCCGTGTCGGTGCTGATGGGTCGCGGCGATGTGCAGCCGCATAGCAACAATTACCTGGAGCCGGCTCCAATGCTTGCGCGCACCGCGCTGCAGTCGCAGCAGCAGCACCCCAGCGATGCACTTGTGCTGGCCACCGATTCACCCGATTCGCTGCCCAATCTGCAGCTCATCAATGCGGACCAGGTCAGCAACGGGGCGCTGCAGTCGCCCATCACTCCCGGCGCCTACATCAATACCAATGCCAATGTCTACTTCGACCAGCCGGTGCAGCGCATCCTGCAGGAGCAGAACAGCTGCGGCTCCCCGGCCCAGGCCACGCCCACGTCCACAAACAGTGCACTCAGCACCATGCGCCGGCAGCATCAGAACCTGGGTGACCTGCCGCCCCAGGAATCGGCGCCGGCTCTCACCGAAACGCTGCGTCTGTATGCGAACGTGGATCGTTTGCTCTTCGACAGCGAGCGCTGCTACGAGAACATTAACCGCTTGGATCTGCCGCTGCTGCCCCGAGACGCTTCGCAGCATTCGGTCGCCTCGTCGTCGCATCAGCAGCAACAGCTGCAGCAGCAGCAGCAGCTGCAACAGCAGCCGCAGCCCGTTACCCCGACGAGTTTGCCAGGCGTCAACTACATCGTGCTCGACCTGGACCAACCGCGGAGTCCGGCGCAGAGCTCACCCAAGCCACAGGCCAATGGCTTTGGCAGCGGACTCTCCCTCTCCAACACAGCGCCCCTGACGCCGGAAGCAAGCAAAGCATCCGACGCGACGCCGATATCGCTAAATAGGAACTCCTCCACTGGAGCAGGCGCCACACCAGCTGCGGAAATAGTCGTCTCCCAAGGCTATTCCACAATCGATTTCATACGCACCTACGCCCTGAACAAGTCGTCGACAGCGGCCAACCACGACAGCGACCCCAACGCCAGCTGCCCACCGCAACAGGATCACGGGCCAGAGGAGGGCGAGCTGCGCAACACGCGGCACAGCAAATGCATGCGCAAGGCTTACTCGATCAGCGAGTAACGAGAGCGAGCAGGATGCCAATCAGCGAGCGGAGAGTCGAGGCGAATGGAAAAGGAACAGCGAATGCAACGAGTCGAAAAGCAACGAGTGAGCCGACGAATAGCGAGTGGAAAACGAACGAGTGGCGTGAGTCGAGTAACGAGTGGAACGTGAAGAGGATCCCAGCTGAATGAGTGGAACATGGAATGCGTAACTCTTTTTGAAAAAGGCAGCACAACGAATTTACCAAAAATGGGCCAAAACAGGAAATGATGGCCAAACGTGTTTTTGAATGCAGAGCGAAAACACAGACACAAATTGCAATCAGGTTGTTTCAATTGATGTACTTAACACACACATATATATGTCATACCTATATATATATATATATATATATATATTTATTATAACTGTGCACATATACTGACACAAGTATTTTTACACACACACACACACACACACATGGGGCTGTTTGAAATGTTGTGCGAAATGAATTTTCTTTTTGTGAAAATGCAACACGTAAGGCTTTTTTAAATTGTAGTCGAACCCATTGATGTACGACATATGATGTACGGATGTACGGATGTACGTACATCGTGTATTCGTTAGGCGTAGTCAAGCGAATATTTAGCATGCAGAACATTAAGTTAATGCTTTTTTATTGAATATGTTTGCCAAATTGTCGCTGTTAATCTAATTTATATATAAATTGCTTTATTGTTATCCAAAATTGTTTGGAAATTGATGTAAAATGAGTCCAGCTAATTATACATATATATATCTATATAGTTGGAATTGCAAGTCGTATTTTAGATGCAGAAATATTTAAATATTATTTGTATTACTGCTTAGTATCTAAGACAAAGATGTGCAATAAAAACTTAATTAAAAAGTAATTCGAAAATTTCTTTAATGTAATGAATGAAACCAGAAGAAATCGAATAAAAGATATTACAGCAATATACATAACGGACATAGGAGAATAGCTATATCGAGTCAGCTCATCGATTTGCTATTTGAACTGTTTGCCTGCGTCCTAAAATAATTTAAAGACTGCGACTATTAAAAAAAAACCAATCTTTCGGCAGAGATATTACAAATCCAAATTCAAATATTTGTAATATTTATCGATAACACTCAAGTATTTCCAGTGTGTACAAGCGCCATTGGCGAAATTGTCGCTATGTTGTGTTTGATATTTTAAACTGAAATACACAAACGACTTGCAGAAGTTCAAATGTAAAAATTCAAGAGTAATACAAGAGTGCACATTTTAAGACTGACAATGATTTGTAAAATTCAAATTTGTTGCTTCGTTTGCCAATTGTGAAACCGCTGAGATCTAACCACAAATCCACTCAAAGATTGTGCGTACCAGTGTGTACACATGATGCTGCTGCGATCCTTAAACCACAAATCCACTCAAAGCCAGTGTGTACACATGGCAAACACAGAGCAGTTATCGATAAGTTGCGGCAGCTGTGTTGTGTTTACCGTTTGAAACGCAAATATAGCGGCAAACAGTGAGTGAGGCGAACAAATGAGTGAATTAGCCTGATAGATTAGCAAACTGTATAAATACGTGCGCTGTATGGGTTAGGCAAAAGTCAACATCAGCTGCAATAACACAAACTCAGCTGGAGAGAGGTCTGCTCACATTTCACTATAAATTCGCGCTCATACAACACCAATACAACGATCTTTTCAGCAGCCGCCGCACGACGTCATTATCAGTTCATTATCATCAATTGAGACGGCGAAGACGCTCAATTGCAGGCTTCAATTCACTTCAGGGAGAATTGTGCCATTGACAGTCATTGTCATGGCCGGACGAGTCAATTGGTGCGCGCTCTTGGCGCTCGCCTCCATCTTGACGCTGGCGCAATGCGATCTCGGGTCGGAGCTGGCGGCCCGCATTGCGCCTGGCACATCGCCGGACGTACAGGAGGATGCTGTGATGCAGCTCATCCGACGTGTGATTGGCTACCGAGCAGCCCAGTTCTTTCAGGTGGAGGTCAACAAGATTCTGGAGCCGAGCAGCTATCAAGTGAGTAGATCTGATGGAGAGATAATCATGTCGAGTCGGGTCGATCTAGATCGAACTATGAATTAAATTTAATGACTGAGAATTCCAGATCAGCCGATTGGATAATGGAAAGGTGCTGATCGCTGGATCGGACGGCGTCTCTGTGTGCAAGGGCTTCCATTATTACCTAAAGCATGGAGAGAACAAGGATCTGGACTGGTTCAAGACGGAGATCGAGCTGCCTGAGCACTGGCAGCTGCCCAACGTGGTGCACAGATCAAAGTCCGGCAGTGCGCTGATCTACTATCAGAATGTGTGCACCTGGAGCTACAGCTTCGTGTGGTGGCAGTTCGAGGAGTGGCGGCGTCACATAGATTGGATGGCCATGATGGGCATTAATCTGGTGATTGCTCCCAACCAGGAGGCCATCTGGCAGAACGTATACACAGGTCTGGGCCTCACCCAGCCGGAGATCGACGCCCACTTCGCCGGTCCGGCCTTCCAGGCCTGGCAGCGCATGGGCAATCTCCGTGGCTGGGGCGGACCACTGCCGGCCGCGCACAGGCGGCTGCAGCTGCTGCTGCAACAGCGCATAGTCAAGGCGCAGCGCGAGCTGGGCATGAGCGTGGCCGTGCCAGCCTTCGCTGGACACGTTCCGACCGCACTGCAGCGCGTCTTTCCCAATGCCAGCTTCACGCCCAGCCAGCGCTGGAACAACTTTCCCGATCCCTACTGCTGCAACCTCTTCGTGGAGCCGCAGGACCCACTCTTCCGGCAAGTGGGCGAAGTGTTTCTGCGCTCTGTCATTCAGGTCTACGGCTCCAACCACATCTACTTCTGTGATCCGTTCAACGAGATAATGCCACGCCTTGGGGAGCCGAACTACATTCGATCCACGGCCAAAGCCATTTACAGCACCATGCAGGAGGTGGACCCGGATGCCGTGTGGCTGCTGCAGGGCTGGATGTTCCTGAAAGCCTTCTTCTGGACAGACGAGCTCGTCGAGGCCTTTCTGACCGCCGTGCCACAGGGCAGAGTCCTGGTGCTGGACCTCCAGAGTGAACAGTTCCCGCAGTTCGAGCGCACCCACTCCTACTACGGCCAGCCCTTCGTGTGGTGCATGCTCAACAACTTCGGCGGCACCCTTGGCCTCTTTGGCTCCGCCCAGGCGATCCCCAGCGAGATCACAGCTGCGCGCTCCATGCCCAACAGCAGCCTGGTGGGCGTGGGCATTACTCCTGAGGGCATTGGCCAGAACTACGCCGTGTTCGCGCTCACCCTCGAGCAGGCGTGGAGCGCGGATGAGCTGCAGCTGGACGAGTGGTTCCAGCACTTCGCGCTGGCACGCTACGGGACGAACGATACGCGCCTATCGCAGGTGTGGCAGCTGCTGCGGGACAGCGTCTACTCCTTCCACGGCCTGCAGCGCATGCACGGAAAGTATTGCCTGAACCGGAGGCCGAGCTTGACTATAAGTCCTTGGATTTGGTACAATGGGAGCACGATTTACGAGGCGTGGCGCCTAATGCTGGAGGCGAGGAACAGTGTACCTCTCGGAGACGACAGACTGGCCATCTACGAGCACGACCTGGTGGACGTCACCCGCCAGTTCCTGCAGCAGAGCTTCGACCAGGTCTACATCAACCTCAAGTCGGCTTATCGCAAGGAGCAGCTGAATCGTGTGGATTACCTGGCCGGCAAGCTGTTGGAACTGTTCGAGGATATGGAGCGCATACTGGCCAGTGGACACAACTACTTGCTGGGCAACTGGCTGGAGGCCGCCAAGCAGTTGGCGCCGAGTGCGGAGCTGCGTCCCCTCTATGAATTCAATGCCCGCAACCAGCTGACGGCGTGGGGGCCAAACGGCCAGATCCTGGACTATGCGACGAAGCAGTGGTCCGGCCTGATGAGCGACTACTACCAGCCGCGCTGGAAAATGTTCCTCGAAGGTGTGCAGCAGGCGCTGGAATCCAAGAAGCCGTTCAATGCCTCCGAGTTCAGGCAGCGGGTCGCCAACGAGATTGAGCTGCCCTTCAGCAACCTGACCAAGGTGTATCCCACGTCTGCGGTGGGAAGCACGTGGAGTATATCGAACGAGATCTATGCCAAATGGAAATCCTACTCAGCAGATACGCAGTTTCTGCACAATTGCCGGCTAACGGTAAAGCTAATGCGTGGCAATCCAGCAGCAGACGCGCAGCCAAAGCGAGATGCCAAACATCCATAAAAAGCATAAATTTATCTCGATTATCTTTTTTTTTAATAATTGACAGATATTTATGATAATTAAAAATATAAGCTTCAGTGTTGCGTTTTATTTATAAAAATAATTATATAATTCTTGAGTTATAAATATAAAAAAATAAACTAATTATTTTTTTTTTTAGTAAAAATGAAAACAATTTAAGATATGTTCATTAAATATTATTTTCGAGTTTTTTGCTTTCTATTTCTATTTCTGTTCATGTGAAAACGAAACAAACCCAATATTGTTCAAATGAAATTCAATAGGAAAATAATGATCAGCTCACACACCTGCCTCGGCCGAAAGCATCCTTGCCGATCCCCACTCACAAGCATACATACATACATACATACATACGTACATTGAGATATGCACTTTGTGGGTTTTTAATTGATTTTTATTTAAATTATTGTACAAACTAATTTAAATGTAAAAATTTAAACATCTTCATCAATCAATCATACGCATACGAATTTCTATGGTTATTTTCTGGTTTTGTTGTTTTTTGTTCTGCAATTGTGTGAAGTGTGTGTTTCGTTTGTTTGTGTGTGTTTCAGTTTGTTTCAACGCCCATACATACTTGTACATATTTATTTGATTGGCTTTATGCAAGTGTTTTACATAGAATTGATCATCAATCATTTGCTTGATGTGTGTGTGTGTGGTGTGTCTGTGAGTGTGTGTGGGGGGCAAACTACAATTAGGTTTACTTTAATATAAATTGTTGCTTTCGTTTGTATGTGGAGCAAGGAGTATGGGAGATGTGTTCGCTCGTTTTCATTTTCATTCATACACGATATTTCTACAATTATACTCATTAAAAATTTCAAACAAACATTATCATTATTATTATTATTATAATATGTATTTAGTATTTATGTATGTATAAAGTTCTCATCTTTCGTTTGCTTTGTAATGTAGACGACGATGTTTTACAGCTAAATTTTGGGGATAGGGAGTGCGTGGTTTTGTTGTTGCTTGTGGGCGGCAAAAGTACGCAAAAATATGTTAATCATATTAAGGTATGCAATTGCGCACCTTAACCGCTTACATTCTCGTATAATTCAACCAACTGTCAGCATGTAGATGTTCTCGTGTGTGTGTGTGTGTTTGTGTGGTTATGTGTGCCGTTGTGTGTGTGTGTGTTCGTGTGTATATATATATATAACGTTTATACTCATATGCATTCAATCAAACAAACATTTATACTTTTTCTCCAAATGAGAAAACACTCATACATCATTTGCAATCATAAATCATCAATCATCAATCATATTCATCAATCATCATCATCATCCTCAGCATACTCAAGCTTCAACTAATCATCAATCATCTTTATCATCAGCACAATCAAGCTTCAACTAACATCATGCAAGCAGCATCAGCAACGCAGCATATTTTTATTCATCCTGCATATCCTCCGGCAATTCGTGCGGATTTAACATGCCCGGAATATTACGTTGCATCTGACGTTTATTGGACTGCTCCTCGGCCAATGCTGCCTCACGCTCCTCCAGATACAAATCGGAATCATCCTCGCCCGTGGCCTCCTAAGTAACATATGAATGCAATCATTAGAAAAGCCACAGTAAATAATGTCATTCTCCCTCTTTCGTATTTTACTCACGCGTATTTGTATGAGAAAGTCTCTCAAATGCTCCTTAAATGCTTGTACATTCTCGTCCAAATTGAAGAGGCCAGTGACAAAGACTTTGATCTGATTATCTGATAAGTGATTAAATGCTGACTTTAGCAACGAGGCCACATATTCCTGTATGAATATCATATTATCCGGTATGGGACCCAAATCAACCGTGATCTTTCGATTCTCTACCAAAGAGAACATATAGGCCAATATGATGGCATGATTAGGCAGGCCCGCTGTATGCGAAGTATCGGTAACCACTGAGAAGATTTGCATAAGTATATCCGTGAAGTAGGTTTGATAGAAACTCTGCGCTGCGTTCGGATGTTGCTCAAGGTTCTGCAGCATCTGTCAACGAGAAATATCATATATAGAGTACGCCACCTAGTCGCCATTCGAATAGTCAACTTACTTTGTATAGTATATTCAAGCCCATGTCGGCCACATTGCGCATTGTGTGCTTGAATGCCCACACCACAGAGTCGAACACCAACTTGAACTGAGCCGGCGGTATGTTGAGGAACGCCTTGAAGCAGTGCGCATTGACTGCCTGCAGCAGCTCGTAGAAACTGAAGCGATGCTGCGGAAAATCTTCGAAATTCTTATTGATCATGTCCAGCGTGCATTCAAATACAGCATCAAAGATTTTTGGTACTTCATTTGTGATATGCTGGCGCAATTTATTCACAATCGTTGCCATCGCGCTCAGAACTTTTGGCTCACGCGCGGACGGAACTTTACACCGCTATAAGAAATATTCAAAATAATTATAAAATTGCAATATTGTAAAAAGTTGAACTAAAAACTATTATAATCATAGTATAGTCTATATAATTGCGACCCCTAGACCTAGAATCGGTAATCTAAACAATTGATAGGTAAGAAGTTTGCCTTCGTAATTTAAAATATGAATATTTGAAATATTAAACATATTAAGTGCGCGAATTTAATACTATCCTGTACTACATTTCATACAAATGACTTAGGTTGTTGGGGTTCCTTAATAGGACAAGCAATTATCCGTTTATGAAAAATAATAAAAGTTTGGCTAGTAGTAGATGCTGCTCTACAACTGCTCCCAAGCATAGATATATAGTGTATGTATACAAAAGTTTATATAATTTGGAAGCAGAAATGCCTACGCACCTGGTAGTCCATCAAGATGGCATCCAGTAGCGGCGGTATAAAGTTGTCCATAACTAATTGATTGTCATTGGAGCGCGATACCCACTCGGCTATCAAATTGAGGGTCTCCTTCTTCACAACATGCATTGATTTGATCAGCGGCTGATTGTTCACATTGACGCCATTCACCTCGATGGCCTGAATGATGTTCTCCGAGGTGATCTTGTATACATTAAGCATATCCAAATAAATCCGACCCAATTGAATGACATAGGCGTGGCCCAGTGCTTTGCAGGCGGCCACATTTGTCTTCAGTATGCTGCCAAGCTGCTTAACTGCCGTCATGTTTTGCAGAAAGTCGACATTTTTAGATGCCCGCGATATAATATCGTCCCACACCTGGTTGGGCAGCAGCATGTACCGCTCTATAAGCGCATCCTGTTGCACCTGGTCCACCTGAGCCGAGATCATGTAACCAACTGCCTCATAGAATGTGTGCACCTTAATGGGAGAAGAAGAATTTATTAGCTATTAGCACAGGCAGTGAGTGCCTATAGGTGATTCACTTACCTGTTGTGGCTGCAGATCACAAATTATGCTGCTCATAGTACTGAGGATCTCGTCAATGAAGGTGCACGCCTCGTTCGGCTGTATTGTCACGAAATAGCGACGACACTTAATTGCTATCTTAATGAACGTGTCGCAGGCCATGTCCTGCACACCGTCGTGCGTTTCGTGCATAAATTCAAACAGCTTATTCACCACCGTCTTTAGGAATTTCCAATGGGCGCGCAGAAAGCGTGGATACTGGCCAACCACATACATAATGTTGGATGCAATGATCGCCTTATTGTCCTTGCCCTTCTTCTGTTCACAGAGTCCGAGCAGGTCCTTGATGACAGTGACCAGAAATCGTTTTTCATCCTCTTCACAGAATGCGCCTGAACAAAGATAAATATAAAGTAAATAAGTTAATATTTTAAATTTAATATTATATTATTGTAAACATATTTGGCTTAGGTGCAGAAGGATGAAAAGATCTATCTATACATATTCCATGCACTTACCCGATATTGAGCCAATTGCCCAGCATAGAGTGTTGAGATTTTTCCAGGAGAATTCAGTACCATTGACCTGATTTAATAGCTTCAGGGTCATTATGCGATCCGTATCCGCACAATCCAAATGGGTCAGAAACACTAGGGTCTCCCTCATATTTTTGTACAAGTTAATCGAATTGGTGTCCTTCATAAATTCGCGAACCACTTCGCCGTTCTCGTTCTCAACAACAAGAACTTCCTCTGGCTTGGCCATACGAGAAATCATGATGAAGCGAACCTTGGACAAAATTGCCGCATAGAATCGACGCCGGGGATAAACTTGCTGTCGCTTCGAGGACTCCAGTGTGGGTGGAAAGAATTCGGTATTGTACAGATTCTCGACAAGGCAGTTCCAGTATTCTAGACAGATTTTAAACACCTCAACGTCCTCGACCTCACTGATCATGACCAAATACATGAGCGCCTGGTTCAAGTAGTCCACGTACTTTGTGTCTTCCACAAGTTTGCCATGCTCCTTGAGGAACGTGCAGAGGAACATGGCCAGATTCAGCACCAGCTCTTGTTCCGTGTCGCTGCCGCACAAGAACACCTGATTCATATTCATATTTTGGCCAATAATTTGGTCGAGTTGCACCATTGTGTCCTTGAACAGTGTGGCAAAATTATCGTTGTAATTGGCTGCCGATAGGCCCGCAATTTCGGATAGGCACTTCAGGGTTACATTGCGAAACATCGGCACGCTGAGAAACTTGAAGATCAACGTCTCTATAAGCGTCGTCTCGAATATATAGCCCAATGGTATCCAGTTGAGGAAGCGCAGCAGCGTCTCCAGAGTGACCTGTATCAGCGCCGCATTCATTGAGTTCTCCAGCACAAACGAACAGAGCGTGAAGATTTGCGAAAATTCCGAACACATCGTATCCTTCAAATGCTTGGCCTTCGTCTGTGTTATTTGGCCAAGCGAGAAATCAAAGACCTCCTCGCTTAGGTTTTTCAGTATAACCATATTGTTCATGCACAAGCTTTCATTCGTCTTCGATGCACCGACAATATCGCTGATGAACGTCTCCCAGTTGCGTGGCCACTCGCGCTTGAGGATCTGCACCAATATCATATTCAGCTTATTCAAATAGACTTTGTTCTGCTCCATGATGGCCGGATCCGAGGATGTTTTTATGATTAGGCTGACGACATACTTTTTGATGCCCTCGCACTGGTTGCGAGGGAGCACCTTCCAGCGCGTCTTGATCACCTCCTCGAGAATTTGAAGCGCATAGAACTTGGTCTGCTGGTTCTGTGAATATTCGAGTATACTGTCGACACGTGTCCAGGCCTCCGGATGCTCCTTCAGTGTGGTTAGTATGTCCTGCGCCAGTCGCAACTGCTCACCCTGCGACGAGTACAGCGCCTCCACAATCTTATCGAGCAGATTAATGTCCAGCTTCTGGTTGAAGTCGAGCAGCTTGCTCGCCTCATCGGAGCTCAACATCGCCATCGCTTTGTAGTAAAAGCAGCGTTCGCGTCTGCGTCGCTCAGCAGCAGCAGCACCAGCAGTAGCTGTGTCCGCGTTAATTTTGATTGATTTTAGCTTGCTCCTCCGGCTAAAACGAGTGGGGAATGCGCGTCAGTGATGAAATCTGTGGTAGCTCGCAGCTGCTGTTCGGCTGATAGCTGATGGCTGATGGGTCAGTTGGTTGGATTGGCTCTATAGAAGAATCGAAAATATCGAAAATTACATTTATCGGCATAAAGGCAACCATATTTCTTTTTTACATACATTTACGTATGTTTTCTTATTTTCTACACACACACTCACTCACTCACACACACACCAATGAACGATTGCTTGTGGCGCGCTTACTTTTTTTCGCACATACGACACGCACGCACACACACACACAGTAGAGATGAGCGATATTTGCGTACCTGTTACTCATCCCAAGCATCCCAAAGTGTCAAAGTTACTAGCATTTGTTCGGTGACTGAAACAAAATGTGCCGTCAATATTTCAAGTTTCCCTGAAATAATTGAGAAGTGACGTATGACATGTGTAGAAACGTACACTACGTTTATTTGGACGCACAAATTCGAAAATAATGCCATCTGCTTTATTGCAGCTTGCGACCGTCATTCAGATAGCGCTCATCTCTAGCACACACAAATACACACGCACACGCATGCCGCTTACACATGCAAAATACAATCAAAGCAGCGCAACGCATCTCGAGACTGCGACGGCATTTCACAAATCTATAATGTACGCACGGCTCTGGGTTGTTGTACAACACATTTGTTGTTCAATTAAACCGACTCTTAGACACATTAACTTATTTTTAACTTTCACACGCACTTACCTAGTTTTAGAGAAGCGATGCAACCTACGATTCCCAAGAAACAGCGTGGAAAACGAAAGCGCAAAACGAGTGAAAAGACTACAACGTTTTTGTCCAGACAGGGAAAAAATTTATTTTCATTTGCAAGACGCACAAGTCAATTTCAATTCTTTTGTGGCAAAATACATGCACGCTGAGCGATTTTCTGCAATTTGGTTAACAACGGTTGACGTTGTGACCAATTTGTATGTTTGAAACAAACTTTTTCGCAGTACTTTTCTTCTCCTTCTGTAGTGAAAACCAGGGATGGATCACAAGCGTCATGCGCGGTGCCGGAATCGAGCAGAGTTTATATAAACAAAAGTAAGTTATAGTGATCATAAAGCACATATAGACATATTCTTCACGGAGCTTTACGATTTTTTTAAGCTAACAAGTTCATCTGTATTCAGCAAATATCTACCGGCACTATTAACAAAACACAGTGTTTCCATATTATACAAACATGCAGCCCTCACCAAACCACAGTTGTATTTGCGAATATCGTCTATCGTCTCAATGTTGCATATTTTATCATCGGGCTGAGAGTTTCACCAATTCGTGAAAAATATGAATTATTTGTACACAATTATTATGACAGAGATAGACAGAATTATTGCGTTCGCCAACATGTATAGATATTAAGAATAAAAGCAGAAATAACAGCAAATAGCCTCGTGACAAGCGTGAACAACTTTAGCACGAGCTCATCTCTAATCTAATTTGCCTGTACTGAACATAAACAACTTCCGATATACAGAATTTCGTTGTTTATTTGTTCGATGTCGATTTATTTGCATTGCCTAACAACCAATGGCGGCTTGCCCATATTTACACGCAAGAAGGGGGAATGCGATAACGTAAGCACACACATTTGCTTATGCCCCACTTTTGTTATGGCCCTTTGTTGCTCTCGTTGCAGCTGCCCTTCTCCACTGTGGCTTCTCTGAATGGATTCCACATGTTCTTCAAGTCGCTGGGCATACAACTGCAAACCACGCACACTGACGAATGGACGTACATTTGGCGCGACTTCCACAACGCCATTACGCTGATTGTGTGTGGTCGCGGCATGGGTGAGCTTCAGCTGCAGGCCCTGGCGGAACTAGCATTCGGAGGGATTGCGCTATTTATTAGTCGCGACGAGCTGGCCCATCCCTCCCTCATGGAGCGCCTAAAGAAGGATGCCAAGAAGTATATGCCCGTTGTAGACGCTGCCCTGGAAGCATCCAGTGCTGGCACAACACTCCTGGGCTACACGGACTGCCTGTTGGCAGCGGAAAATGCACATCTCCTAAGCCGCCTGAATGAGTTCAGCGCCAATTGTGGCTCATTGTTTTGCTGTCTCGTTGTGGGCCAGCGCATTGCCGTGGCCACCGAGGGCTGGTGGGATTTGGACACGCTTGACAGAGAGCTCTTGCTCTTCCTGCTGAACTCTTCGAGCGTGTTGCAGCTCGATGTGCCCGTCTACTTGCCCAGCAAAAGTCCCAATATCGCATTTCGCTTCGTCAGTGTCCCAGTCTCGGCCAACAGTGCGCTGTGCGTTCTGTGCGGAGCCGAATCTGCTTTCCGAGACCTCCATCTGAATGCGATGAATGCATATCGCAATGACGCCAGCCTGCTGGCCAACGTCGAGCGCTGCGTTCCACGCAGCCTGCCCGAGCAGCTGGATATCGATGCCCATATATTGGCGATTATACTGATCAATACGGAGACGCGTAAGAGTGTCTTCACCCGCAATCTGCATCAGTCGTCGAGTGCTAAGCGCATTGTCGTGGGCGATCTGCAGCGCCTGGACATGCTTAAGAAGTTCTTTGATCACACTCTGGAGAACATCCACGAATTGAAGATGGCTAAAAACGATGGCAACGCACTGGACACGTCAAATGAAGCTGTCATGCTGGATCAGTACAGTTGCTCCGACTACCACAAGTGTTATGCCCAGGCAGATGATCAAAATAATGTTTTTTTCCTGCTCTTTGTCGCCGCGGTGCCCACACATGCTATGAGGTGGGTGATACTGATTTTTGGTTTCTATTTTATAAAAAGCATTACTTAAGGTACTCCCTTTATTTGTTAGGTTCCTGGCGAAGCAAGTCTACGCTAGCATATTGCAGGACAAGGCCGTTTGCTGGTAAGCCAGGATGGGACTCTACACTGTACGACAAGCATTTTCTAAGGAGCAGCAAATAATTCCGAATGGATTTCAAATATGAAAGTGCGAGAAATGAAAGAAAATATCCTTTCAGAATAGGGATACCTTAAGAAGATTAAGTGTGTTAACAGGGTTATCAACGAGCTTATAAGACTGATAAATGGGTTAGCTCTAATGGAATTTGAATATTTTATATTTTAAGATTTTTTATAAACGTAATATTTATACACAATAATTTTATTTAGGTAAGACTTGAGCGGCTCGAAAGTGCTACACCAGAAAATACCCTGCTCTTAACTATTGTTGATTCATAGCCAATTTCTATGTAATGAAATGATTCGTAATGATTAATGATTAAAATTATTTTCTATCTGCCGCGCTTTCGAACTAGACTCTACTTGATTGAATTCCATTTAAGCTTTAAATACAATTAAAATGGTGCTGGAACAGAGATATATATTTTTTAATAAAATTCTCAGAATATTTTTACAATTTATTTTAATTGTTTTTTTCTTCTTAAAAGTTGAATAATTAGACTATTAGGTCAAAGTATCGTCTACCTACGTCATAACCTCCCTCGTAAGTCACTTCCATACAGTGTGGCCTTTGTCAAATATAACCTACCTTCAACCCTACTTCGCTCGAAATAATCGCCAGGCAAGAACCCGATTCCTAAAGCAATGATCTTCCTACTGTATACCTATAGAACTAGTTTGCTATAGTATGACCTCGCTACTGTATAACCTACATACAGCATTACCTTATTGGAGTACAGCATGTTTTATACAGATATCTAGGGATCTTTATATTACAAAGTCCAGAACGTTGGTATTAAGTGGTTTAAAATGATGGAATGAACATTTACCTCTGGGTATTTAAGTCAGTATTCCCTTTTCGCCAGTATCTACTGTACTTGTCCATATATGACTGTAACAGTTATTAAAATAGATTTGGCAGGGCGCATCTAAAATTATAATGAATATAAGAGATTCGCAGCGCATCTTACCAGTTCTCCATAGCCATTAGATTCCCGTTCCCCTCAAGCAAATTTTTATTTGTTTTGTAAACAGTTGTCAAACTGTATTTGTATAGAGTCCAACGATGTCAGACCTAATAAAAATAATTACAAATTATAAATTCAAAATTGCCATCAACCATTTCAATGCTAATTCGCACATTTCCAGCATAGTCACGACTCTGGGCAATGCTCTTAGCCCAGTCCATATGCAGATGCCATTCGCCTGCTACTTACAAAACTGAGCAATTCAGGTGGAAAGAAAATAATCTTGAAAGCAATAGTCAGGCAGCTCCTCAGTCGAAGACAGTAGAGCTCCAATGCAAGGCCTTGCTGAGAAAGAATCCATTTCCATATATGCAATAGAGAGAGAGAGAGAGAGGTAGGGTAGCCCGTTCCCCCCACTAATTACAGCCCATTCCATTTAGATTGGAGCTAAACAGGCCCAAACACAGTAAGTGCCCCATTAAAATGTTCGACGCGTTCGGATTATAAAACTAATAAATAAATAAAGCCAAATCAAATGTCGATAGTATTTTTTAACAATCAGTGCGCATTCGGCGCGCTGTGTGTACTGTTCGATGTCGGAACACTGAAAACCTAAAAAAAAATTCATCAAAATTCAATGTCAATTTGTTGTGGACGCGCCAGACCGAATTCCATGTCAGTTTGTTGTGGGGACGTCGGACAATAGATTCAAAGATGCTGTTTCTGCGCTCTGCTGAGGAGCACACAGCCGAGGAGCGCTTCAAGATCAACCAACTCCGTCAGCTCGTGGAGAGTAAGAGAGGATGCCGTGCGGTCTAACCCGATCTAACTCTATTCATTCGATTCGCAGAGTCTGAGGAGCTGCAGGTGGGCAGCGATGAGATATTTCTGACCAAATTTCTGAACTACACAAAGTGGGATACGTTCAGGGCGTACCAGGCCATACACGCCTATTACGATTTCAAGCTGAAGCATCCCACTTGGGTGGCCCAGCATCCTGTACAGTATTATGCGAAAATGTTCTATGCCACGCAATGTCGGTTCGTGATGCCCCATACGGATAGGAATGGGCGTGTGCTGGTCATCTTCAAGACGGTGGATGCATTTCAGCAAATTCCCGACTATCTGCAGCACTTGGTCGAAATGGACGATCTCATCTTTGAGTCAATGTTAATGTTGCCGCAAGTTCAGCGAAATGGCATAACCGTGATTTGTGATCTTCAGGGGTGAGGGGGAGAGGGGGAATGCTCGAGTAACTGTTATGTTTAACTCTCTTTTTTGGCTCTGCAGCACCACTAGAAACTTTCTACGTCAGTTCTCGCCGACGTTCATGAAAATTGTGAATGAGAAAAATACGGTTCTGCCCTTCTCCCAGCGAATCGTGCACATCATACAGCGCGGCTTTCTAATGCACGTTACTTCCTCACTATTCCTTCCCTTTATGAATAAGGACTTTAAGGAGCGCGTAAGTGGCGAATCAATCAACGTCCTTTTAATCATAAACTAATCGAATCTCATGCCAGATCTTCACTCACGATGGTCGACACTTGAACAAACTGCGAGAGATGGTTGGAGTTGAGTGTTTGCCTGCAGAATATGGCGGTCCGTCAGCTAATGTGCTCGATACAAATATGATATTTAATCATTTAAGTCAAAGTGCAGATTACTTGGAGCAATTGCAAAATTATACAAAGCGCTGAACAGAGAATAGACATGATTCCATATGCAATAAATATAATTATTCCACACTAATGCTTTGAAAAGTTATAGACTAAATCAGTATACAATAATAATAAATAAAGGGTCTATGCAAAATGTTTTACTCTAAGTCATTTCGCTTTTGTTTTTATTTACAAGTATATCAAAAAAAATGAAAGTTGCGCCAATTAAAAAAAGATCGTTACATGTAATCGACTGTCTTTCATTTAACATCGATTACTCAATCATCGACCTATCGAGAGCGATATTTTGGCGCCAATTCGATGCATTTTCTTTTCTACTCATTCGTTGCCGACAACAATAAATCGATAATTTGAATTGCTTTCGATAACTTACGCTGTGTTGTGAAATTAGTTGGGTTGCCGGAAAAAGGTAAACTTTACTAGTATCAGATAAATGGCATCTAATAAGGTAATTAGGAGCAGCTAATTAATTACTAATATAAGCAATCAGAGTCTCATAGCTATTTTGCACCTCTACAGGAGTGTCTAATTATCGTGCTAGACGTGCGAAACTGCGCCGGCGAGGAATTCAAATTGAAGTCCGTGAAATGCGTCGCGGAAATAATAAAGGACAAAGTAAGAGTATTGGATGCATTCCATCTAGATAGATTCTTATGTCCTTTCTATTCCAGATTGTGACCGGAAAGAAGGACTACGTGTCGTTTGCATTGGTGGGCTGTGAGAAGACCGAGAATACTCCAAATGAGGCTGACAAAAAAGCCTGCCAGAATATTCTTCAATATTCAGAAACAAAGCTTTGCTCATGGCAGCTCCTGCTTGACTTCTTCAAGTTCGTCAACGCGACCGCCTGCGATGACGGCGAATGGCTTGACGGTCTCGCCGTAGCTCTAGCCATGCAAGAGGAGGCCATATCGTAAGCTCACTTGTATATATATATTTATATATATATATTTATGTATTCTGCTTGTAGCTTCAAGTGCGCCAGGCAGCGCATTTTGCTTCTCTATGACTTCAACTACATGACACAGCGATACGATGACTACAACAAGATCTGTGATGATTTACTTAATGCAGGCATTGAGTTAATTGTGGGGTGAGCTAATGCCTTATGGAGCATGTGTCTATGTGGTGTACTAATCTCAATTGTGTTGCTTCTCAGCTCCCACAACATTGCCTATATAGACAACGCCGAGACCAGCCAGCCTCAGGCCATTTTCCAGTTCTCGCGAAAGTCGAATATCCACGAGCTGGAGAACCAGAAGTATGCGCTCCAACTAGTTAGCAACTGCAATGCCGTATTGTGCAGTTTCAAGGAAACGCTGGCCTCGGTCTTCAAGGTGACCAACAGACGCCCCTGGGTGTGGAATGCAAAGCTCCATATTGGCAGCGTGATTACGATTAGCTTGCAGGGCATCATAGCCATGAAGAACGAGAGTCACATCAAGCTAAAGAAGGTGTGGGGCGAGGACAATGAGTTGGTGGAGCGAGAGGAGCGGTATTTCATTAAGGGCACAGAGGTGACACCCTTGCCTGAAGACCTCATCGACGGCTATATGCTTGGCGGCACTCCAGTGCCGTATGATGAGACGATCGTTGAGCTGCCGCCCTCACACGCGCCGGGCCTGCACTTTGTGGGCTTTGTGAAGCGGAGCAGTATTCCGGATGTTTACTTCTGCGGCGACTCTCTTTACGTGCTCGTGCACCAGAAGGGCAACACAACATCTGCCCAGAAGCTGGATGCCTTGGTCAGAGCACTGCTAGCACAAAAGTGCGCTATACTGTGCTGGAAGATTTTCAGTGTCAAATTTAATACGCCACGCATTGTGGTGCTGATGCCGCAGGAGGCCACAGAGGATCGTCCGGCCACCTTATATATGCAAGAGTTGTCCTATCATGCCCAGCACCAGTTCTGGGATTTCCCTTCCTTGCGCACCGAAAAGACAAAGTGCAACAAGGATCAGCTACAGGCCGTTGACAGGCTCATCGATAGCATGGATCTGGAGTGCACACTGAAGGATACCCAGCAGCCCAGACAGCGACGTCAGAATGATCTGCTGCCGTTCGACGGGCTGCCCAGCATTTTTGAGCAGAATGTGATGGACGTATTGGAGCGGAAGGTTATCAAACGGAAGAAGGACGATACTCAATTCGATGAAATGCTAAAGGGCAAAAACTTTGTCGATGTCTTTTGGCGTGTGCCCGAACCAATTGAAGAAAAGTCCAAACAGGCCGCAGCGGCACTCAAGAAACTATTTCCACTGGAGTATAGCCATGCATGGCTAGAGAAGCTCAAGGCCAAGGAGGAAGAGCAGAATCCAGCGCCGGCCATCAAGCAAGAGCGAGCAGAGCCCATCACCATTGACACCGTGGGTCTAATGACGCCTGTCCAGGACTATAAACAACTGTTGCAAAAGGTGCGCTCCGAGCTAAATACTACTAAACGGGATGTTCAGTTCCAGTCGTTAGCGGCTCAAATGCGAGTGGTTGTCATTACTTTGCTGGAGCGGAGCAAATTGGATCTGCAGCAATTGAATGAAGTGATAAAGCTGTATCGGGACAGTTGCCTCGAGTTCAACAGCTTTGCGGAGTACAATCAGTTCGCGACCCAGCTAAAGACCAAAGCATCTGAAAGGAATCTTCAAGAGTTTTGGAACACTGTTGTGGTGGAGAAGCAGCTGGGCCCCCTCGTATTGGGCGAGCCGACGCTGGACGACGAGCTGCGCCTGAAAACGTTCTATACGAATCCAGAATTCCTGCTTGATGATGCTGAAATGCAGGGTGATGATGTATAAGGATAATGTTTATAGATAATAAAATATAATTTCATAAATAAATATTTAACTTTTGTAAATTGAACGACCTGTGAACAAATTTACATTTCATTAACTGAATATATTTCGTATTTCATGAATTTTAATATACATTTACAGTTCCACGAAACAAGGGCAAGGGAATAAGTAATCAATTTCATTTGATAGTACTTGGTTAAAGAGTACTTTCGTTGATGCATTACATATATATTTATATATTAATTTCAAATGTAAAGTTTTTTAGCCAAAGGGGGCGCGCACAAAATTAAAGCTTAATGGGGAGAGCGGCTTAAGGAACGAATAATTTGAAATATTTGCCAATCTTGGGAGATGTACACTTAACAATTTAAGAATGGGAAGGGGACGTTAAATAAGCAATGCCATTTATATACATTGCATGTAGCTGTGTGTGTGTGTGTGTGTGGGTGTGTGTATGTGTATGTATGCGAATGACAAACATTAAATACATTATAATTTGTTAACACAATCCGTGTAGGGGATGCAGGCAAGTGCACGCAAATAATTATGTTTACGTGTGTCTTGTGATGGGGCCCAAGAGCTTCTTCCTAGTCAATGTTCAGTGAGGACATCAGCTCCTCCACGCTGTCGGGTAGAGACGACAAAAGAGGTTAGTGAAAGTGTACTATGGTTGCAGTACTATAAGCGTGGAAGACCTACGTTATATCTAGATCCTGGAAGGCTACGCCCAGCCAGGCAACAACGAGGCAATAGTGCTGAAAAAGCTGCAGCAGCAGCTCGCCCTCATCCAGCATTTCGAGGCGCTCAATGCGTTGGCGCTCCGATGACGAAATGCTATCGTACACCTGCACCATGTCCCAAGCGCGTGCTCCGCTCCAGCCGCAGTCCTTAAATCGATTGGTTTGTGTCTCCAGCGACAAACAGGATTCTACGCCCGCCAAGCTACAGCCTCGGCTGCGCAGATTGTTGAGCATGACATCGCCGAACCGATCGTTCATGTTGACCTGTGGTGGGGTGGATTCGATTGTTAATAAGGGGCGTAACTAAGACTACCCCAATATTCACCTGTTCATAGTTAACAAAGACGGCTGCCTGGAACTTCTGCGCTATCCACTTGAGCAGATTTCGACAGTTTTGGGCCTCGATATAAACCAGCACGCATTCCGCCAGAAATATGGTGGGCAGCGTGAAGTCCACTTCGGCCTGCTGCAGCTTACTGTCTACCTCATCCAGATTGCGCAGATCAACGCCCATCAAATGGTAGTTGGGGCCATGCAAATCGGTCGGGCTGAGGCGCACCTCGCCATCCTCGTCGTGTATTTTGGCCAGCAGCGCCTTGTTGCGCTTGATTGTGTAGCACTTGCGCGCGGTCACTGTGGGAAAGTCGAGCTCAATGAAGTTCTTCACCTGGTGGGGTGTGTCCCGCAGGCGAAAGTAGAGCGTATCAAAGCCACAGCCAAGGTTGATGATTTGACAATTTCCAGACGTTTTCTGCAACGGTCATGGTCGGTTTAGTCGAAGGCCAAGGTTATATATGTATGTAGCTGTGGCGAGATGCACAGCTGCAACACATGCGCATCAGCATCACTCTCGTCTATGCAACAGGATTCAAAGTGCAATGGGAAATTCAATGCCACAGTTCAAGCAAACCCTCGACCTTAACTTGTGTGTTGGGTGGGGGGGCACACAAGAGGCAGGGGCAATGGAAATTGGGGCGAAGCATCTATGTCGAGCTATGTTCGAATAATATTTCTATCGATAACAAATATGAAATGATCGAGCTGCAAGGATTCGGGAGTATCTACACCTATTGTCTGCGAGTCGAACTATCTCGAAATATAATTCTATCGATAACAAAGAGCACATGATCATTACTAATAGACACTAATGAATTTAACTGACAGTTAAGTTTAATTTTCTGTATCAATAATCATTTAGTAATGATAATTTTTTTTGCCTATCTGCGAGAGGATGCTGCGAATATTCATATCGCGCATGTCCCATTAATTTGGGCTTGTTGCTTGCCGCAGCCTTCGGCTGTGACCGCAGTGGATACCACTAACCTTCAGAAACTTCTCCACGCACATCTCAACGCCCTTGACGCGTGCAAAGTAGCCGCGATTTATCTCCGGTGCCTTTCTCTCCTGGTTGCGCACAAAGAAGCCAATGTAGTCATCTTTCCAGTAGCCGAGGCGCACCGCACCTCGCTTGCAGTCACTGGCATCGTCATTGGTGGCGATGACGGCCTCATCACATGGATGAAATTTGTGTGTGCTGTTGTTATGTGCGACTCCTCCGCCTGCTGACGGAGGCTCCATGGCCTGGCCGATTTGCTGATGTACGCCTGTATCCTTTCGACGCGTGCTGCCTATGAGGAAGACGGCAACCGAATGTCCCTGGTGCAGCTACTTTGTCACTTAAAAACCGTTTTTACTTTTTACTTTTTTGGTTTTTTCGTAACTTTGATTTTCCGACCAAGTTGTGTGAATGCAAATGAGTAAAAAAACAGCCCGTAAACAGCTGCAAGTATCGATGACATCTGTAAGTGTTGGTAAACTCGTAATTTGCCGCTTGTGCTATCGATATCGGCTAAATATTAAATATATCGAGTTGAGTTGAGTTGCCGCCAAATTTAAATTTCAAACACTATCACATTTTATAATAGCTGTTGCTTACAAGCTGAACACATTCAAATACTTTATGCTGATTAACATATTAACCGCAGTTAATTTAGAAGTAGACATTGAGATGAGCAAATGAAAACTCGTTCACAGTCGTTTGTAAGCAGCGCGTGCCACAATCCAGTCAAAGTTAACTCCATCAGCTACGTAAGTGGTCTAATTGTTTCCCGCATCTTTGACATCGGAAGCGACGGCTGTTATAATTAAAATTGTCAGCTACGCCCAAGCCACTGAGTCTTCAACTCAATAAGTCGGGGTCAAGATGTGAACTGGCTTTAATTGTTGTTTCGCTTTTGCATTTGCAACGACGGTGAATGAATCACAACCTCTGGCGAAACCCAATTAGTTTCCTTATAACGACAGAATGGCAAATTATGCAAAGTGCGACTTTTTGTCATGTAAAATTCTCTTACTAAATCGACAATTGCATCTAACTTAATTATCATTCCCTAGCCAACGTCCCGGCGTCGCAATGTTCAAAGTTTTAAAGGGTTTGGCTTGGGATGGCCCTTAATTAGGCAGACGTTATTAATTGAAGACTTTTTGAACTCCGTCAATGGGCTGAACGTTGGGTTGATGTGCTTAACACCATGTCAAGGGCGTGAACTGTATATTTGTTTACAAAATTATATATGCATATCATATTCCTATATTGGGCTGTATTAAAATAACAATAAATATTAAATTAAAAAAAAAATTATTATTATTAATTAAAGTACTATTACAATTATTATTTAAGATACTAAATTTGGAACATTTTATTTTATTTTCAAACATTTTTTTTTTTATATATTTATATTTTTTTATTTTTTAATTTAATTCTTCATACATTTTTTATTATATAGCTCTAAAATAATAAATAATTATAAAATATATATAATAATTTTATACGACATATATTAATTCTTATAATTGAAGGCCTGTTTCATAATTTAGATATATATATATAAAAGTTATATACATATATATTTTGTTAAATTTTTTAAAATTATATTTATAACACTACTTTGACATATTAAATAAATGAAAGCACTAATAATATTAATTCTCACTATTTTGCACTTTTTAAATTATTTTCTTTGGGAGCATTTGGTTGCACATTAATCCGTAATTAACCAATCTAGTGCATCGAACAGATCAATGTGAACTCTCTTCTCTCCTCGCCTCTCCCATGCACATGTCACACTGCCGCTCTCTGTACTGCCTTCGTTGCCGCTCTCCCGTGCTCTAGCCCGCTCTTCGGCTCTCTCTCGCTCTTTATTTGTCGCTTGCACCCACACTCGCTCGGGTTAGCAGCGACTCTGGCTGGAGCCACTTGCCGCTTCAGTTTGATTGTAACGTTCGTGAGCGTCGGTTGTGCGAGCTGAAAGCTGCGCGCGCGTCTTTTACTGAATTCACTCGGCTCTCTGTGAGTCAAAGCAACAACAGTTGGTAACACAAGCGTAGCTGCTCACGTAAGCCTGTTTACTTGTGTGTGTGTGCGTGCATGTATTTATCAGTGTGTGTGTGCGAGTGTTAACAAAGCCAAAAGCCACATTCTGTGTATTGCGTGTGCGTGCAGCTGCATTGGTATTGGTGTAACCATAACGCTGCTTGCTGCGTTTTGACGTTTGACTGGCTCTGGCTGCGGCTCTGGCTGTGGCTGTGGCTGTGGCTCTCTACCTGTGGCCTGGCTTAAAACTGAAAACGGTCATTTCATTACGTTTACGTTTACGTTTTCTTTGCATTTTTCGTTAGCCGAGTTTGTTGTTGTGTTTTTCGGGGCGTTGGCGCGTACACAAAGAAAGTTAATAATTTTCGTGGCTCGTCGCTTGGCATTAATCACTTACAAATGGCTAAATCAAATTGTTGTTGGTACACCCAGTGAAGGGCTAAGATTAGATAGTGCAAAAAGGCCAACAAAAAAAAAACGACGGCAGCAAAAAGTCAACTAGTTGCGACGCATCGACGTCATCATTCCGAGCATAGCTGTAAAACAAGTGAGATTAAAGAAGCGGCCTCAACAACAACAGCAACAATACTGCTCAGTGGGCCAACTCCACACACACACACAGATACTCGCACACACAGACAGCGACACCTGCAAACGCTTCACTTTCAACATTATCGTTGCGTTTTATTGTTTCTGTTTGCTTTGTGATTGCGAAAATAAAAACTAACCAAGTGCTTGGGGCACTAAATGTGATTCACCAACAATAACAACAACAACAACTGCAATAACAATAGCGTGTAACATGATATAAAATTCCCGCAAGCAAAAAACGATTTTTTTTTACCGTTGGCAAACATTTTTCGAGAGGGTTTGGACAGGCGACAACCGTTATTTTGTGCAGGCGTTTGCATTTCCGCACTTTTTTTAGCAAGAATAAGCAAAAGAATACTAGAAGAAGAAGAAGAAGAGACGAAGAAGAAGTGGAGGACTTCAACACGTCGAGGTTAACAGCGTAACCTGAGTCGGTGGCGCTGGCAGGTTAATGCACTTTTATATTTCGCATGCAGCAGCAACAACAACAACAACAACTGGTGTGAGTGTGTGTGTGTGAGTGTGTGTGTGTGTGTGTGTCTAAGTGCTTGTGAGTCCTTGTGCCAGTTAACGTTGACGTTGACGTCGCCGTCGACGGCGACTTCGCATCGTCGCTCTTGCAACCTAATGCCAAAAGTTCAGCGCAAATTTGTTTATATATTTCTCATTGTTGTTCTTGTTGTTGTTCGTGTTTGAGTTTGGCACGTGAAACTGCAATCGGAGCACAGGTGTGCGCAATCGCTATGAATTCGAGCTGTATTGGGTTAAGCACTAGCCGGAAATAACAATTAGTAATCAATGGGAGGGAGTGTGTGTAAATACTTTAAGAATAACTGAAGGAATATATGATTTTCATAGTTTCTGCATAGATGGAGATAGAAGTTAGAAGATAAAAGATAAAAGATAGAAGATAGAAGATAAAAGATAAAAGATAAAAGATAGAAGATAGAAGATAGAAGATAGAAGATAGAAGATAGAAGATAGAAGATAGAAGATAGAAGATAGAAGATAGAAGATAGAAGATAGAAGATAGAAGATAGAAGATAGAAGATAGAAGATAGAAGATAGAAGATAGAAGATAGAAGATAGAAGATAGAAGATAGAAGATAGAAGATAGAAGATAGAAGATAGACGATAGAAGATAGAAGATAGAAGATAGAAGATAGAAGATAGAAGATAGAAGATAGAAGATAGAAGATAGAAGATAGAAGATAGAAGATAGAAGATAGAAGATAGAAGATAGAAGATAGAAGATAGAAGATAGAAGATAGAAGATAGAAGATAGAAGATAGAAGATAGAAGATAGAAGATAGAAGATAGAAGATAGAAGATAGAAGATAGAAGATAGAAGATAGAAGATAGAAGATAAATAAAACTAAATATTTATTTAGATCAATATTCAAAGAGTTTTTTATTTTTTATTTTAATACATTATATGAAGTCTCTTCATAAATTGAGCTTGAATCATCAGTAAAATACTAGTATATACGAAGAAGAAAAGCGAAATTCTTAAATGTCATCTATTAAGACTAAAATATGGCAAACGAAATTTTCATTAAGATTTCTAAAAATAGTTTTTCTTTTTATTCTATATAAATTTTATTTAATTTTTATTTTATATTAATTTAAATATTCATCCGCAGTTGATCTTTTTATACACTGAAACCATTGAAAATGGCAATTCAGTTCTCTAAGTCAAGCCGTCTCGACTAAAGCACTCTTACTTGTTATATTATTTTTTATTATTATAGTTAAATTACTACATTTATTTATTAATCTTGAATCTATAACAATTTGATATTTAATTATTAATTGCTTAACAACAAAAATAATAATAAATAATAATATAACAAATATTTGGCAAAGCAATAGAGTTCCTCACTTTGCATTTCTTTTATACTATATAGATATGGGCATAGATCAAAGATATGTTGTTTAAAAGTTTGCCAGCTTCAATTAGATTCGATAAACACAGGTGTGCGACTTTACTATTAATATTAGTTATAGTTGACTTTTCTTGCTAATGCCCTAATTATATCTGACTTAGTGAATTGAACAATTTTGAATTTAGTTAAAAAGTATTAAAATTATATAGTAAAGTATTAAGTAACCAAGCAGAGGGCTATAATTTTCCAAGGCTTCTCTGAAGTGCCTCCTAAAGAAAAACTAACAAAATATCATATAGATATAGGAGAAAAATATTAGAAAAATTTAAAAATACCAGAGAGCAAAGGAGTGGACATTATGAAAACTTGTTTGAGTTTTGGGGCGGAAGCCTGACTGCCAGAGCTCTTCCAATTCAGCGCAAAAACCTTACGAAAGCAAAATTTGTATTTAAAATTTTGAAGACTTATGTTCTTGATTATATTAGCTTATATAGATCGACTATTCTTAGTTGCCCTAGATGGTATACCATGGCGTGTAGGCTTACCTCGATCTCATGCTTATACGATTCAAATGCTTCTGAATTCGCTCTTAAGCCGTCATTTTCAACCCAGATCGGGCAATGTCATGGGTTGTTTCCTACACACAATTAACCAATTAACTGGGCAGACATTTGACGCTCCTGCAGTACAATGGAGCTAATCGGCAGTGCAATCGCAATGCCTCCATTGCAGCAAAAGTGCCAACAGTTGACTCCAATTTGGAATCAAAGACAAAGTCACAAACGTCGCACTTTATGCTGTAACTTATTTTTAGCGCATATTTTTCATTGCAAACGGGTTTCTCGGTCGCGCGGTCTCTTGGTCTCTCGGCCTCTCTTACTTCTAAGGCATAGCTGAAAGCACATAGCATCTACCAGCATATGTATATATATATTATATATACATATGTATATATAACACAGTTAACGTAATTTCAAAACCAGTTTGGTCACTCTTACTCAGCCCCGAGATTTGTTTACGATTTTATTGTATGGCTAAACAAAAAGGGTGTTAATTAAATGTTTGTTGCGCCGACTTTTCCTAGAATTCTTTTTCTTACATAGGTATATCTGAAGACCTAAACTAAACTCTGTAGTTTAGTTCGAAATAAGAGTATTCTCAAAAATATATTAATATATACGTAATATTATCTTAATATTTAGTAATCTTTCAGCTTTTAGTTAAAATGCCTTAACATATTTTTTGTATTTTGCTTGCAGCTTAAAATGGCACAGAAATTTAAGTACCGCGACAAATTGAAATGTCTATCGATCATCGTTCTATCGATCATTCTTATGCAATCGCCGCAGTCTGTTGACGCTCAAACTCGAGATCCGCGATTCTATTCGCGCGTTGGGGTCGACTATCAATGGCCGAATCCCGGTGATCCAGATTACAGGTGAGCCAGAGCATAATCTATTAGCTAAATACAGTCATATTCAGGGTCAAATACTTTCAGAACATATACATTCAACGATCGTCGCTACGGACACTATCAGCCAAATGGATATGGCGCTAACTATCCAGGCAGAAATCCACCCGGTCAATATCCCCAGGGTATGCCCAACGAGGATCGTTTTCGCTTTGATCCGGTGAGTGCAAGCATACTCGTTCGCGTAGTAAAAGGAGGCTATTAGCTTCCCACAAAGCTATTAGCTTCCCACAAAGCCCATACATTTTTTCATTCTTTATGACTGTCGCATAGAACTTTGGGAAATGAATGCATCGATCAGGGGTTCGAGTGTTTGTAGAGAATCCACTATTAAATCTAGATAGTTTTTCAAATTTTCCTCTTTTAAAAAGACTGAAAACAGGAGAATGTATATTAAATTCTATAACCTCGTAGAGGGATACTTATTTTCGTCTGATATCTTAAGATATATTCCAGTTACGTAGTTCAACTTTAGACTGTCGTAATGCTCGCTTTACGTAGCTGTTGCTATTGGTGCGTGATTCGAATTGTTCGCACCTATTAATCAATTGAGCTGTCGAGCCGATCAATTGAATTCGCGACACGAGAGCTGACCCCAAAACCCCAACGGACTGAGAAACGATTAAAGAACGCGCCATCTGCGAACAATGGGAAGCCATTGAGCAGGAGCTCTGAGTGATCCACAGACATCAGAGTAATATCGAGGCAATAATCTTAATTATGTTTTCATGCGTTGTGCGACGTAATCAATTACACATGTTCCCCATCCGCCCGCAATTGCAATTTGTGAACTGTGAACTGTGAACTGTATCGAAATATCAACAACAACGACGACACCAACTCTAATCTAGGCCTATTAAAACTCTATTTTCAGAACGATCCCAATGCGCGAACGCAGTTTCCGGGCGTCTTGGCCGGTTGGCGAGAGGATTTGCAGGGGAAGCAGCGACGCGATTCATTGACTCTGGAGCGGGACGTCTTCGTCACAACGAACTATGGCCAGGTGCAAGGCTTCAAGGTCTATATGTATGACAATCCCGATCCCAAGTCGTTCTATAGGCCATACCACTCGACTGTGGATCGCGTAATGGGCGAATGCTCCGTCTTTTTGGGCATTCCCTACGCCCTGCCGCCCACATTTGAGGGGCGCTTTAAGCCGCCACGCCTACATCGTGGCTGGCAGCTGCTGCAGGCGGTGGACTTTGGACCCGCATGTCCCCAGCCGGTGCGTTACACAGGTGCGACCAAAGGTGTCATGGACATGGATGAGGATTGTCTATATCTGAATGTATATTCGCCTAAGGTAAGTTTTGCAATCTATCTAAATCTGTATCTGTATCTCTATCTGTATCTGTATCTGTATCTGTATCTGTATCTGTATCTGTATCTGTATCTGTATCTGTATCTGTATCTGTATCTGTATCTGTATCTGTATCTGTATCTGTATCTGTATCTGTATCTGTATCTGTATCTGTATCTGTATCTGTATCTGTATCTGTATCTGTATCTGTATCTGTATCTGTATCTGTATCTGTATCTGTATCTGTATCTGTATCTGTATCTGTATCTGTATCTGTATCTGTATCTGTATCTGTATCTGTATCTGTATCTGTATCTGTATCTGTATCTGTATCTGTATCTGTATCTGTATCTGTATCTGTATCTGTATCTGTATCTGTATCTGTATCTGTATCTGTATCTGTATCTGTATCTGTATCTGTATCTGTATCTGTATCTGTATCTGTATCTGTATCTGTATCTGTATCTGTATCTGTATCTGTATCTGTATCTGTATCTGTATCTGTATCTGTATCTGTATCTGTATCTGTATCTGTATCTGTATCTGTATCTGTATCTGTATCTGTATCTGTATCTGTATCTGTATCTGTATCTGTATCTGTATCTGTATCTGTATCTGTATCTGTATCTGTATCTGTATCTGTATCTGTATCTGTATCTGTATCTGTATCTGTATATGTATCTGTTTCTGTATCTGTATCTGTATCTGTATCTGTATCTGTATCTATATCTGTATCTGTATCTGTATCTGTATCTGTATCTGTATCTGTATCTGTATCTGTATCTGTATCTGTATCTGTATCTGTATCTGTATCTGTATCTGTATCTGTATCTATATCTATATCTGTATCTGTATCTGCATCTGTATCTTTATCTGTATCTGTATCTGTACCTGTATCTAAATCTATATCTATATCTATGTCTAACTGTGAAATTCTCTTTTACAGACTGGCGCAGGCGTTGCCCAGAAGTATCCGGTCATGGTCTATATACACGGCGGCGAGTTCGTGCGCGGCGCTTCCAATCTGTTCCAGGGTCATATGCTGGCCTCGTTCTATGATGTGGTCGTGGTCACGTTGAACTATCGGCTGGGTGCATTGGGTTTCCTCTCCACAGCAGACGAGAACTCGCCGGGCAACTATGGCATCTTGGACCAGGCAATGGCACTCAAATGGGTGCACGATAACATCGAGTTCTTCAATGGGGATCGTGACTCGATCACCTTGTTCGGACCCGGAGCTGGCGCCGCCTCTGCAGGACTCTTGATGGTGGCACCACAGACGCGCAACATAGTGAAGCGCGTGATTGCCCAGTCGGGCTCAGCGCTGGCCGATTGGGCGCTCATCCAGGATAAGTACAGGGCACAGAACACCAGTCGTGTTCTGGGCCAGGTACTAGGCTGCTCCATCGATTCGTCCTGGAAGCTGGTCAATTGCCTGCGCACGGGGCGCAGCTTCTACGAGCTAGGCAATGCCGAGTTCTCACCCCAAGTCGGAAGCTTCCCCTGGGGCCCGGTGCTGGATCACAATTTCACGCTGCCTGGCGATGATTGGTACGAGGGCTGGCGGGAGAAGGACTGGCGCTTCCTCACCCAGACACCCGAGACTCTGATACGCGCTGGCCGCTTCAATCGCAACATTCAGTATATGACGGGGGTCACCACACAGGAGGCGGCCTTCTTTGTGGCGCAGAATGAGTCTCTGGCACCCTATTATGAGCTGGACAGCCGGTTCTTCGAGCAGAAGCTGCGGGAACACGTCTTCCGCTACAACTACACTCTCAATCCGAATGGCGTGTATGAGGCCATCAAGTACATGTACACCTACTGGCCGGATCCCAACAATAACACCATTATACGTGACCAGTACATCAATATGCTGAGTGATCTCTACTATCGTGCGCCCGTCGATAAGATGGTTAAGCTGCTGCTCGAGCAAAAGATTCCCGTATATATGTATGTGCTGAACACCACGGTGGAGGCCTTCAAGTTGCCCCAATGGCGCAAATATCCACACGACACCGAGCACTACTTCTTGACCGGTGCCCCCTTCTTGGACACCGAGTTCTTTCCCAAGAAAGACCACCTGCAGCGTAACATGTGGACCGACAACGATCGCAACATGAGTCACTTCTTCATGCAGACCTATTCGAACTTTGCGAGATATGGGTAAGTGTTTAGATCTCTTATGACATAGAAAATGTAATTTAGACTATGAGTGAAGTCGATAAGTCTTGTCGGTCTGTCCGTCCGTAGGAACACAGTGAGCTTTAAAAGCTATAGACTATACATTCGAAATACCTAACTCTGTATATCGTGATAGTTTTTTTGCCTAATTACCGATCATAGTTACTTGAATATCACGAAATTTGTGCGCCTAAAACTTCCTGTACTTTGGGTAGAGGTATCCTCTTACCCCCGCCGTATTTCAAATAGCTGGCATTCAGGGTATCTCCTAGTCGGGCACTTCTCTCATTTCGATTCGTCTAACTATAAAACATATACTAACTTAAGCATGCATTAGCTATACGAGCTTAAGCCAGTTCAACCCATTCGTCGTAAGGCATATCGCATCGTTTGCTCTGTCTTTAACTAATCATTGTCCAACCACAGCAATCCGACGCCTCAGCAAGTGCTGGGAATGCACTTCCAGCGGGCTTATCAGGGGGAGATTCGTTACCTGAACATCAATACCACCTACAACTCTTCGATCCTGCTGAACTATCGGCAGACCGAGTGCGCCTTCTGGACGCAGTATTTGCCAACGGTCATTGGTGTTCTGGTGCCCACATATCCGCCCACGACGGAATACTGGTGGGAGCCAAAGGAGCCACTGCAGATTGCCTTCTGGAGCATGTCGGTGGCCTGCTTCTTCCTCATCGTGCTGGTCGTCATCTGCTGCATCATGTGGCGCAACGCCAAGCGGTAAGTCGAGCGACGGAAGTCGAGGAATAATCGAAAACTCAATCAAATTTCTCAAATTAAAGACAATCGGATCGCTTCTATGACGAGGACGTCTTCATCAATGGCGAGGGCATGGAGCCAGAGCCAGATCCACGCGGTGTGGACAATGCGCATATGGTGACCAACCACCATGCTTTGCGCTCGCGAGACAACATATACGAGTATCGAGACTCTCCATCCACCAAGACGCTGGCCAGCAAAGCACAGACGGACACCACGTCCTTGCGCTCACCCAGCTCGCTGGCCATGACCCAGAAGTCAGGCAGCCAAGCTTCGCTCAAGTCGGGCATCTCGCTCAAGGAGACCAATGGCAGCCTGACCAAGTCGGAGCGCGCAGCGACGCCTCGCTCGCAGACCAATGGATCAGCAGCCAAGGCGGCGCCTGTCGAGGAGAAACGTCTGCTGCAGCCTCTGTCCAGCACGCCAGTCGCGCAGCTGCAGGCGGAGCCCGTGAAGCGAACGCCGGCAGCTCCGGCCAGCGTGATCAGCAGCAGCAGTCGCAGCACCACGCCAGTGCCCTCGGCACGCACCACAACGACGACGGCGACGCTGACAGCGCAGCCGGCGGTACAGCCACGACGCACGCAGCTGGTGGAGGGCGTGCCCCAGACCTCCGTCTAAGTAACCGCTCTCTAAGCGCGCGATGCGCTTAGAGAGACTACGCAAAGCCTTTGAATGAACAATTTTACTAATTAGCGAATTCGACATTGGGGTGAGTCCTCGAATATCCTGCGAAGCGAGGCGAATGCTTAAAGATTCTCTTCCACAGCTCCGTCTGGCTGGATATCACCTGTATTAAAAGTTGACATAGCTAGAGTTTAGGTTTTTCATAATACCTAGTTTTATTTTATTTATAAACCTAATTTTACACAGATCTAAAAGATCTCGGAAACTATCAAATTCGAACTTTCCTTTTATATTTCTTCGTTTTTTTTATTTGTATATTTTTTAAGTTTGACAACCCAACGAATACGAATCCATATCAATGACATTCCATAGAATAGTCTTGGCCTGCAGCTAGCGAGGCGAGATCATCAACTGTACATAATATCTATGTAGAGCCTAATCAACCGCAACAATTAGTGTAAGATGTTAATTGTAAGCTCCACATTTGCCTGCTAAGAATCGATTAAAAGACCTGTAATGGAAGACTTTTCGAACCAACCTTTTGACCATACTAAGAAGATAATAAATGAAAGCACACTCCACGCATTTCTCTACAAGTTCTTCGATCTAAGACATTCCATCGTAACACTTGTACTTGTCATCCATCCGTCTATAAATATCATATCATATCATAGGCAGGTCTAGAGCACAAGTGCCTTATCCAAATTGGATATAGTCTAGTTTTAAGTCTGTGTACTCATATACATTTTAAGTGCCTTACATTTCATAGTTATATATTTGCTATATAGATATATGTTCTATGCGTCGCATATATAGGAATCAACGACCATACAAATCAGTGTAAACCGTCCAATATCTTTTATGTTTTCATGTGAATACTTAGAGTACGTGATCTATTTATTCTCGACATGTGCGAAGACATAGGGAAAACCATTTAAATTTACAGTTACCGTTACATATATAATTATATAGTTTATTTAGTTGTATGTAGTTTGTCCAATTCATTCATTCAAATAAAAATATATAAATTTATGCTTTGTGAAATGTCCTGCACAATGTGTTTCGTCCTGAGTCTTCATCTTGTTCCATTCAAAACATCTGCGACACATTTCACCAAGACAAAATCCGGAGCTTATAAGCGTTCCATACGGTGCGAAGGTTAGTAGGAAAAACTAATCTAAAGGTAGAGCGAGGCAGCAAAGACAATGTCGCGCTTCAGCAGGCGAATGCCTTCGGAGAACTTGTTCTCCAGGTCTGTGTTGCCAATCGTCTTGGATGCTTGACAAAGCTGGCGCAGCAGCTCTTCCAGGCGTCGCATGCACCGGATTATGGAGCCCTCGAAGATGTCCGTCATTTTGCAGACACTCAGAAAGCTGGAGCCCTTGCACCAGGCCAGCACCACGTCCATGAGGAAGGGCTTGAACTTCTCCACATAGTTCTCCTCGTCCAGATTCAGCTTGCATTCGGTGGACACCTTGGCAATGCGACGCGCCAAGCTTTGCAGGGAGCGCAACGGACCGGAGAGCTCGGTGGCGCTCTTGGGCGACTCGCTCGACTTCTCGTCGCACACGAAGCAGGAGAGGAGCGCCACAGCTTGTGGGGCGGTGAGCTCGTTGAAGACGCCATTGAATATCATTTCGGTGATGAGCAACTCATCCGCAGAACTCAACTCGCAGGCGACGCGTCCTTTGAACTCGATGACATCGCCTGGCTTGCAGTAGCCCATGCGCCGGAGCACGCGTTTCCGGAACTTCAACTCGTCCATCTGCAGCAGGCTGCGGGCAGCTTTCAGCTCCGCCTTCAGGCTATTTACCTCGGCTCGTAGCTTCAGCTTATCGAGGTAGCGCTTGTGAACGCGCTCCAGTTCCGGCGACTTGTGCAACGGATGCTCCTCGAGCAGCAGCTCGAACTGTGCAATCGTGTCCACGATCTTGCGGAATTCGCCATCCTTGATATTCATGTCGTCGATGGGATGGAGCACAGGTGGGCCAAGTGGAAACCGTTTCTTCGCCTCCTGAATGGTCTTCAGCACGGCTCGGCGGTTGTCGGCCGTGCGCAGATCGCTGGGAAAGTAGACGCGAATCGAACTGATTTGGGTGATGAGCGAATTGGATACGGGAACGACCTCCATGGCGCCACGTTCGTTGGGCGGACAGGGCTCGGTGTCGCCCGTCTTGGCCGCCTCCTCGCTGACGTGCAGCAGCACATCGATAACAATGCCCGGCTCACTCTTCAATGGATTCTTGCGACTCTGCTCCTGCTTTTTGAAGTTCAGCACCAGGCCCCAGTCGTACTCCTGCTTACCAGCGGACACCTTCACTAGCCGACCTGGCTGCAAAAAGGGCACCAGATACTGTGGCTTGGTCAGCCACTCGCGGAACTTGTTGCCATGGATCTCGAGCTGATCGCGAATGTGATGGTAGGACGCAATATTGTGCTCATCCTTGATAGTTAGCTTCTCCAGCTGCTGCGTCTTCTGCTGTACCTGATCGTGGAGGCTGGGCAGCGCCGCCTGATTTTGGAACTGATAGAAACTGCGCTCGAGCATGTACTCCGGGTTGATCTCCTCCACGCGCAGCAGATTCAAGACCATGTTGTAGGTGAGATGGAACGCCGAGTTGAGAGTATCTGCCTTGCCCTGCACAATCTCACGGCCCACCACTGGGGACACCTTCTCATCAATCATCAGAATAACAATGCCCTTGTCGTCCAGACCACGCCGACCTGCACGTCCAGCCATTTGGATGTACTCGCCCGAGCTGATCCAGCGGAAGTCCTTGCCGTCGAATTTACGGGGCGCTGTGAACAGAACTGTGCGCGCCGGCATGTTCAGGCCCATGGCAAAGGTTTCCGTGGCGAACAACGCCTTGATCAGGCCTTCGCCAAACAGAATTTCAATGGTCTCCTTCAGAATGGGCAGCAGGCCGCCATGATGTATGCCAATGCCACGTCGCAGCAGGGGCAACACATTCTCCACCTGGGGCAAGCGGCGATCCTCCTCTGAGAGCACGTCCATGGCATTGTTAAAGACCTCATCCACCAGCTTCTTCTCATCGACTGTATTGAAGTCCAGTTTGGCCATTTGCATGGCATACACCTCACAGTCCTTCTTGCTGAACGAGAAAATGATGACGGGCGCAAAGTGACGCTCCATGATCATCTTCACAATCTTGAATATATTCGTTTGGCCCGAATTGTGGCCCTTGACGCCACCCTTGCGGCCCTTCAGGTCGCCCTTAGCTGCCTCACCTGCAGGAGAAGATCTGAATAAGTATCTCAAGACATTCGTAAATTTATCCAACGATTCGTACCTGCATTGGCCAGCACCGCCATGGCTGTAGTGAAGTTGTCCTCTTTGAACTGGCCCTTCTCGTCAACAATCAAGTGGATGCCGTCGCCGCCGGCTGGAAAGATGTAATGCTGCAGCGGCGTGGGTCTGTAATCCGTGTAGACCACGTGGCACGGCTGCTTGTGCAGATGGCAGACCCATTCGGCGAATTGTCGGGCATTCGGTATGGTGGCCGAGAGAAAGACGTAGCGCACGTTGTCGGGTAGGAGGATGAGAGTCTCCTCCCACACTACGCCACGCTCCTTGTCACGCATATAGTGAATCTCGTCAAATATCACCCAGCCCACCTCGCGCATTATTTCGCTTCCGCGGTATAGCATGTTACGCAGAATTTCCGTAGTCATGATCAGGCAGGAGGCTGAGGGATTGATGGTGACATCTCCGGTGACCAGACCCACATCTGTGAACTCATCTGTGAACTCGCGAAACTTTTGATTGGACAGCGCCTTAATGGGCGTGGTGTAAATCACGCGCTGCTTGGCTGCCAGCGACTTGGCAATGGCGTACTCCGCCACAACAGTTTTGCCCGCCGACGTGTGCGCCGATACCAGGACGCTCTGCGAGTTGTCAATGCAGAGGATCGCCTGCTTCTGGAATGGATCCAGCACGAATGGATACTCCTTGGCCGGCACGCCCGTAAACGGCTTCAGAGGAATGTATTCCTGGTCGGGATGGGCGGCTACCTCATGGGTGCACGACTCTGGCGACACCAGCTGATGGGTGACAATGCGCACGCGCAGCGCCTCCAATGCACAATCGTCCAGCTCTTCTGCTTTGTCCTCTTTCTCAACTTCCTCTATGTCGGAGCTTGAATCCACTCGCTGCCGCTTGGCACCCTCATCCTGCTCACCATTTTCTTCTGTTTGCTCCTTGGCGCCGGCATCTGCATCTGTTGCAGCGGAGTCTCGTTTGTTCGCTTTTCGCGTTTTGTTGTCGCCCTCAGGCGTGTCTTTGTCGGCCTCGTTTACCTTTGCCTTTTTTGTGGGCGTGGGCATGGGCAGCGGCAACTGCAAACTCTCAGGAGGCTCTTCGTTAAAGCAGTCAAATAACTCGTCTATATCCATGATTCCTATTTATTTTGTAAAACGTGCTTTTTTCAGAGAATTATTCACAACTTATCGAAAAACATGTGTTTCTCATTTGTATATCTGATTAACAGAATATGTAATACTCATTTGACACTGTTATGCTCTATTACTACAAGTAGTAAATAAAAATGGAATGGATGGAAATGGAATACCTTAAACAGAATTTTTAACAGAATGTCCCAATTGCTACCTACCGATGCTCTTGTACTACTCAATTGGCGCTAAGATTAAAAATATTATTTATTTACAAAGGAAAAAAAATGGAATGGAATTCCTTCTAATTTTAAATGCTATATGAACGATTTTTTATAAGCGTTAAGTAGGTTTTTAAATAATTTTAACGAATAATACATACAGTTTTATTATTTATATATAATTTGCAATGTAACTATTTTATTTGCAATTACCGAACGAGAATGTTTTATAGAATTAAATAAAATTATTCAAAACAATCAAATGTAAACAAACAATTATTTACATACAGTTAACAGCAACATTATTATCGACTGTAAACCAAACCAAGTACCTACAAAGCTAGCTGCATGCAATCGATAAATTATGAAGATAACCAATCGATTAAATGCTTATGGATTGGCAACAGCAGCGGCGACACACAAAAGAAAAACAATAAAAACATTCAAGTCGTGTGCATTGTATTGATAGCAAAATGGAAAATGATGAAGTTAAGCGTGGCCGGGGCCGTGGACGCGGCTCACGGGCACGGGGTCGAGGACGCGGACGTGGCCGGGGACGCGGTAAAAAAATTGATGACACAGGCAGCACCATGGATGCATACGAAGGTGGCGTCGGCGGCGGCGTTGGCGTTGCGGTCGCCCCCGTAGCAGGCAACGGAGCCGTCGAGGACAGTCCAAGCAGCATGGAGCACACAGAAGATGCCGTCATGCAAGATCTGGATAAAGAAAACGAAATGGACGCAACAGCATCAACGGACGAGCAGGCAACACCCATTGCAGACCGAACGCCGCCGCCGCAGCAGCAACAGCCGCTGCAGCCGCAGGTAGCGCCGCCTGTGCTGCCGCAGACAAGTAAGATTTGGGCTGTTATTGAGGCACGTTGGGACTGCAACTAATTTGCGATTGTTACAGTTGACATGGAAGCGGACATATCACAGTTGGAGGCGCCCACGTTTACGACGTTGTCACGCGGACCGCCGGAGCCCATGCTGCGACTGAAGTGGAACCACAAGGTGAGCCTCATTGGCGAGAAGGTGCTCAATCCGATGATCCACTGCTGCGACCAGTGCGACAAGCCCATACTGGTCTACGGCCGCATGATACCCTGCAAGCATGTCTTCTGCCTCAAGTGCGCGCGCGCCGAGCCCATCAAGAGTTGCCCGCGCTGCAACGACAAGGTGCTGCGCGTCGAGCAGTCCGGCCTGGGCACGGTCTTCATGTGCACGCATGGCGGCAGTCGGTACGGCAGCACCGGCTGTCGCCGCACATATCTGTCTCAGCGCGATCTGCAGGCGCACATCAACCACCGGCACGTCGCACCTCAGCCGCCTTTGGCAGCGTCGACGGGCGTGGAGCCAAAGCTGACGGAGATGAGCGGCCTGGAGTTGCATAAGCAGCGCAAGGCGAGTAGTTGCTATGGCTCCTAACTATGCTACTCTCTGTCTAATGCTTGCCCTTGCAGCTATCCGAACCCACTACCGCCTCCGCCCCCTCCTCCTCCGTTGCTGCTGCCGCTGCCGCCGCCGCTGCCCATATGCAGCAACGTTCCACGGCGCGCGTCGGCATAGGATCGATCCCTCCGCCGGGATCGTCCGACCGAGCCGCCGGACACACGCACTCGACGCTCACGCTGGCGAATCTGGCGCGCATTAACAATGCCAACGCCCAGGACTGCCACCAAGGCAAAGCGTCGCTGCACCAGACCCTCAAGAAGGGCACGCACCAGTCCGAGTCTGTGGCAGACGCCTCCTACTACAGCAGCGTGCTCGCCTCCTTCGGCAGTGCGGGCGTCGCTGCCGGCCCATCTGCGGCGGCCAGCACGGCAGCTATTTCGAACTGTGCAGCTAACAGTGGCAGTGCTCCTGGCGGCGGAGCAACTGCAGCCACAGGCAACGGCAGCAGCAGCAGCATGAATCTGGGCAATGCCGCCCAACTAAGCAGCAGCTACGACATGGGCAATGCGACAGGCAGCACAAGCAGCAGCAGCAACTGGCAGCAAGCGCAATATTACAGATAGAGACATAATGGACAGAATCTAAACTTTTATATGAAATACATTTGATATTTGTACAAATAAACAGTTGTATATCGAAGGCGATAATCGAAATAGACAATCGATTTCTGCTGTTGAAATCGAACTTTTCAGTCGAACATTGGGCGCGGCTTTCAAGCTGCTTCGTATTTTTAAGAAATAAATAAAAATTAATTAACTAAATAGTAGTTTTTTATTATGACTAAATTGAATTTTTTCTTTTAGTTTTATTTGCTTACAAACTTGTAATCGATGTATGAAGGTTGTCTTACTTTAGTTAATTACAATTTTTCCGAATTGTAAACTGGTGAGAATTAATGTAAAATTAGTGGAGTGCTTTTATTCGTTTAGTTTTTAATGTTGTACACATTTGGCATTTCATTTCATTTTTTGCTAACCCTTTGCCGTTGCATATTAGAGACGAGCGCAGCTTTCAAACTGATACGATAGCACCAATCGCTATCGTTATCGGTGTATGGTGGCCTAACGATAAGTTTTACAGTCAGCTGCAAGCAGAAACAAAAAAAAAAAACAATTTGTAAACAATTTAAATTTGAATACGACGAGAGCAAAACTAATTTACATAAGTACAAAGATGTAATAAATAGCTGAAAGTGCGCACTTTGACACGTTGTCACGCATAACTAAAAACAGCAAAATTATAGTGGACCAGTTGAGTCACTGGATAAAGCGCAGTCAGAAGTGAAAGTTGCTAAAGCTAAGAAAAAATATGCGAAAAATAATATTAATTAGTGGCAAACGGAAGTGCGGAAAGGATTTCATATCGGAGAGATTACTGAATCGGTGAGTACATGTCTGAGAGGACACACCACTTGAATTGTAGTTATATTTCGAACAGTTTGGCAGATCGAGCTGCGATCGTCCGCATCTCGGAGCCCATCAAAAGGGAATGGGCGAACAAGCTGCAGCTGGACATTCGCGCGATGCTCAGCGACGGGCCCTACAAGGAGCAATACAGACGCGACATGATCGTGTGGAGCGACGAGGTGCGTCGCAACGACTACGGCTTCTTTTGCCGTGCGGCCATGGAGCAGGCGCCGGTGGATCAGGTTGACTACGTCATTGTCAGCGACATACGACGGAAGAACGACATACGCTGGTTCCGTGAGACCTACGGCGACGAGATGGTACAAACACTGCGCCTGACCTCGTTGCCCGAGACACGCAAAGCGCGGGGCTGGCGATTCACGGCGGGCGTGGACGATGAGCCATCGGAGTGCGACCTGGACGACAGCTCCTTCGACTTTGTCCTGGCGAACGACGAGCACGAGCAGAGTGGCGAGCAGCTAATTGATCGAGTAGTGGATATGCTGCAGATTAGCTAAAGAAAGTGGCCTTCCCATATATACAAAATATATTTTTGATATCCCCCTTTTCATCAAGTGATGAGAGGAGCTGAGAGACGTGATATTTTACTCGCAGCACGCACGAGCTGCAATTCATCGATAACTTATTTTCACAGCGATTGCAATAAAAATCGATATTTAACTATCTATATGAACTTTTTGAATATATTTGATGAGTTGTTGGTGGGCTAGGTGACTACTAAGGGAAATACTAAAAATAAAGGCAGGTTATTCAGTAAATAGGGCCTTAGCCCTCAAGGATGCATGCACTCATCTGGTCATCGAAACTCTGCAGCTGCGGCTTCCTCAAGTCCTTTTCGGCCGAACGCGAGCGCAGGTGCATGCGGTTCCTGTTGACGCAGCCGAGGGGCGTGCGTTGGGCACGCTGCTGGGGGTCGGGCGTGCTCTTAGGTGTGCTAGTCACGCCCTCTGTGGCATCCACATAAATCTGGGTCTTGCTCGCGCGAGCAGGCTTTCGTGGCGCAACGCGTCGCTTGTTGCCAAGACGAACGCGATCCAAGTGTTTATTGGCTGGACGGGATTGCGACTGCAGCTGTGGCTGCACCTCTGACTGCAACTGTGTCTCTGCCTGTGCATCGTCCGGCATCGGCTCCTCGGCGGCACTGACAAACGAGGCCATGCTGCTCCCGTTGCTCAGGTTGAGCGTCAACGTCTCGAGGATGTCCTCCAGCATCTGGGTCTCACGCGCCTCGCTCTCATCATCGTCACAAAAGATGATGGGCGTACGCTCCACCCCAAGGGTGGGCGAGCGCGGATCTTGTATGTGTTCCGGTGTCGACTGCTGCAACAGCATGTCGCAGGGCATCGTCTCATCCTGCTCGTATGGCAGCGACACCATCTCCACCGAGCTGTTGTTGTGGCTCTCGACGGGCAGATCCTGCTGGACAACCGGAGCGCGTGTCTCCACAAAGAGGTCAGCGAATGTGTCGTCCATGTTCAGCGTGCGATCAATGGCCTCGTCCAGCACCAGCGGCGTGCGATTCAGCTGCGGCGAGCGCGGATCACTCAAGGCAAAGCCCCTCATCAGGCGCTTGCGCAGCTGCGCAAATGTGTTCTCGCTGCCCGCCTGCTGCTGGGTCTGGCATGTGGGCGGCTCGACTGCCGTCAGTATCTAGGGAAGAGCTGCCTTAGCAGTTGTGTGGCGTGGGGAATTACCTACTCACATTCAGAGGCGTGCGACAGATGTTTGGCGAGCGTGGGTCAAGCGACGCGTTGTTCTCCCGGGAAGGGCTCATCGAGGTTTGTATCGCTCGGTGCTGGGCGGCAGTCACAGCTCCCGCGAGGCGCAGTCTGTTTAGTGTCGGTGTGTCTGGCAAGTAGGTGCCCTCCATTTTAGTTGCCTTAGTGCCCATAGCAATTAATTAATTCAATGTTGCGCAGTTGTTTGAAATGAAAAATGCGGGAGACGTTGCTGGCGTCGATATATGATGAATTTTCGTGTGTCTATCGATTATACAAGTTTTTGATGCTGGCAGTACTCTAGCTTACGGCTGTTATCGAGGTTTACATTGGTGATGAGCCGACGCGCAATCGATACAATATTATTCGATTAAGCAAACTACACGATTGGATTAAAAAACGAATTGAGTACCTTTTTTAAGCTGGGTTTGAGATGAAAAATGCGGGAGTTGTTGCTGGCGTTGATATATGATGCATTTGTGTATGCCTATCGATTGTACAAGTTTTTGATGCTGGCAGTGCTCTAGCATACGGCTATGTTATCGACGTTTACATTGGTGATGAGCCGATACAATATTTTTCGATTGAACGAACTACACGGATGGATAAAAAAAAACAAAAAGAATTGAGTGCCTTTTTAATTATTTCGAACTAAGAGAGCGCCTCGAATATTAAGCAGTATTAGTTATAACAAATGTGCGCGTGTGTGCAAAGTATGTGAAAATATTTTGCTAGCGGCGAAAGCTTAAATGGCTATTGCAAACACCAAATGTAAGTTATTGGAATTAACAAGGCACAAGCTAAAAGTAATTGTTAAATAAAAACGTTCGATTTTGTGTTATTTGGCCGTCAAGCAAAAATGATTTCGGTCATTTTTACGCAGTAGACTAAATACATTTTCGTGTTGTGTATGTGTGTGTGTGTGTGTGCGTGCGTGCGTATGTAGCCCCTGCATAAGGCACCGCAAGCAGCAGTAAATTTTGTTTCGTATATACATACACATGTATATGTCGGGTTTTTTTTTCAATAGCTATCTCCTTTGCACACATGTACATACATATATGCTGCACTCACCATGTTTCGCTCGGCGCGGAGACTTTCGAGGCAACGCGTAAAATAAAACTAGTTTGTGCGTTGCCAACTACTTGGCCTATGCAGCCACATTTCGTCTTACATTAATGTAGGTTAGTGCACGCCAGCGGGCGTCGCCTTCGTACATTGGAGCAATTGTTCTTTATTTTTTGCATTCTTTTTATTTTGTTGGTTTCTTTCAATTAAACCACTTTTTGTGTTCATAGCCGGCGAGCGAAAAGTAAACAATTTGTCCACACAGTTGGCAACGCGGCCACATTGTAGACTTTCTCTCTTGTTCCAAATAAATGTACATGTGCATGTGCATGCGTGTATGTGTGTGTGCGCAGAAAACAACGAAATTTCATTCATTCCTCTTTTTCGAGTAAAAACTACACGCGCGACGGTGTAGTACGGTCGCCATATACAATTACAATGTCAGTTGCACACACACACACACATGCACATGCACATGGTCATATTTATTTGTGAATACATGCATATCTGAGTGCGAGTGTGTGCGTTTGTGCAGCGGCTGTGCAACGGATCTAATTGTGCAACATGTTTTAATTGCAAACAAAGGCTAAAACAGTTTCAAGACTGCACAGGGTGTGTCGTCGCGGCCTGCGAGTGTGTCAGGTGCAAAGACGCTGACGCGACGGCAACGGCGACGACAACGGCAAAGTAAAAGTCTCCACGCGACCAGAAGATACTTGGACATTCCAGAATTCAACATAGACGGCGACGAGCGTCGTTTGATTGCCGTTGCCATCGTTGGCCGCGTTTTTTCACACATTCCACGCGCTGTTAGACATACATACATACAGACGTACACACATACATACAAACACTTGTACGGCGACTATTGATTTCAATCAACTTTGTTTGCTCGCTCTTTCTCAATTTTTCTCAGGCTCAGCCACACTCTCGCTCTCTCTCTCTCTCCCTCTCCCTCTCTTGTGCTCATTTGTCAATTAAGCAGCACGTCCGCTGTCTGTGTATGTGTGTGTGTGTGTAAATTCCATTTCCTGTTTATAGTAGGTATGCTGCACACACACACACACATACACCAGCCCCCGTCTGCTTGGGACCCATGTTCAGGTCGTCTCGGCTTGCCACCACCATCACAGCGTCGTCGGTCGTTGTCGTCTGTATATTTTTTTCTCACTCCATAGACTGATGCCTCGTCGTCGGTAGCAGCCGCAGCCGCAGCCGCAGCAGCAGCAGCAGCAGGCAGCGGCGGAGCGTTATGTACAGTACGTGCCACTTCCTTTACATTCAGAAAAATAAAAATTGTTCACAAACACGCATGTATATGCACACACACGTACACACACACAGAGAGAGTGAGACGGGCGGGCCAAAACGACGGACCGTCCAACGGGGAGCGTTCGCTTGGCGTCTGCGCCGTGTGTTTTGCTTGTAGTTGTTCGTGTTGTTTTTGTACAGTTGCAAAGGCACACACATACAGGCGCGAGAACGTCTCTGTCTCGAACGATGTGGCAACGCCGACTTCCTCCCGGTTCCCCTTTGTTGTTTGCTTATTAGAAAGAAGAAAAAGTCGCTGCGCGTCGTGTTGCTGTCTTTACGTAAGAAGGCCGTCGAACTCTACACACTGAGAGAGACAGAGAGAGAGCGGCATGCAAATAATGCGAGAGAGCCGCGAATGTGAGAGAGAGTGCCAAAGCCTGTGCTATGCTATGCTATGTGTGTGTGTTCGTCTAATGATTACCGTTACAATTTGCATTCGCTGTCTAGTCTGACAACAGTCTCGCGACCCAGACTAGACGACCCAGCCCCAATCTCAAATTGGCAACTTTTTTTTTTCACATGACCTTTTACCGTCATCGTCAAATGAATGACGCTGTAGGTGTGTGTGTGTGTGCGTGGGGCTAAAAAAGCTTGCAGTTTAATTTGTATTGATTATTTAGTCGTAGTCAGTTCAAATGGATGCTTCAGGGTCAATGTCCTACCTACACATACACGCGCGCACGAGTGAAACTAGTGAAGAATGCAAATCTTAGAGATCATTTGCTATAGCTGGCACACGAAAAAGCTTTGATCGTCCAAAATGTGAGTCATTTTATATTTGCGATGCCATCTTCTGTATAACTGTGCATTAAATGTGCCGTTACATGTTTGTCTACATTCAAATGCAGGCGTTGTTGCTTGCGACAGTCTGGCAACCTCGGTCTCCTTGGCGCGCGCGTAAAAGCCTCGTTTTTATTTTTGGCGCGCTCGAAATGTGAGCAAAAGATAAAGAAAATAAAAGGCCAGCCAGACTCAGACTCAATGCAATGCCCCGAGGAATGTTGTTTACGTGCGCGCCTGCGCATCGACCAAGATTTCCACGAATTCGCCAAAACAAGCTCCCAGGCAGCAGAAAATGCTGTCGTCCGCGTCTGGACCTCATCCTGTTCGTCCCGTTTGTCTACCTGCTTGGCAACCGCCGCGCTGCGTCGCTTCTTGTTTGTGTGCAATCGAGCTCCTCCAAACTTGGCGGTGGCGGCATGTCAACATGTTGATCCTACTATAGCATGCGAAATGTTCTGGCAACACCAAAACAAAAACAAAAACCACAGGCCCAAGCCGTACGTTGTTGTTATTTATGTTATTTGGCGGTGTGTGTGTGTGTGTGTGCACACATACTTATACATGTCTGAAGCTGAAGAGAAAAGAAAACGGCGTTGGCGTCTGCTTCGGCCTCTCATTTAATCAGTCTGGCCACGCTCTGCTCTGCTCTGCTCTGCTCTGCTCTTGCTCTTGCTCTTTGCCTTTTTTCGTCAGCTACGTTTTGTGCAGTTGTCTTTCAAAGCGTTTGCGATGCGGTCGTGTTTTCGGAGCGACTGCTGCTGCTGCTGCTTGCTGCCGTTGCCGCTGCCGCTGCTATTGGCGGCGTCGGCTCGGCATCGCCATCGGCTTCATGCCAAGTGATTTTGTTTTTAATATAAATTATTTTTGGTAACCAATGGAAATAAGAAAAAAATCTTTAAAATTAAGTGAACGAAAGTGAATGATTTTAGAACTGATAATGCTTTAATGGTGTTTGTGTTTTTCGTCTGTTTGTGCATCATTCATGAAAACTGTAGTTTATGGACCAATTTAATGCAATAAAATGATTTTTCAATTGAAGGCAGTATCCATAAATAGTGACAATATATTTTTGTCATAACCTCTACTCGTTCTGTATTTGCCCGCGCCCCGTTTGCTTCAGCGAAATTCTTAGAATTCTTAACATTCCCGCGCGCATACACACATAAATCTATATATGTATATATACAGACAACGAGTAGTTAAAAAGTAAAAAAATATATATGTACACACTTATATATATACATATATATGTGTATAAATTGTACTCTCCCTATGCGGCGGACGAAGTGTAGACATAAACACACACACAAGCGCATGCACTTGAACTCTCACACACATACACACACACCAATACACATACTAACACATTTATACCCTATCCAACACACCTCGAATTGGTTGTTGTCGCCACTAAGTGGAGACAATCGCTGTCTCTTTTGCACGCATTCCACTAACAAAAACTAGTAGGACTTGTTTTTGCGCTGTTTTTACGCAAAAGCAAAAAACCGGTAAGATTTCAGAAGCAGCAAAACACAAATGTTATGTGTGTGTTAGTGTGTGTGTGTGTGCGTGCCTTAACGCATTGCGTCAGTGTTGGTGTATCTTCGCTGTGGTAGAATACCACGTTAATCATAGTTTTCACACACCGCTTTTCTTACAGTTTTGTAAACATGTACACACATATACACGCGCACACACACACACATACTAGCAGCAGACAACGAGCAACGAACTCGTGCAGCAGCGACGCCCAAGAATGAAACAGCATAAGGCAACATGAAAACTACAGCAACAACAAACAACACAGCAGCATAAAAACATAGAGAAAGCGAAAGAGAGGGCAGAGAGCGAGAGAGAGAAAGCAAGAGAGAAGCAGTTGTACGGCAACGACCCGAGCAGAAGCAGCAGTAATATTAGCGGGTGTTGTTGTTGCTGCTGCCGCTGCTGCTGATGTTCTCTTGAACGCTGCCCATCGCCATGTATGTATGTATGTATGTATGCGATTGTTGTTGTCTTGCATGTGGTTTATTTATGCTTTCTATTAGTAACATTTATTACCAATTGCTTCGCCACTGGCAATGACCACGATCAACGAACTTGTCGCCGTTGTTTTCAATATGATTATTGTTATTAGAGATAGGCAGAGAAGCATAAAAAGAAAAGGAACAACAACGACAGAATGTGGCGCTGATCTTGACCTACGCGCGCGCAAGTTCAAAACGGTTATTCAACTTGTACTTTGTGCGGCTTCCTTCTAGTTCCTCTCGCATTGCGGATTTCAATTTGCAAAACGGAAATTTTAATAACGGTCGCGACGTTGGCACACATGCAAACGCACACACACACACACACACAGCTACACGAATGCATACACGCACGAAAAGAAATCTTGAAATTTGTGCTTTTAATTGCATTTGCGTTTTATTTGTTTTGTTTTTGTTTCTTTTTTTTTTTTAATGTTAAGTATTCAATTTCTTAATGTTCGTTATCACAAAATTGGCGACTAATTGACGGGTTTCGGTGTCGGCGCCACAATTATAAATATAAAAAAAATAAATATATATATAAATATACATAAATATTGTCAAAGCTGCTGGCACGGTTGCCACCTGATCAAAAAGATACTGTACCAGCGACTTCATTAGTATGTATCAAATAAATGAATGACTACAAACTTTAATAATAATAATATTTTATATCTTTACCATTTTTGCTAATATAAATTTAAAAACTTGATTTTTTGCAAAAATAGTTTGATATTAACTTTGGTACATATTTCCCACGTGTGGCAACCTTGGTGTTTGTGAGCGCGCCAAGCGATGTTTATTTATTGTTTTCCTCTTCTTCTATGTTTATGTATGTGTGTTTATGCATATTGATTGTTTACTGTTAGTGGCGTGCAGTGATCGTGTTATATTATCAAGTTTATTGTTTATTTTAAGTGTTCTGTGGTAATTGTTGTCGTTGTCGCTGTTGTCGTGTGTTCAAGTATTATTATCGCTTAATAAATAGCGTACGCTAAATTTGTTTTCATTCAATTTCGCACAAGCTATAACGGTCGACGGCTTCATTCAGATTTGTGTAGCACAGCAAAAACGCCGCTCCCCATCATCATCAGCATTGTCATCATCGTCATCGTCATCATCATTGCCAGCGCTATCAACATAACTAACTTTGGCTTTGCTTCTGTTTTATTTTCGCTTCGCTTTTATTTATATTTGAGTCCAGGCAGAAGCCGGCGGTGAGAAATAAAAGAAACGAACGAAGTAACAGTAACATTTGAGCAGAGCAGCAAAGGTTAACAGAGGGGTCGGGGGGGAAAGTCTCCACACAGCGGACAGCAAGGGAGAGGGCGAGAGCGCGAGAGAGGCCGAGGCCGAGAGAGAGAGAGAATTGTGTCATTCTTCAAAGTGGTTGTGAAATGTTTGCTTTTTCTGCCTACTCATATCACAGCCAGCTTTGAGGAGCGACACGATGCTCGAGCACAAAATTCAAAACATGGCAAAAAAAAAAATAAAAATTTAAAATTGTAAAAATAAAAAATAAATAATTAAAATAAAAATATAAAAAATAATTGAAATAAATGAAAAAATCTAAACTAAAAAAATAATAAATATATATATTCGAAATATGATAAAAATAAAAGAAATACAAAATCTTAATTTAATATGCACTGTTTTATTTGTAGTCCCAAATAAACTCTTACATTAATCATTGAACAAAATTATAAATCATGGTGCCCCTCCCAAGATCCCACTTTATTTATATATCTATCTATCTGTCTGTATCAATCTCCCCCTCCAATCTACCATCAGAATTGGCCACATTCATGCTGAGCTCTCAAAGAGGCTGTGAAATGCATTTTGAAAGCTTTGCGCGCATATCACAGCCAGCTTTGATGAGCTTAGCGTAATGTAACGTACATCAATCAATCGATCAATCAATCAATCAATCAGTCATAATGTAGCTAGCACTAACATTACACTCGTCGGCGACTGGCATGGAACTCGAAGCGGCTCATCAAGTAAATTGTGACCAAATAAGAGCAATGGGAAAATAGCTAGAGGAGCAAGAACTTCTTGAGCAGCTCCTCAATGCTGTTCGCTGAAGACAGGAATGGAGAAGGCCCATTGGCATTGTACGTCGGATTAAATTGTGGTGGCTCCAGATCTTGAGCTAAGCCTTGGAGGGAGGAGGAGCAATAAAATATTCTTTTATTTTTCAACTTTGCTCCGCATCGCTCTTATTTGGCCACGTGGAACATCAGTATGTAATATATAATCGGCTGGAACTCTGCATCAAATCAATTTGATGTTGCTTATCTAAGCCTCATCAAGTGGTTGTGATATGGATACCCGACGCATATCACAGCCAGCTTTGATGAGCTAGGATAATCAACGGAAAACAACAAGAGAAACAATTGAAAATGCATAAAAAAAGAGAACAAACGTTAACGAATTCGAGTGAAATTGTGCCTCCCAAGTATATAACATATATATGTATATGTATCTGAATAAAAAGTCATTCGGATCGTATTTTATTTATCATTTCATCATCAAGCCGACACCTTCTTAGCTATTAAACATTCCCGCTAAAGATCTTTGCGCAACTCGATTGTCTGCAGTTTCTAATGCATTTGTATCTTCTTCGCAGATACGCCGATCCCCACACTCGCACACACACACAGAGTCTGAGGCATATGTAGACACAGAGGTACTCGGCTGCATATGTAGGCACAGATACTCTGCACGAACAGAATTCCAAAGAGCCTTTGATGACGACGCCTCGCTGTGCATAACGCTATTTGTTAAATGCCTTGTGATAGTCTTGTTTTTCGTTTTATTTAATTTGTTTACACACGAAGTAGTATTGTAAGAGACCTGAGGAGGAGAAACCAAACAAAGTTGCAAACCAAATAGACAGAGTAGAAAACCTGCAGATGCATTCCACAAGCAGACGAGCGACGAGCGTGTGCGACGGGCGGCGGCAGGTGTTGCTGCTGCAGCTGCTGTTGCTCGGCTGCCTGGGCTGGCCGGCTTTGGTCGAGGCATGCTCCAGCCGCACCGTTCCGAAGCCGCGTCCGTCGGTCTCTTCGTCCATGTCCGGCATTGCATTGCCGCCAACACAGGCGCCGACAACAACAACGACCATGCGAACAACCACAACAACGACAACGCCGAGGCCAAACATCACATTCCCCACGTACAAGTGCCCGGAGAACTTCGATGCCTGGTACTGCCTGAATGACGCCCATTGCTTCGCCGTCAAGATCGCCGAGCTGCCCGTCTACAGCTGCGAGTGCGCCATTGGCTTTATGGGCCAGCGCTGCGAGTACAAGGAAATCGATGGCTCCTACCTGCCCAAGCGTCCGCGTCCCATGCTCGAGAAGGCGAGCATCGCCAGCGGTGCCATGTGCGCCCTCGTCCTAATGCTGTTCGTCTGCCTCGTGTTCTATTTGCGCTTCGAGCAGCGTGCAGCCAAGGAGCGGGAGCTCCAGGAGTATGACAACGCGGACGAGGAGGACGAGGCCAGCGATGGCGATCAGTGCGATTGTTGCCGCGATCGCTGCTGCGCCGCTGGCGACGAGCCGCTTGTCGTGGCGCGTGGCAAGCTGCCCTACCACATGCGGCTGGAGCACGCTCTGATGTCCTTCGCCATCCGGCGCAGCACCAAGCTCTAAGCGAGCAGAATTTCCATATAGATATATTTAGAGGAGTATATTTGAACTATCAAATGATGTTTGCCTTGCCCGCGCTATGCATGTCGTGTCGAAAACGCGCTCTACGAATTTCTATGTGCTTTAGTCGTAGTTTAATGTTTCATTATACATACTACATAGTTCGTCCTATTTACTGAATGTTCCGTGTAACAACCTTTGTATTCCAAGCTCTTCTACGTGTCCCAGATCTGAGATTCTTCGCTTCTACAACTCTCGTGAATCGAATGCGTATTTTTATACTTTATGCTAGAGCTATATTTATTTTACTCTATAACTAATATATATATCTGATATATGTATATGCACGAAACTCATCCACAATGATCCACGTCAAGTATTATTTATCGCACTAGCTTTGTACGAATTACAATGAGAATTTTTTACAATAAACATGCGCTGCACTTGCATATTATTTATGCCAAGGGGAGCAATTCCCAAAACTTGATGTTTTTCATTGCATTTCAATTTGCGGAGCAACGATATAGAGATAGCAAATAATATATACTATATAAACAATATAACAATAAATTGGATAAGAATCCTCACATACTTTGGGGCGATACATGAAAACATTTGGTGGAGCACGTGAAGAAAAGAATAGTCGAACTCGAAGTGGAATGAAATCGCGAATTCCCAAAGGCGAATATTTAGTTCCTGGCTTAACGGGGTTTGTTGCTGGTTTACCTTTGGCCTTATCTATAGCTAAATGATTAATAATTTTCCTTTAAATTTAATTAGTTTTTAATGCTGTAAACCTGATATAAGCAAATCGGATTATTATCCCTTGGACGGACAGACAGCCGAAGAGACGGAAATGTCATAGGCCAGACTGAGCAGGAAGTGAAAGGACTAGTTGGCCAGCTGAGATGGAATCTACGATAGGCTACGGGCCAGCACAGCTCTTAGACAACGTAGCAGAGAAATCAGTGCGAATCCCAGCTGGGATTGGATGGTCACTTTGGAGTACGAAGCATTAGAAGCATTGGGCTTCACTGGTCACGCATTCACTGGACTAGGCAGCCGGCTACCACCCCATGTGTCTGGAGCACCACATGAATGGCTGTCTTGTTCAGGCGAGTGTGGCACAGAGTCAGCTATCAGGAAAACGAAGCCAACGGACGACAGCCAGATCAGAATGTTGCGAATCCCATGTACAGCTATCGGGAGCTGCCTCGAAGTGCTATAGTTGAGTTCGTCTTACTTTCATTTCGCAGCTTTTGATTCTGGCTATCCGACTGGATGTCTGTTGTGGTAGTAGCTTGTGCCCTTGAGAGACACTCCGCCTCTGAAGCATTAATGATCTGAATTGAAGGAATCAATTTCTATTTTTGTCAATTGATAACAACACTGCGATGTTTAGTTTAATTACTAAAAGCAACTGACTTTTGATAAGCGCCCGTGTAGAAGAGATAATCTTATGAACAGTATACGTATATGTACGTATACAGGTTCCTAGATAAGGCGCCATAAGTTGCTGACATAATAGTTAAACGTATAGAAATCGCTCATGAGTAAGTGTAAGACTATAAAGCTTTAAAGACATATTGATAAAGTATGCTAAGCGGATAGACGGATATAGCTTGGCTAGACGGATATAGCTTGTATCGTCGGTGTAATCGAGAGACTATATGTTATCGCAGGTACTACTAAGCCTTGAAATCTATTTTTGGATTGAGTTTATAGGATTATTAATTGTTTGTATTATTTATTATAGATGTTCGTAATGTTACTTACACTTCAGTTTTTGGGAAGGACTGGTTCCAAAGAGTGCAAAGTTTTTTTCTAACATCGTCTGATTAAATGTTTCTTGATTGATATATTAACTGGGGGCGTTGCACATTGGGAATTAGCACAGCATTCAATAAACACATGTAACTTATATGTATAATATATGTTAGAGATGCGTACTTAAATATACTATACTATATTTTGTGTTCAAAGATCCGACTTCACTTACTATATATGATTGTTCTCGACCAATTTACACCTTTTGTCTTTGAGTCATCGAAATAAGGGATTAATTATTAATACATGCGTTGTTAATTGGCATATGTGCTTTGATTTGGTAGGCACATCTGTCTCTGTCTCATATTAGGGCTTAACTAGGGTCGGACGTGAACCATTTAATTTGTCAAAGGCTCATTGACTGATGGGCGATCACAGGCCTTTCAAATCATTACAGCAAATAGTTAACTTAGGTGATTCAGGACATTTTTAGAGATGTGAACATACATCTATCCGTACATGAAGTAATGTGAGGGCTTATTGGTTTTGTGCAGTGAAATGAAACGCATTTAGCAAAGTAGCTAAAGACCTCAAATATTGAGAGCTTATATTAACGTAAGTACGCCCGATATTTCCACTGAGAGTGTGTCAAATTGGTCAGTCAAATTTGTTAGTTTGTAAGGCGGCATTTGAGATAAAAACTGGACTTTATAATCTCGTGCATAAGATCATGGTATGTATTTCTCTACATATATATTGAATATAGGGAAAATTGTGTAAAACTTTGTCTTTTATTCGTTCAGAACTAGTACATTTATATATTCTATAAATGATCTAGATCTAGACTTTAGGTAGTTCGTCTTTCAGCTCTTCTGCAGTCTTTCCACTGTTGACTTTGTTTAGAGATCGACCTATAAATGATATCCAATGACCGTTATGAGATCCTTCAATGTGACCTAAATATATTGCTATGCTCGTTTTTCTTTCAATATAAGCAAGTATTACAGGGTTCTTGGAAAGTGTTTCTAGCAGGAAAAGTTTAAGAGCTTTGCATTGGTTGACATTTTCTCCGACTGGCCCACTCTGACACGTGAGTCCCATGAAATCACTAGCGAAAACTCTCATAGGATATCTATTTTTATTATGATATTCTTGAAACTATACTTTATTCTTATATATTAAAATGAGGGCCTGTTGAATTTGGCATGCGAGCTAGTCAGTTATCTGTTGGGAGGCACAACTGATACTGTCAAAACTAATCCGATTCGTATTACAAATGAGTTGTACGTGACTAGCACAAGGCAACGACTATATAGAACTACGATCTTATCTATAATTTAGCTTGAACTGCAGGCCAATATGCTTATGGGGGATTCCAACAGCTCGCTGTTCCGGCGTGAGTTATGCATTGTTGGGGAATTCACGGCGTTTAAGTCTAAAGCAGTTTTCAATACAAATAGATTGTCGTAAGGCAGCGATAAGCTGGGGTCGGCATATAATCTGTCTGCTTTAGAACTGACTTGAAATGGACTTTATTTTGTGGTAGAGTCCCTTCATTGGGCCGTAGCTACTGAGCACCAGGGAGACAAGGGTTAAGCACTTCATCAGGATTTGGAGGTCAGTCTCGGTGCGGTGCTTAAAGTATCCCGTCTCATATCCGTAATACTGGGTGACTAAGGCGATGACGAAGCAGGCGAAACCCAGGAAATTGTGAAAAGCCTTGTTTAGCAGTGGCGTGATCAGCTTCTTCACACGCGCCGAGCAGAGAGCGGCCAGTCCAGAGCTCATGGCCAGTAGACACAGTATAAAGGCGGTCATGCCTAGAGCAATACCATATTCAGTTTCGGATGTAGACTCTCAGAGCTAAGCACGTCCACTTACCCAATCTGCCGTGGGTGGACTTGAGCAGAAATCCCTTCTGTATCATCTTGATCAGAGCGCCGGCTGCCCCACAGCCGCCGCCCAGCGTTAGTAGAATCCAGTGGATAGTGGTCTTGGTGGATCGCTTGTAGCTGTTCGTCAGCACATTGCCACCATAGTGAACCATCACACCTTCCGCCATGAAGAACGAGAACTGCGATACACAAACTTCCCACTGAGTGCTGCTCAACCTATGCCGGTGGATCACTTACCCCAATGGTAACCAGCCAGGCGTGCAGTCCAGTGCCGGCAAGGCCCGTTTTCAGCGTGAGATACGAGATGTAGATGGTTATGAAGCCAATGCACATTTGGTTCAGCACATTGAGAAAGTATTCCAGGCGCTCCAGCGGCTGCTGGGAATCACTCTGCAGCTTGTTATGCGACATTCTTGAGTATTGATGGCCACCCGGAGACTCGTTCAGCGGCAGAAAGGACGGCAACCGCTGTGCACTTGCTGTTGTTGGACGCGATTGTGATTGCGATTGCGTGTGCAGATTCTCAGCTGGGTTAGCTCTCCTCGTGCTGCCGTAGTCGGCGACTTTCTGATTGCTACTGATGACCGGCGGGAGATGTTCTGTCATCGTGGCCCGAAAAGCAGCGGAGCTCCACTCGTATGGTCTTAATACCCTGTAACTGGAAAGACAGAGCGAGAGAGTGGACTTTAAGGCTTTGTGTGCTTGAGCTACAAGTCTGTTGCTCCTCAAGGTAAAGATTTCGCTGCAAGTCGAGCAAGCTTCAAGTCGACACATCGAAGTTGTGTTCTCTTAAGGCGAAAGCGGACAGAGGAGCTTGCAAGTGGGTTTGATTGAAGCACAATAGAGGGCATCTGGTAGTCGTGCCCTTACTCACACTTACTCAATGTCTACGGTGTGCTTATCAGGGGGGAACAATAATGTTATTTTCGTGTTAAATTTATTAGTGACAACAAAAACAAGCTCGCCGACTGATAATTGCGTCCAACAACTTTTTTATGAGGCTGGAAAGCGCTGACTGTGCTCTTTTTGTGTTCATTCAAATTCCCGGCAATTATTTCGATTTGTCGTTGGCCGAGTCGCAAAGGCCAATAGCGAACCTATATGAAGTGCAGTTTATGATTTGTTTCCGCGAGACAGGAGTACGCCCATTGACTTTAGCTGGCTTACTAATCTCAGTTATATATGCGTAGTCGAGTCAGTACATCTGTCGGTAGCTATAACTGGTATTCTCGACCGCAAGCCACGAATAGTAACCCACATTGCTATTCGCATATATCATGTGACATTCGACTGTCTGTGTATAGCCTCTAGATATAACAATTATTTGACAATGTGCTGCTTGATCAGGGAGACCAATTACCAATGTAAACTGAGCATTTGGCGAGAGTTACCCATTGCAGGGCATCGACTAGTCGGGCAGTGAGCTAGGTCCAATGAATACTTGCTTTCGATTGCATTGGGGAGGAATTATGAGTTGCTTGTGGGGAATGCCTTACTGTGATATACCCTACGTACAGAGGTAAGCTTTAGTGGAAATACTATTTTGCTTTACTGCATACTTTCGATGCAGTTATCAAAAATGTTCCAGATCCAGATCCAGATCCAGACTCCACTTAAAAAGGGCCTAACGAACGGAACATACCCAGACAGACGATAGAGAGCTGGAAAAAGAGATGGGCAAATAGACATACGTTAAAGTATTTATATTTAATTTACAGTTAGAGTATCAAAGAACGTTTCCTCAGGGAATTGGATTTGGCCATGTCATGAATATCCATTGTGATACCAGATCGACAGCTCAGTTAAAACTAAACCAGAATTTGGTTAGCGAAGCGCAAGTGTCTAGCTGTGAGTCTATATCGAATGGGCAGGATCAACTTTGCTCTTGATGCCGTTTTTGCTATTATAGATTGAGCGTCTTACATACCCTTGCATTAGTTTAATATACTCTGTGTTTTTGCAAGCCAATTGTTCCATTTGAAAGAAGTGAAGAGTTATAGAGATAAATAGAAATAGATGCAACACAAAAAATCTTTTAAAAACTGTGGAAGCATTTATGTGATTTAAAGTGGAAATGATCTGAAGAATATCTTTTCGAAAGAAACAGATACTCATTCAAAAGCTTCTCAAGAATGGCAGACAATGTTATCTTTCGGTGTATCCACAAATATTTTAACAAACATTGCACTAAAGACCTTAAACAATCAAATGATATTGAGATTAAAACCACAATTTGCGTCTCTACGGCGCTTTCGCCTCTTGCCCCAATCTAAATGATAAAAATGATCTTGTATTTATAAATATACTCCTAGAGTTTGAAATATTAAAATAAGCAGACAAAAATTAATAATTGAGAAGTTCGCTCCACATGTGATTCGTTAGGAGGGAATCCATAAAAAGAAAAGCTGAGAATAATTATTACAATAAATTCATTTATAAGGAAAACAATTTTGATTCTAATTAAAACTATATTTATTATTTTTCTTCTAACTATAAATATATAAACTAGTATTTGTTAATTAAAATATTTAAATTAAATACTTCTAAGCCTTGCTTTTAGTGGGAGGACTCTCTTGGACTCAGCTGGCGAAACTGAGAGCTTTCTGATAAAGCGACTTCAGCGGGGCTATGCTCGTTAGGACCATTGAAACGAGGGTCACAACTTGCATGAGGATAACGAAATCCTCGCCTTGGCCTTTGAATATTCCTGTTTGCGTGTAGCCATAAAACTGAGCCAACATGGCTGTCACAAATGTCGCCAGGCTGAGCAGGACGTGAAAGGACTTGTTGGCCAGCGGAGATAGAACCTTCGAGAGGGCACGGGCCAGCACAGCTGTCAGACCACTTAGCAGAGAGATCAGGCATAGAATGAAGGCAGCGAATCCCAGCCTGGAATGGATAGTTACTCCAATGCTCCACCGGTCGCGTATCAACTGGACCAGGCAGCCGGCTACCCCCATGCCACCGCCTAGTATCTGGAGAACCACATGGATGGCTGTCTTGCGCTGGCGAGTGTAGCGCAGAGTCAGCCAGTTGCCATCGTAGAAGCACATCATACCCTCGGCCATCAGGAACACAAAGCCAAAGGACACCAGCCAGACGTGCAGTCGGATTCCACTTAGACCAGTGCGCAGACAGTTCCAGCAGATCCAGATTGTCACGAATCCAATGCACAGCTGGTTGAGCACATTGAGACCGGCTTCGATGTGCTGGATAACATTAGCTGAGCTGCTTTTCGTTGCCGTCATTTCGAGTTGATAGTTTTGACTTTAGAGATTTATACTTCTGTAACCGGATCACTATTTAATGTTTTTTTTTTTTTTTTAAATATTTTTTATAAAACAATTTTATGTGTAGTTGCAACAGGCTTTTAAGATATTTAAGATCCACTTTTAATTAACAAATTAAATTAATTTATGTACTATTTCTGTTTGTTTCTTTGTATTTCACAAGGCCAAAGGCTTTTTTGAAGGATCTGCATATGTCCTTTATATTTATTTATTTGTATATGAACGAGGTTTCACATTGCCGTCTGCGTTCACGAATAAGGAACAGTCGAGCCATTTGAGGGTTCTTTATGCATGGCAAAATGTTTTTATATCATTTACCCTTTATCCAATATCGATAGGGGTATATACGACATTTGACCTACTAGCTGTGATATAACTCTATAACGAGGCTTACTTAGCTTAACACCCAGTTTTCTGATCATGTGGAAGTGCTTTAAGCTTACCACAGATTTCATATATAATTTTAAGAATCGATAAATATCGATTTAATTGCTTCAGCTGCATGCACCTTTTGCCTTTTTTTTCGACTTTACGACCTAATGAAACACTGACTGTAAGCCGAGCTCTAAGCTTATTGAAGACTAATTAAGATCAATTATTTGCTACAACATTTTATGGTATTTCAGATCTGATTAGAGGGAATTTCTAAGTTGGGCAACATACAGTCGATTATTTGTTTAAATTAACAACAATTACTTGATAATAATATATGTGTACATATTCCGACTATCAGCAAAAGTGCGGTTACCAATCAAATGCATAGTACTTAAAGGATTATAGTATATACACAACACCATCAATTTCGCATTGCACACTCATGGTACACTCGCTTATCGCTGTACTTACCCAGTAACAAATGCTACTAGCATCTTTATCGCGTGCTAAAATCGTTTCAGATCTCATGTTGCAACAATTCACTTTATTCATTATGAGTTTCTAATATCCAAAGATTATATGAAAGCTATATTAGAGCAGGTAGAGCAAGTAAATGGCGTCGAGGTAGTGTCCTATTTGTCCTATTTTATGAAAACATGAAGATTTGAAGAGCTGTAGAATCGACTTCAAGTACACAAATGTTTATGCATATATTACTGCTTAGATAGGGCCGTCCATTTGAATGTTTGCAACGGCACTTTCATTTTCAGCTCACTCGCCTGCTTAGGGTAATTGTTGGTCATAATGTAGCATAGTCATCATCGATCTGAGCCACTTATAATACGTCTGGCACATACTTGTTAAATTAACGATACTATTTCTATTTCGAGCACCGCCATCAGTGCTTAAGCCTTATCGTATTGCAAAACCGCACGTACTATGATAATAAACAGCCCCGGTATCGGAAAGGGCTTACTCTACGCTCACATAACTATTTGTCTACGTATGTGACTAACGATCAATAAAACAATTACTTGCACATTTTGGTCACTCCAGGCTTACACTTATTATCTATTTCTGTGAAGCTGGCGAGCTATTACAAACAGAAGCATTAGCTTGTTGTATTTAACTATGTCAGCTAGGCCATTTGTATACCCTGAACCCATTAAAAATGAGAATTCGGGGTATATTGATTTTGTTAAAATGTGAAATGTCCGTAACAGGCAGAAGTAGGCCTGGCAAAATGTGAATGAGCTTAATGAATGAGTTTCAAAAGCTAGAGTTTTGAAATTTGAAATGAATACTTGTGTATACCATACGCTGAACGAGTTTACCTTTTTTCTATAAATCATCTCATTTCCTTATCATCGATAACAATCGATAATTTGACTAAGCTTTTCAAGCATAGAGACTTCAGATTTGCGGTGTATGTTACTGTACATTTTGTAATTTTTGGATTTTGAATACCGACGCCTTTTTCCCTAAAAGTTGTTCAACAATCAATTTCCCATAGTAATGCTCATATTGCAGCCCAACTGCAACTTATATATACAAGAAATGTAAAATGATTTTAATATCAGCTCCCGCCGGGTTCAGGATATCTCTTAGTCGAGCCGACTCGACTAGAGCACTCTTGCTTGAATATTTTCCATTTCAGGATTCTGATAAAATAAATTCGAAATTAAACTAGCAACAGAAATGAAATTACATAATGGTCTTGTTCGGTGTTTTTGAAAACAAATATATAACAAATGAATAGAAATTCGTACAACATATTCAAAGCCGTTTGGTGCTTAATAATACTAATTATGGACATAAGATAAATAGGCTACATTCAATACTTTGCAGAACATTCATCGCCTTTACAAATGTCGCAAAGCTTCGAATCAACTTGGTAATATTCAGTTGCTTTCTTGTTTGTATCATAATAGTCATAGAGGACAATCGGGACAGGCTTTAGTTCTGCGACAGCATGAGTCTTGAATGCCTCGATAGGAAGACACTTGATCTCTCCCTTGGGCAGACTCTCAAAGTAGATGATGACCACTGAGTCTTTATTTTTGGTTTCCACCAGCTGCGTAAGGAAAGGATATTCTATATAGAAATATAGATCAAAAAGATTATGAATACTTGAGACCTACCCTGACGCGCTCGATTTCCTGTATGTCCCTGAAACTCACCTCATCTACGGTAAAGCCGGAAGGTAGTGAGACTTCCAGTATAGCCATATTGGATGCCTTAGCCTTGCCCTCCTCTACATACTCAACGCATACGCTGAGCTCTAAGTTGGCGGGAGGCGATTCTGGTTTAATGATTGCTTGAATCTTGAAGCTTGGCTTGGGCTCCTTCTCGACAACATTGTACTGGTAGCTTATTTGCAGCAGAGCAGCGCCCGTTCCCTTAGCCTCGTACGACAGCGACTTTGTGCCTTGAGGGAACTCCACAGTTTGAAGTACCAAATCGTTATCTTCGGTCAGGCTGAGCTTCTCAGTCTTTTCTCGCTGCCCATGATTGGAAACGGACACGTCCCATCTAGCTGGCTCATAGCCGGACTTCTTAGCGAACTGTATGAGGGCCTGAAGACCAGCCACCGTATCTTGCGAGGAAGCAAAACCCCCAAAGCTGTTCCGCTGCGCCACCAGCCAGCGAACTGAATTAAGCAGCGAATTGGGCGTCTCTTGGTCCGATTCCAGCAGCGACAGCAGTGCATATGAGGTGATTTCAATGTCATGGCTCCACACCCAGCACCACCAGCGAGCACATGGTCCAGAGCGCAACTTTTGTTCATCTTCCGTCCACCAGGTGCGATCTTCCTCGTGCTTGGCAAGTGCTTTCAGAGCAGCCACATGCTTGGCGGCGTCTGGAGACTTTGCTTTCTGCAAAGCGTAGGTGGCAATGGCCCTGGGCAATAGATCTTCCGTGTCCTTCTCATTTGAGTGGGCATTTAGGTAGGCCACAGCCTTATCGATGGCCGTTTGGTTAGGCTTTTGCTGCTCAAGTAGAGCCAGAAGTGCGTGGGCAGTCATCGTGAGGGCCGAACGCTGTGAGCCATAGAAATATTCGCCTTTCTCCGTGAAGCTTCCGTTCTCGGCCTGGCGGCTGAGCAGAAACTCATATCCACTCTCCAGTTGTTTTTCGTCCACTTTTATCAAATCCCTCATCTGGCCAAAGGAGCGCAGCACATAGGCCGTCAGCCAGGTGGATCCGTTGTCTTTTGGATTCTCCTCATCGCTGTTATCGGATCCGTTGGGCTCTTGATAATCCTCATACAAGCTGTTGGATCCGTTGGGTTCTTCATCCTCCTCATCCGAGCTGTCGGATCTGTTGAGTTCTTCATCCTCCTCATCTAAGCTGTCGGATCCGTTAGGTTCTTGAACCTCCTCATACAAGCTGTTGGATCCGTTGGGTTCTTCATCCTGCTCATCCGAGCTATCGGATCCGTTGGGTTCTTGATCCACCTCATACAAGCTGTTGGATCCATTGGATTCTTCATCCTCCTTATCCGAGCTGTCGGATCCGTTGGGTTCTTCATCCTTCTCATCTAAGCTGTCGGATCCGTTACGTTCTTGATCCTCCTCATACAAGCAGTTGGATCCCTTGGGTTCTTCATACTCCTCAACCGAGCTGTCGGATCCGTTGGGTTCTTCATCCTTCTCATCTTGATCCTCCTCAAACTTGCCTGGTCCAAAGGAGCTATAGCTGCCATCGTCATGACGGTAGTAGAGCATATACTGGTAGCCCAGCTCCAGGTTGCGCTTTATGCGATGCTCCAATTCTGGACTTAGTTTCTTCATGTGATTCAGATAATCATGTACCAAAAGGTTGGGTATAAGCTTGGACATGGTCTGCTCGCCGCAGCCGCTGGGCAAGTGCAGCAGCTTTTCTAGATTCTTTATGACCGGACCAAGTAGATCGCCCACAAATCCAAATTCGACATGCTGCGAGTCTGGCACAAGGTCCTCCGGCAGATCCAGTTCAAAGCTGTCCTTGTGCTCGTGCACATCCTTCAAGTTGACGAAGAACGCCCGATTCTTATATTGCGTCACACCTTCGGGCACCACTTTAAGAGTTTTGTGCACTGCATCTCCGGCAAGAGGAGAAATGGCCGTGAATTTCAGCAGAATGCTGCCAATGATTTTGGGACGCACAAGGAAGGATGCACCTGCTGCGGAATTGGCGCCCACACGCAGTGTCTGGGTACGCTTCTGTTCGCTAAGTACCTCGTTGGATACATCTACGAAATCGTACTCATTGTCCTCGTTGTTCAGGGTCACCTCCACGTCCAGCTGCTTGGGCAGGTAGTTGAAGACCAGAGCAGGCACATTGATCACCTCGCCACGCTTCACAGAGTATGGTAGACGCACGGACACAAAGAACGGCTGGAAAGTGCTAATTTTCAGTAGTTCATTGGTCACGCCCAAGCCCTTTTCGGGATGCAGTGAAAACGCCGTCAGCACCCAGCTTGTAATTGTATCGGGAATTTTTCTGACCCATTTAAAAATCTCCGACTTGGTATTTTCAATGTCTTCAAAAAGCCACGTTTCTCCAAAAAGTGCATTGTGATAATTTTCATAACGATCAAAAAGGCTTGAATCATGAACTACAGCAGTTATTGGATCAGATGTGTTATAGATATACGTATAGGGTCCTGTAAAATATTGTTTTAAAATGAATTTTAGCTAGTAAAAAATTAATAAAGTGTGTTCAATTGCAAAGGGAAGTGTACTTTACCATCAAAGGATAAAAAGGGTGTGTGATCATAGTTATAAAAGAAATAAGCATTAGTCATGGTCACTACGCCGCTTTGTTGACCGGGATAATAGGAATAACCTCCTTGCCATGGCGTGTGAGTATCATAGCGTGCTAAGAGACGATTGAACGAGCTTTTTATTATGGAGTTGCTTCCGCCATATCGAAAAGCATTATGATCCACCGCGATAAGGCCAACGAATGACTCTGGTACTGTTTTAATCTCTAGCTCAACATCAGCACCTGGCTTAACCTCGTCAGGAGCAGTCACTTCAATCTGGTTCTGAAGTTCCACATCCGCATGGAAGGTATCCTCGGCATACCGGAAGTCGCCAGTCTTATCCACGTAGTAGACATAAATACGGCCGTAAGGAGACGTAAGGAATGTTGGTGTCAGGCTGATGTTATAGACCTTCTGCGGCTCACTCAGTACGATTCGTTCCGTGTGCAGGACATTGCCACGTCCAATAATGTTGTACACGAAGTAGTTGAGCGGCCGACTGGAGCTTAAAGTTACTTGGTATTCCTCTCCGATTCTCCACTTGTCCTTAGGTCTCTGTACATCAACCTTAAACCACTCTTTTTCCTTCTCCTCTTCATAAGGTAGTTGTTCAATTTCATTTCGTTCCCTGTAAGGACGGGTCAGGTACATATCTCGCTCTTCTCCATCAAACTGTAACGTGGGGCTGTAGTAGCGCTCAGTGCTTTCCATATCAGGTAAGTCTGGCAGCGTGATTTTGAAAACAGCCATGCTGAACTCATTAAGGTGGCTCTCAAATTCAAGGGACTTCTTCTCAATTGTCGGTAATTCCGACTCATTGTCGTAATCATAAAAGTTGATCTCTGTGAACCTTGCCTAAAGATTTGAATTGATACGTTGACATTACGCTTAGCCAGTCATTCAATATTCATGCTTACCTTGACAGGCGTCTTGGTGTCTTTTAGTAAGGTACCATCAACAAGAGTGACTTTAAAGGTGAGTTCGTATTCTGTATCGGGTACGAACTTGTAGCAACTATAGTCATATTCCACGCAGTACATTTTGTAGCGATGCGGAAAGAGTTCAACCGAATCGTTTCGATAAAGTTGAACACCTGTAAAGTCCTCCTCTACAGTGACCATGATGTTTGCGGTCCATGACGACGTTTTGTGTGGCAAGAAACTAGCAAATTCCTTAACGTTAATGTCGAATTTTGCCTTGCCGTTGACCATGTCAGCAGTTCTGATGAGAGCATGTCCCGGGGTGTCTGTGCGGACTGATTCGCCTTTTACGTTAGACCATGTGCACCACTCATCTGTGTGCACATTGAGCAGTACTTTACCAGTTACCGGTTTGCCGTAGGTGTAACTGTGGAACAATGAAGCTGTCTTCAGATCCGGACAAACATGGGGAAAATCTAATTACCTTGCTCGTACAATGACCTGCATATCTCCGTCCTTGACAGACACAGATTTAGTCCCATCAATTTCGACGGTGTACTTAGGGAGAACATACTTCTCCACTTCAAAGTAGGCCGGTTCATCCGCATTGGTATCGCCATTCTGCACCGAAACTGTCCATGGTCCCAAAGTGGCAAGCTCCGACAATTCAAATTTTCCGCTGTAGACACCACCACGGGATTTGATGTGCTTGACCTCTTTGATTCGATTACGTTTGGAGTCCTCGAACCATACAACTACATCATCCTCGGCCACACTTGGCCTAAGGTTCTCATCCAAGAAGATTACGCGGTAGTTGACAGTGTCGCCGGGCTTATACATTTTCTTATCGGTTTGCAACTTGACATAGGGCTTAAACTTTGCCAAACTAAGCTGGGTGGAGTTCTTGAATTCTAGTCCAGAAATGCCCTCTGCGGTTAAGTTATAGTTACCCTTCTGCAGAGGGGGCAACTTGAACGTAATCTGCTTAACGTCATCAGTATTTGAAAACTCGACCGTTTGGGTCTCGTTGTATGAAGGTCCCGTAATACCAATCTTTAAGGTAACGGGCTCCTTGGTGTGATGCACGGCGACAGCCACATTGTAGTCTCGATGAGAGTGTATAGTTCCCGGCCCAACGATGGTGTATTGTCTGCATCAAGCAACGAAATTGGTATTTAATAATAATAAGAATAATAATCAGGTGCACATCGATTTCTTAATCTAAAACAAGTAAGCGTGCTCTAATCGAGACGGCTCGATTAAGAGATACCCTGAACCCTGTGGGAGCTGTTACTAAAATCATTGTACGCTTCTTTTATATATACATTGCATATAAGGCATGCACACGTAAATACACAGTTATGCGTAGGCATATGGGTGGGAATATTTTTGGTACCTTGGAATTTCCCAGTGTTTATGCGTATCGCGAATATCGCACACAAATACATTCCTATAAATATTTTTACGCTTCTTTATATATACATTGCATATAACGAATGCACACATACATACACAGTTATGCGTAGGCTCGCGCTCTGCTTAATGCGCAGTCTACGCAGCGGCTGCGCTTGGGCTGCAATATGAGCATTACTATGGGAAATTGATTGTTGAATAACTTTTTTTCTGCTTTGACTTTCTTAATGAAACTTTCAAAATATAATAAGATGGTACATATGTTTGTATTTGCAAAAGCACAAGTCTCTAGTATTTGATATACGACTTCTGGAGAAATTTGTAAATTGTGTGGAAAGGGGGGCTAGTATCCAAAATCAAAAAATGACAAAATGTGCGCATTCATTACATTACACCGAAAATCTGAAGTCTCTAGCTTTAACGGTTATAGAGTTACACATGAAAAACAAAGTCAAATTATCGATTGTTATCGATAATAAAGAAATGGGATGAGTTATCGAAAATTTAAGATAAACTCGTTAAGCGTATGGTATACACGAGTGTTCATGTCAAATTTGAAATCTCTAGCTTTTGTAGTTTCGGAGATCTAGGAGCTTACACGGACGGACGGACGGACAGACGGACAGGGCTTAAACAATTTCTCTTGTCGTCCTGATCAAGAATATATATACTTTATGGGGTCTGCCACGCCTCCTCCTGCCTGTTACATACATTTTCACAAAACCATTATACCCTGAATTCCCTTTTTCAATGGGTTCAGGGTATAAAAAACATAATTTTGTAAATATTCCCTGATCTGTTGAAACCGTCTCGGTCGGTACTGTATACAAAAGCACAAATAATTTAACTGAAGCTCAAAAACTTTACAAAGTTGACAATACGAAATTACGGGTTCGAAAAGCTTGAAAAGTTTTATTATTGGTCCAAATTATTTACAAATATAAATTGGTCGTTGTAAGACGCGTTGTAGCGGAAGAACGACTATATATTATGTTATACGATTTCTTAGTTTTCTAATTAATTGGCTCAAGATCATGCTTAGAACAGTTCGAAATTCTACTTATATGTTGCACATACGCTTCCCTAATGTGTTCCACCTCAATGCCAAGCTAGCTTCTGCTGTCAAACTGTTCCTCCTGCGATAATAATAGCTCATTGTCTTAACCTTCGATTCTACAAAATTCAGGTTTAAAGTGTCAAGTCGACAATGTTTTTGCATTGTCAGGAATGTTCCCTTTAACACAAAGTTACCTTGTCGTCATTATACTATATATTTTATAGAGAGACGTGGATAACACTTCGCAAAAATCATTTAAAATAATGGCTGATTCGGTGTATAGTCTAATGATAAGATTATTTCCGATTGAATATTTTCTGAATTCAATTGATATATCACTTTCTATATTTTCCATTCAATTAATATTTAGCGTTTCTAAAAATACCAGTTTTATTTTAATGTAAAAACTTGTTTATCTTATTGAATAGCTAAAATACACCATTGCTAGTTTGAAACACTCCCAAATTGGCAGTTGTATGCTAATGCCCGTCTACCGTTATGACCATGACATTTCGACGCTATTCAAGGGAAATATATACCCTTGCAACCTTCTCATCATGAGCACATTTAAAAATCACATCTTGCTCAGTTTTTGAGCTTAAATCTAAGAATTTTGCAGTTGGCTCATTGTTGTATTGCTAGACTTGACTTGACAGATAGAGCTTTAAATTATATGGCGAACTTATTGGGGCGTGGTAAGTCCGATAATAGTAAGATTTATGAAGGTATTCTTTATGGAATTAGATTCTGTAGTCAGAAATAAATAACACATTACAAGCGGAAGCGTAAATTAGTTTTCTTATTTCTCTTGTTTATATGTTTTATATTAAATATCTAGGTATATATTTAAGGAGTCCGACTTACCCCTCAAGTTTGTGAGACTCCGCCGCAAGAAGAAGAAGCGCCAGAGCTGCACAAGCGATGAGACCAAAATCGTCAGAACGACGCATTTTTCTTGGCGTTTATTATTTTGTGTTGAAATGGAAATCGAAGAGACACGACGATTCACAAATAAAGGTGCGCTATAAAAGCATAGTCAAATTGATGTGTGACCGAGCCAACTGCCTTGTGACGACTAGTTGGACCGGTAACACATTACTTACGCTATAGTCTTCTCTGCTCGCATTTTTGGCTTAACACAACTAGTTAGTCGTTAGCAGACGAGCCATATAGTCCAGGGCTCAATCATTTTTGATTATATCTTGTATCCATGCAAAAATATATAAATACATTTATTTTGAGCTCGTTTAAAAACGAAATGATGTAAGATTAGTATTTACAACTTTTTCCGTTTTATGCAAATAGTAACAAGCTTAGTAAATCTCAACCTGTCTATGAAAAATACAGTTGCAAATCTATACATTCATCTTTAATAAAAATAAATTTATCAAGCTTACGGCTCATTCTCACGTAAAACATACCTTATTTTGATATACATGCATGCGTAGTAAATCATTTTTGACTTCTCGCTATAGCGAGTGACAACTTTAACATGTCGCCTTTCCATCAATATTCAAAAGCGATCTTTGCAGAACATTGAATGAGTGTGAGAGATCCTAAAAATACAAGCAGAAAAATAACTTATAAGACTTCACCGCATATAGTTTCCGAGTTCCTCCTGGCTAAAGCTACGTATACTCCCGGCAAATCAAGAGATAGTATTAATACAAAACAAGTAAGAGTGCTCTAATCGAGACGGCTCGGTTAGGAGATACCCTGAACCCTGTGGGAGCTGTTACTAAAATCATTGTACGCTTCTTTTATATATACATTGCATATAACGCATGCACACATTAATACACAGTTATGCGTAGGCATAGGGGTGGGAATGTTGCATATTTTTGGTACCTGTTGAGCCTTTTAAAAATCGCCATTGCTATACTACAATTGCTATACTACAATTGGCTCGATCGTTGGTAATATGCTACCTATATACAACAGATGCACACCCCACAGCCTTCTATTAAGATCGATGATGTCGTATGAGCCGAGGACGAACATTTTCCAGATTTAAAATGGGCCGAGACGTTGAAACCATTGCAGCTGCTGATGGCTCTGTTACTTCCCGTTGATGATCCTGTTAAGAGCCTTGGCTTTTCAGCGGGGAGAGGATTTTCGGCACAGCAGCTACTAATATATAATAATAACCTCTTTTAGGCATATCTTCTTTTTATACCCTGAGCCCATTGAAAATGGGAAATCAGGGTATAATGTTTTTGTTGGATGTATGTAACAGGCAGAAAGAGGCGTGGCAGACCCCATAAAGTATATATATTCTTGATCAGGACGACAAGAGAAATCGATTGGGCCATGTCCGTCCGTCTGTCCGTATGTTTGTACGCGCCGATTTCAGCCCCCATAAGAGCTAGAGACTTGAAAATTTTTTGTAGGTCCGTGTATAGCACGCGCAGATCGAGTTTGTTTTAAAAAATGGATAACTATCCCAAATTAAATGTTATCGATTAAGAACAAAATCGAAATTCAGTTAAAAAATTATATCTCGCCCATCTTTTAAGCTAGAGACACCAAATTTTATATTTAGCTTCAAATGTATTTTATGCAATTTCGAATTTTTTATATTTTGGATACCGGCCCCAAATTTTCCCCAATTGAAGTTGTCTCCAATATAGCCAAAATGCGAATGAGTTGGCACTTTTACTAAACTGTCAAATATGCCCATAGAATATGTTGATCATATGCCGAAAATTTCATTGAAATCCGTTAAATAGCAAAAAAGTTATTAGAAGAGACGCACGCGAAACGTGAGGACCTGGGTCCGAAACCAGGCGACGTCGGAAATTTATTTAGTTTTTTAATTTTATAAAAATTAGGTGGCGTTGTTGGTAGAGGTGATGCACGTTGCGCAATTAACGTAGGTTCGAACCTCGCCAATGTCAGTTTTTTAATAAAAAAGTTTTTTGGTTGTTAAAGAGTAAACTTGAAATTTTTTTAAACATTTACGCTAAATATAAGTGTATTGAAAAACACAGGTTCGACGGGGCTCAGGGTATACCCTAGTCGGTTACGCCCGACTAGAGTTTATTTACTTGTTTAATATACCGTGCCCACTTACACTTGCTTACTTAGATAATCGTACTCTATACTTGCTACATTGCCTTGGTCTTCAAGACGGCGTCAAATCAATAAACAATAAGGTAAGTCAGCTGATAGACTCGCTTTTATAGACTTCGCAAATGGAACCAGAGTTGCAGAAAGAGCTCAGCAGCCTCCATTACTTACGTTTTCATAAAAATATCAAACGTCTACATTTTCAGTATGCTCACCGTATACCAAAGATTAGTTCAATTCCTTTCATATGCTATTTCAATATCTGACGCTCTTGAAGCAAATCAACGTAAATTCAATAGTAAAATCACAGTAATTTATTTTCTCGCCGTAATTAGTAATTTGCATATTGATTTTTTCATTCGATAAATGGTGTTTAACACTTTGCCGAACATTCATCGCCTTCACAAAGGTCGCAAAGCTTCGATTCCACTTGGTAATATTCAGTTGCCTTCTTGTTTGTATCATAATAGTCATAGAGGACAATCGGAGCGGGCTTCTGATTGGCGACAGCATGAGTCTTGAACGCCTCGATAGGAAGGCACTTGATCTCTCCCTTGGGCAGACTCTCAAAGTAGATGACCACCACTGAGTCCTCATTTTTGGTTTCCACCAGCTGCGTAAGGAATGAATAATGTACATATATAGAAATAGAGATCAAAAAGATTATGAATACTTGAGACCTACCCTGACGCGCTCGATTTCCTGTATGTCCTTGAAACTGTCCTCATCTACGGTATAGCCGGAAGGTAGTGAGACTTCCAGTATAGCCATATTGGATGCCTTAGCCTTGCCCTCCTCTACATACTCAACGCATACGCTGAGCTCTAACTTGGCGGGAGGCGATTCTGGTTTAATGATTGCTTGAATCTTGAAGCTTGGCTTGGGCTCCTTCTCGACAACATTGTACTGGTAGCTGATTTGCAGCAGAGCAGCGCCCGTTCCCTTGGCCTCGTACGACAGCGACTTTGTGCCTTGAGGGAACTCCACAGTTTGAAGTACCAAATCGTTATCTTCGGTCAGGCTGAGCTTCTCAGTCTTTTCTCGCTGACCATGATTGGAAACGGACACGTCCCACCTAGCTGGCTCATAGCCGGACTTCTTAGCGAACTGTATGAGGGCCTGAAGACCAGCCACCGTATCTTGCGAGGAAGCAAAACCCCCAAAGCTGTTCCGTTGCGCCACCAGCCAGCGAATTGAATTAAGCAGCGAATTGGGCGTCTCTTGGTCCGATTCCAGCAGCGACAGCAGTGCATATGAGGTGATTTCAATGTCATGGCTCCACACCCAGCACCACCAGCGAGCACATGGTCCAGAGCGCAACTTTTGTTCATCTTCCGTCCACCAGGTGCGATCTTCCTCGTGCTTGGCAAGTGCTTTCAGAGCAGCCACATGCTTGGCGGCGTCTGGAGACTTTGCTTTCTGCAAAGCGTAGGTGGCAATGGCCCTGGGCAATAGATCTTCCGTGTCCTCATTTGAGTGGGCATTCAGGTAGGCCACAGCCTTATCGATGGCCGTTTGGTTAGACTTTTGCTGCTCAAGTAGAGCCAGAAGTGCGTGGGCAGTCATCGTGAGGGCCGAACGCTGTGAGCCATAGAAATATTCGCCTTTCTCCGTGAAGCTTCCGTTCTCGGCCTGGCGGCTGAGCAGAAACTCATATCCACTCTCCAGTTGTTTTTCGTCCACTTTTATCAAATCCCTCATCTGGCCAAAGGAGCGCAGCACATAGGCCGTCAGCCAGGTGGAACCGTTGCGCTCTGGATCCTCCGCACGCCACTTGCCTGGTCCAAAGGAGCTATAGCTGCCATCGTCGTGACGGTAGTGGAACATATGCTGGTAGCCCTGTTCTAGATTGCGCTTTATGCGATGCTCCAATTCAGGAGTTAGTTTCTTCATGTGATTCAGATAATCATGTACCAAAAGGTTGGGTATAAGCTTGGACATGGTCTGCTCACCGCAGCCGCTGGGCAAGTGCAGCAGCTGTTCTAGATTCTTAATGACCGGACCAAGCAGATCGCCCACAAATCCAAATTCGACATGCTGCGAGTCTGGCACAAGGTTCTCCGGCAGATCCAGTTCAAAGCTGTCCTTGTGCTCGTGCACATCCTTCAAGTTGACGAAGAACGCCCGATTCTTATATTGCGTCACACCTTCGGGCACCACTTTAAGAGTTTTGTGCACTGCATCTCCGGCAAGAGGAGAAATGGCCGTGAATTTCAGCAGAATGCTGCCAATGATTTTGGGACGCACAAGGAAGGATGCGCCTGCTGCGGAATTGGCGCCCACACGCAGTGCCTGGGTACGCTTCTGTTCGCCAAGTACCTCGTTGGATACATCTACGAAATCGTACTCATTGTCCTCGTTGTTCAGGGTCACCTCCACGTCCAGCTGCTTGGGCAGGTAGTTGAAGACCAGAGCAGGCACATTGATCACCTCGCCACGCTTCACAGAGTATGGTAGACGCACGGACACAAAGAACGGCTGGAAAGTCTTAATTTTCAGCTGCTCATTGGTCACGCCCAAGCCCTTTTCGGGATGCAGTGAAAACGCCGTCAGCACCCAGCTTGTAATTGTATCGGGAATTTTTCTGACCCACTTAAAGATCTCCGACTTGGTATTTTCAATGTCTTCAAAAAGCCACGTTTCCACAAAGTTTTTACGTACGGTCGGAGCAGACGCTGGCGCCGCTGCAGCGAATCCACCTGCGTTCCCAACTAATGCACCTTCTGCGTTCATTGGAACTGCAGTGCTAAATGCCATATCACTCGATACAAGCGCGGTCTTCCGCATGGCGCCACCTGCGAAGCTTTCTGCAAATTACAAAGGTTTCTTGTTAGTAACATGATGCAACTGTTATTAGGGTACAACAAAGAGAAGCATTCATGAGTCTTATAAACTTCATTCACACTTCTTACTTTTTTTCAGCTTACGTAGGTGATAATCGGGTGCTGTGCGATTATAGAAAAAGTTGGCATTTGTCATGGTCACCACGCCACTTCGTTCACCGGGATAGTAGGAATAGCCTCCTTGCCAGGGTGTGTGAGTATCATAGCGTCCTAAGCGCCAACCGAACGAATCCTTGTTGATGTCGTTATTGGATCCCAGTAACAAGACGCTCTGATCCACAGCCATTAAACCAACGAATGATTGGGGCGCGGTCTTAATCTCTAGCTCAACATCAGCACCTGGCTTAACCTCGTCAGGAGCAGTCACTTCAATCTGGTTCTGAAGTTCAACATCCGCATGGAAGGTATCCTCGGCATACCGGAATTCGCCAGTCTCATCCACGTAGTAGACATAAATACGGCCGTAAGGAGACGTAAGGAATGTTGGTGTCAGGCTGATGTTATAGACCTTCTGCGGCTCACTCAGTACGATTCGTTCCGTGTGCAGGACATTCCCACGTCCAATAATGTTGTACACGAAGTAGTTTAGCGGCCGACTGGAGTTTAAAGTTACTTGGTATTCCTCTCCGATTTTGAGGCTAAAATGTGGCGAATGTTAAAGAAGTGACTAAACAGAAATATTTAGTCTACGAACCTCCACTTGTCTTTTGGTCTCTGTACATCAACCTTAAACCACTCTTTTTCCTTCTCCTCTTCATGAGGTAGTTGTTCAATTTTCTTTGGTTCCCTGTAAGGATAGGTTGTGTACAGCTCTCGCTCTTCTCCATCAAACTGTAACTCGATGCTGTAGTAGCGCGTATAGTTTTCCATATCAGGTAAGTCTGGCAGCGTGATTTTGAAAACAGCCAAGCTGGACTCATTAAGGTGGCTCTCAAATTCAAGCGACTTCTTCTCAATTGTCGGTAATTCGGACTCATCGCCGTACCTAGAGTGGCGTATCCCCTCGGTGAACTTTGCCTAAAGGTTCGATTGACATGTTGACGTTAAGCTTAGTCAATCATTCCATATTCATGCTTACCTTGACAGGCGTCTTGGTGTCGTTTAGTAAGGTGCCATCAACAAGAGTGACTTTAAAGGTGATTTCGTGTTCTTTATCGGCTACGAACGAATAGCAAGAGGTGTAGTCCACGCAGGACATTTCGTAGCGATACGGATAAAGCTGTACACCACCAGTTTCGTTAAGTTGAACACCTGTAAAGTCCTCCTCAACAGTGGCCAAGATCTGTGCATACCATGACGACGTTTTGTGCGGCAAGAAACTAGCAAATTCCTTAACGTTAATATCGAATTTGGCCTTGCCGTTAACCATGTCAGCAGTTCTGATAAGAGCGTGTCCCGGGGTGTCTGTGCGGACTGATTCGCCCTTTACGTTGGACCATGTGCTCGACTCGTCTGTGTGTACATTGAGCAGTACTTTGCCATTTACCGGCTTGCCGTAGGTGTAACTGTGGAGCGATTGAAACTGTATTCGGGTCAGGAAAAACGTGGGAAAAAGTTACTTACTTTGCTTTCACAACAACCTGCATATCACCATCCTTGACAGAAACATGCTGAGTCGATTCCATTTTGACGGTGTACTTAGGGAGAACATACTTCTCCACTTCAAAGTAGGCTCGTTCATCCGAATAGGAGTTGCCAGTCTGCACAGAGAGGGTCCATGAGCCCAAGATAGCAAATTCCGACAACTCGAATTTTCCGGTGTAGACACCCCCACGAGTCTTGATGTGCTTCAGTTCTTTGATTCGATTACGTTTGGAGTCCTCGAACCATACAACTACATCATCTTCGGCCACACTCGGCCTAAGGTTCTCATCCAAGAAGATTACGCGGTAGTTGACGGTGTCGCCGGGTTTATACTTTCCCTTATCGGTTTGCAACTTGACATAGGGCTTAAACTCTGACAAACTAAGCTGCGTGGAGTTCTTGAATTCTAGTCCAGAAACGCCCTCTGCGGTTAGGTTATAGTCACCCTTCTGTAGAGGGGGCAACTTGAAGGAAATCTGCTTGAACTCATCAGTGTTTGGCAACTCCACCGTTTGGGTCTCGTTGTACGAAGGTCCCGTAATACCAATCTTCAAGGTAACGGGCTCCTTGGTGTGATGCACGGCGACAGCCACATTGTAGTCTCGATGAGAGTGTATGGTTCCCGGCCCAACGATGGTGTATTGTCTGCGTCAAGCAACGAAATTGGTACTTAATTATAATCAGTGTAGGTCAACAGCGATTTCATAATGTCAAAATACTGGGTCATTCATTATTCGAATTTGAATTACAAAATTTTATATTTGTACTGCTTGAAGTTGCCCAATGTGAACCTAATTGACATTCAAAATCAGTTTATCAGTTTGCTTTAAATTAATATTATCTCCTTTCCAAGAAAAAGTAAAACCTAATTTTGCACATGCCCAACGGTAAATATTCCCAGAACTTGATCTGTAGAAACCGGCTAGGAACGCCAGTGATGTAATATATACAAAATAACGAATAGATTAAATGGAGTTCAAAAAACTTTACTAACTTGCCAAGTCCGATTTGCTATTATTATATTACGAAATTGAGGTTTCGGTCCTTAAATTTATGATGAATACTAAAAATAAGTACAATACATATATAAATATAAATATATATACGTACGTATGACATTGACAATGAAAAATGCTCTGAGCAAGTCGAAATTAAATGTAAGTATAAACAAATAATAAATAAACTGGTTTTGTTGAAGGCAAGTCGTATATTTTAGACATGAAAAAGTGATTAAAAAACGTTAAACGTGATTTGGTTATTGCTAATGGGGTGTTTTTACGACTGGGTTATCTTGGGAATAATGAGCCAGTCAAAAAGCAACCGCTAATGATCAGAACAAATATGCTTCGTCTTACTCAGAAAAAGTGCTAGGACTTACGCAAACTGCTAAATTATTCTGTGGGAACAAAAGTCGTGACTAAACATATATTAAAAATGATATTGTAAATATTTGTATGTGAATCCCCATGTGCTCTTTACACGGTGTTCCGAAATATAATCAACTACGCATGTTGTCCATTTCACTGATTCAATAGCCAACTAGCAATTTAATCAGTTAAATTATGCATACAAAAATTAAATGAGCTTAGACTAAATTTACAAAATTGCAATTAGCATTAATATCATGAATATTTTGCCCTTGATTTGCCTAGCACAAACTACATATATGTTTATATATTTGAAAATATAATAATGCAAATGTAGTCTATATTTCAAATAAAAATATTATGTATTTAACACAACTATGATTATATAAAAATAAATATATTTCAGAGGAGTCGGACTTACCCATCACCTTTCACTGGATCCGCCATGCTTAGAAGCGCCAGAGCCGCACAAGCGACGACAGCAAAAGCGCCTGAGCGACGCATTTTGTTGTTGTTGTTGTTGTTGAAATGGAAATGAACAAGAAACAATAACTTGTAAATAAATGTGGGTATAGAGACTTTGGTAGGAGTCAATTGAAAATATAAAAGCAAACTCAAGTTGGTTTGCCAAGCGACGCGACAACCGACCGGGCTCAGAGCTGAGCTGCGACTGGTTGAGCCGGTGACACACGAGATTTGTTATAGCTTTGTTTGTTTGTGTCTTTATGTGTATGTATGAGTGTGCGGGGCTTCGTCGACGCTGACCGCGACGGAGCCAGCACAACAGCAACAGCAACAGCAACAGCAACAGCAAAATAATATAATAAAATGCTTGCTGATAATTAAATTGAACAAGAAGATTTCATCGACAGATAGACACACCCATGTACGTATGTATATTTGGAAGAAAAGTCAGAATACGACGACATGGGACACCAAAGAGCCGACAATCTCGAACGGACGATCGCCTAACGAATACAAGACTCTAAACTTCCCGGGAGGCTGTCATGGCGAAATTGAATCAATTTTTTATATGACTCGCATATAGCGAATAGAATCTGTCCGATTAGTCAAGTCCAGGCAAGTTTTCTATTTTTAATATCGAACTCAGAAACACACTTCCAATATGATTTCACCCAAAACATTTCACCACAATGAGCGTAGTGCAAACAACATGATAAATGTATTAGCTGAGCCTTGCACACATATTTGCACATATAGATATGGATGGTGAGGGTGTATGGGTCGAGAGTCATGCAGTAATAGAATGAATTTATCATGCCATAACATGCGAACGGCTAATTACATTTCTGAATTCAATGGCTAATAAGTTCTGCAGCTAAATTTAATTTCAGCTTTGGAATTAGCACTTTGATTGTTATATGTTTAGCGTTCATTAAAGATTCAGCTTTTATCGCGTGCACAGTATATATTCACTGGGTTTTCCCTGTTCCAATAGACCAACGCCATGACGTCAATATGTGGACATATACAAACGATTGACATACGTACAATGTATGTAGAATATTCATATAAACAGAGCACTAAGTAAAATTATTGGCGTACGTTTTGAGGCTGTGTAAATCCCAGAACTGATTTTCCTCGGTGGGCACGAAATTTGTCGCCGTTTGTTGACCAAATGTTGCGCGATTTGTGTACGATTTCCAAAGTGTTGTTTTCGCTGTTGACTTATTGGCCTTTATCTTTCTTTGTGGTTTCTGGAAATAAACTTGCTTTTGTTTATGAAACACTCGACGCACTAATGGGCGTTTAGATCGGGAGTGCCGACCGAACCGGCGGACAGCACAAATGTCAGCTGGTAACTGAGCAGCTCTCTCAGTTGCTCTCTCCGCACTTGCTGCTTTGTTGGCGTTTGCTGGGGTTCGCTTTTGCTGTCGGGGAAATATTCTCTCAGGTGACGTCATCTCCTGACACGGCTGTGTATTACACGTTGAGTCAGTAAACAGCGTCGCGTTCTCTATGCATTAAATGGTATTCCCCGTATCAGCTGAAAGCGAGGGCGAAACGCTCAACGTGTACCCTTAACTTATTGAAAATGGGATGTTAGGGTATAATGGTTTTGTGAAAATGTATGTAACGGGCAGAACGAGTCGTATACATATATGTTCTTGAGTTGATCTAGCCTGATCCGTCCGTATGAACGCAGCTATCTCGTAAACCACAAAAGCTTCAGCAAATACAAACCAGAAAAATGAAGAAGTTCATCTAAGTATAGCGCCAGCGCCTATATCTGCATGGGTGTGTAAATGTGTTGTGTGTAATGCATGTGCATATAAGCTTATAATGCCTAGAATGTGAGCGCTTAGTAAAGTTTAGGTCGAGCAGTCTCGACTAGAGCGCTCTTACTTGTTAAATGTGAAAGAAGAAGAAGAAGAATATAAACGTGGGAAACGAATGTCTGACAACTGTAATAGAGAGGTCTACAGGGCTCAATACAGTATTCTGCTAAGTCTGACACAAATTTACAAGATTCTAATTAGAGACCGTTCAAAGCCTCGATGACGCCTTTGATGAAAGCGTCATACTTCAACGATTCCTGATGTTCCGCTTCGACAGCTTTAATAGCCTCGAAATGCGTTGCTTTATGACAGAGAGACGGACGGAGATCATTTCAAGCAATACATATTCCTGTTTTTTAATATATTTAGCAAATCAATTAACATTTTATATATATAAATATATCCAACATACTAAAAAAGATATATGTATATCAGACATTTATTATCAATAGACAAGATGGCGATCAGCACTTTGCCGAACATTCATCGCCTTCACAAAGGTCGCAGAGCTTCGATTCAACTTGGTAATATTCAGTTGCCTTCTTGTTTGTATCATAATAGTCATAGAGGACAATCGGAGCGGGCTTCTGATTGGCGACAGCATGAGTCTTGAACGCCTCGATAGGAAGGCACTTGATCTCTCCCTTGGGCAGACTCTCAAAGTAGATGACCACCACTGAGTCCTGATTTTTGGTTTCCACCAACTGCGTAAGGAATGAATAATGTACATATATAGAAATAGAGATCAGATAGATTTAGAGCATTTAAGACCTACCCTGACGCGCTCGATTTCCTGTATGTCCTTAAAACTGTCCTCATCTACGGTATAGCCGGAAGGTAGTGAGACTTCCAGTATAGCCATATTGGATGCTTTAGCCTTGCCCTCCTCTACATACTCAACGCATACGCTGAGCTCTAACTTGGCGGGAGGCGATTCTGGTTTAATGATTGCTTGAATCTTGAAGCTTGGCTTGGGTTCCTTCTCGACAACATTGTACTGGTAGCTGATTTGCAGCAGAGCAGCGCCCGTTCCCTTAGCCTCGTACGACAGCGACTTTGTGCCTTGAGGGAACTCCACAGTTTGAAGTACCAAATCGTTATCTTCGGTCAGGCTGAGCTTCTCAGTCTTTTCTCGCTGACCATGATTGGAAACGGACACGTCCCATCTAGCTGGCTCATAGCCGGACTTCTTAGCGAACTGTATGAGGGCCTGAAGACCAGCCACCGTATCTTGCGAGGAAGCAAAACCCCCAAAGCTGTTCCGCTGCGCCACCAGCCAGCGAATTGAATTAAGCAGCGAATTGGGCGTCTCTTGGTCCGATTCCAGCAGCGACAGCAGTGCATATGAGGTGATTTCAATGTCATGGCTCCACACCCAGCACCACCAGCGAGCACATGGTCCAGAGCGCAACTTTTGTTCATCTTCCGTCCACCAGGTGCGATCTTCCTCGTGCTTGGCAAGTGCTTTCAGAGCAGCCACATGCTTGGCGGCGTCTGGAGACTTTGCTTTCTGCAAAGCGTAGGTGGCAATGGCCCTGGGCAATAGATCTTCCGTGTCCTCATTTGAGTGGGCATTCAGGTAGGCCACAGCCTTATCGATGGCCGTTTGGTTAGACTTTTGCTGCTCAAGTAGAGCCAGAAGTGCGTGGGCAGTCATCGTGAGGGCCGAACGCTGTGAGCCATAGAAATATTCGCCTTTCTCCGTGAAGCTTCCGTTCTCGGCCTGGCGGCTGAGCAGAAACTCATATCCACTCTCCAGTTGTTTTTCGTCCACTTTTATCAAATCCCTCATCTGGCCAAAGGAGCGCAGCACATAGGCCGTCAGCCAGGTGGAACCGTTGCGCTCTGGATCCTCCGCACGCCACTTGCCTGGTCCAAAGGAGCTATAGCTGCCATCGTCGTGACGGTAGTGGAACATATGCTGGTAGCCCTGTTCTAGATTGCGCTTTATGCGATGCTCCAATTCAGGAGTTAGTTTCTTCATGTGATTCAGATAATCATGTACCAAAAGGTTGGGTATAAGCTTGGACATGGTCTGCTCGCCGCAGCCGCTGGGCAAGTGCAGCAGCTGTTCTAGATTCTTAATGACCGGACCAAGCAGATCGCCCACAAATCCAAATTCGACATGCTGCGAGTCTGGCACAAGGTTCTCCGGCAGATCCAGTTCAAAGCTGTCCTTGTGCTCGTGCACATCCTTCAAGTTGACGAAGAACGCCCGATTCTTATATTGCGTGACACCTTCGGGCACCACTTTAAGAGTTTTGTGCACTGCATCTCCGGCAAGAGGAGAAGTGGCCGCGAATTTCAGCAGAATGCTGCCAATGATTTTGGGACGCACAAGGAAGGATGCGCCTGCTGCGGAATTGGCGCCCACACGCAGTGTCTGGGTACGCTTCTGTTCGCCAAGTACCTCGTTGGATACATCTACGAAATCGTACTCATTGTCCTCATTGTTCAGGGTCACCTCCACGTCCAGCTGCTTGGGCAGGTAGTTGAAGACCAGAGCAGGCACATTGATCACCTCGCCACGCTTCACAGAGTATGGTAGACGCACGGACACAAAGAACGGCTGGAAAGTCTTAATTTTCAGCTGCTCATTGGTCACGCCCAAGCCCTTTTCGGGATGCAGTGAAAACGCCGTCAGCACCCAGCTTGTAATTGTATCGGGAATTTTTCTGACCCACTTAAAGATCTCCGACTTGGTATTTTCAATGTCTTCAAAAAGCCACGTTTCCACAAAGTTTTTACGTACTATCGGCGCAGACTTAGGTGCCGGAGCAGATCCAACTGTTTTCACAGAGTAGTCATTTTGCCTTATCGGTATCATTGGAGATGCAGACATGAAGTCCTTATTGTCCATTTCTAGTGAGGTCGTCCTCACGACATTTCCTGAGAAACTGTCTGCAAATTTTAGAAATATACACATTGTTTTTTTACTTCGAAATTATGACGCATATTTATGAATCTTGTGCAGATTCTCATTTTGTATTATTATTAACTTACATGGATGGTATTCGGGCGCAGTACGATTATAGAAGAATTTTGCGTTTGTCAGGGTCACCACGCCACTGCGATCACCGGGATAGTAGGAATATCCTCCTTGCCAGGGTGTGTGAGTATTATAGCGTCCTAAGCGCCAACCGAACGAATCCTTGTTGATGTCGTTATTGGATCCCAGTAACAAGACGCTCTGATCCACAGCCATTAAGCCAACGAATGACTGGGGCGCGGTCTTAATCTCTAGCTCAACATCAGCACCTGGCTTAACCTCGTCAGGAGCAGTCACTTCAATCTGGTTCTGAAGTTCCACATCCGCATGGAAGGTACTCTCGGCATACCGGAATTCGCCAGTCTCATCCACGTAGTAGACATAAATACGGCCGTAAGGAGACGTAAGGAATGTTGGTGTCAGGCTGATGTTATAGACCTTCTGCGGCTCACTCAGTACGATTCGTTTCGTGTGCAGGACATTCCCACGTCCAATAATGTTGTACACGAAGTAGTTTAGCGGCCGACTGGAGTTTAAAGTTACTTGGTATTCCTCTCCGATTTTGAGGCTAAAATATGGCGAATGTTAAAGAAGTGACTAAACAAAATATATTTAGTATTCGAACCTCCATTTGTCCTTAGTTCTCTGCACATCGACTTTAAACCACTCTTTTTCCTTCTCCTTCTCATGAGGTAGTTGTTTAATTTTCTTTGGTTCCCTGTAAGGATAGGTTGTGTACAGCTCTCGCTCTTCTCCATCAAACTGTAACTCGATGCTGTAGTAGCGCGTATAGTTTTCCATATCAGGTAAGTCTGGCAGCGTGATTTTGAAAACAGCCAAGCTGGACTCATTAAGGTGGCTCTCAAATTCAAGCGACTTTTTCTCAATTGTCGGTAATTCGGACTCATCGCCGTACCTAGAGTGGCGTATCCCCTCGGTGAACTTTGCCTAAAGGTTCGATTGACATGTTAAGCTTAATCAGTTATTCCATATTCATTCTTACCTTGACAGGCGTCTTGGTGTCTTTTAGTAAGGTACCATCAACAAGAGTGACTTTAAAGGTGATTTCGTGTTCTTTATCGGCTACGAACGAATAGCAAGAGGTGTAGTCCACGCAGGACATTTCGTAGCGATACGGATAAAGCTGTACACCACCAGTTTCGTTAAGTTGAACACCTGTAAAGTCCTCCTCAACAGTGGCCAAGATCTGTGCATACCATGACGACGTTTTGTGTGGCAAGAAACTAGCAAATTCCTTAACGTTAATATCGAATTTGGCCTTGCCGTTGACCATGTCAGCAGTTCTGATAAGAGCGTGTCCCGGGGTGTCTGTGCGGACTGATTCGCCCTTTACGTTGGACCATGTGCTCGACTCGTCTGTGTGTACATTGAGCAGTACTTTGCCATTTACCGGCTTGCCGTAGGTGTAACTGTGGAGCGATTGAAACTGTATTCGGGTCAGGAAAAACGTGGGAAAAAGTTACTTACTTTGCTTTCACAACAACCTGCATATCCCCATCCTTGACGGAGACATGCTTAGTCGCATCCATTTTCACTGTGTATTTTGGGAGCACGTATTTCTCTACTTTAAAGTAGGCTCGCTCATCCGAATAGGAGTTGCCGCTCTTCACCGAAAGTGACCATGAGCCCAAGATAGCGAACTTCGACAACTCGAATTTTCCGGTGTAGACACCCCCACGAGTCTTGATGTGCTTCAGTTCTTTGATTCGATTACGTTTGGAGTCCTCGAACCATACAACTACATCATCTTCGGCCACACTCGGCCTAAGGTTCTCATCCAAGAAGATTACGCGGTAGTTGACTATGTCTCCTGGCTTATAATTTCCCTTATCGGTTTGCAACTTGACATAGGGCTTAAACTGCGCAAAATTAAGCTTCGTGGAGTTCTTGAACTCTAGTCCAGAAATGCCCTCTGCGGTTAAGTTATAGTCACCCTTCTGTAGAGGGGGCAACTTGAAGGAAATCTGCTTGAACTCATCAGTGTTTGGCAACTCCACCGTTTGGGTCTCGTTGTACGAAGGTCCCGTAATACCAATCTTCAAGGTAACGGGCTCCTTGGTGTGATGCACGGCGACAGCCACATTGTAGTCTCGATGAGAGTGTATAGTTCCCGGCCCAACGATGGTGTATTGTCTGCGTCAAGCAACGAAATTGGTACTTAATTATAATCAGTGTAGGTCGACAGCGATTTCATAATGTCATAATACTGGGTCACTCATTAGCTTAGATTTGGTTTTTAATTGAATTTGTTTTTCTTTTTTTTCATATTGCTTGAACTTGCCCAATTGACTTTCGGGGCTTGAATAAATTACTGCCGCCGAACAGAGATTAATCTGCGTTTATAAATAATTTAGTTTTATGGTTGGTCGTGGTTTGCATTATCAACTTGGTTTAATTTTCTTTTTATTCTGATTCTAGGAACACGCCTTATATGAATTTATTTTGGGTTTTCCTTAAATTTTGCTAAGTTTATATGAGTTTATATTATGTAAATATGTAATGTACATTAAAAACAAAATATAGTAATAGAAACTATCTACATTAATGCGATCAATTAAATTATGAATACAAAATAATATAACTGTAGACAACATTTACGAAGTCACAATCAACATAAACCCATGAATATATTTTAAAAAAATAATTATTTAAATATAACATATATTTAATTAATATATAATATAATATATTTTACAGGAGTTTGACTTACCCATCACCTTTCACTGGATCCGCCATGCTTAGAAGCGCCAGAGCCGCACAAGCTACGACAACAAAGGCGCCTGAGCGACGCATTTTGTTGTTGTTGTTGTTGAAATGGAAATGAACAAGAAACAATAACTTGTAAATAAATGTGGGTATAGAGACTTTGGTAGGAGTCAATTGAAAATATAAAAATAAATTCAAGTTGGTTTGCCAAGCGAGGCGACAACCGACCGGGCTCAGAGCTGAGCTGCGACTGGTTGAGCCGGTGACACAAGGGACTTATTAAGTGGACAGATCTGCCTAGGTATAGGTATGTACATATGGATGAATCTATGTACTATGTATGTTTTTTTTTATATATTTATGTACTTTTGTATTTATATATTAGCATTTGTATGTATATATGAACTATGTATGGGGCTTTGATACTGTGGCCTAGCGTTAAGTATCGATGCGGTGTCTCCGTAACAAAAAGATCAAGTAAAAGAACTTTAGTCTCATTGTGCTCGACTAGATTATACCATACATCGCTTGACAGTTTGCTATTTTAAATATATACTAATATAATATCTATTGAAATATAGATAAACACGGAGATAACTCAGTTACCTACTACTATTGAAGCTTAAACTGGTGACGGGAACGGGGCTTTGTAGGGTGGAGTAATCGGTTGGGTAAGTGTATGAATATAGGTATAAGAACATTGCATATGCGATAGGTCCAATAAGCTCAATATCGAAAATTGGGAAACGTTATAAATCATCAAGCTTTCGTTATGTGGGGTATTTCACCTACTTCCATCTGTTATATGTATGTAATTATGTTAAATATATGAAAAAAATGTATTCCCAAATTTTACTAAAAATATCAAAAGCAAAACAACACAAGAGCCAACAGTCATATATAGTCATAACCAAAAACAGTAAAGAACTGTAATAAAGAGTCTAATAGGCAGGAAATATTTTATTATAAGCAACTAGGTTCGGTACCTTTGACCGTGTCGAGTCGTTTATTATTAATAATCTCAAATAAGAATTTTAGTTATAGGTATATATACACCTTATGTATATATATATATATTTTATATTTTATATATTTTAATATACATATATACCTAATATATATATATTTTATATATTATTTTTTTAATGAGCTAAAATATCGATAAGAACTGTGACTAGAGCTCATAAACGAATTCACACAAAATATTTCGCATAATGGCAAACACAATGATAAAAGCTGAAGCTGATTAAGCGGATTTTTTTAATTAAATGGCTACATGCAGAAAGGTGTAGAGATGTAGATAGCGCTTTTATAATAGATGTATGTATGTACGCCTAAGTCAAAATAAAATGCAATTTATCATGCCATAACCATTTGCAGTTAAATTAAATTATATAATTCGGTAATTCCTGAAAATAATGTTAATGTCAGCTGTGCTATCGCTAAATGTTGAACATTCAATAAGCACTTAGTTATTATCGTATGCTCAATATATTGGGTTTTCATGTTCCGATACAAACGTTCTCTGGCCAGGGAATTCCAGAACTGCTTATTCTCAAGAGCTGTGTAATGCTTGCCATTCGCTAGTTTGCTCGTAGTGATCTTATCTGTTTCTTGGTCATTTAAAAAAAAACATCCTTTTGTGCTTTTAAGCATTCGTTACTCAAAAACAACCAAGAATGTTGTAGTCGGGCGCTGCCATTTGAATAACACTGTCATAATACATGGTCTTAACGCAGGTTAGCTTTTCCAACAATACATACATGCGAATTTGACCTGAACCAGCTGTCGGATTATACATTATCATTATCCTATCCTATCCTACCTATTATCAGCAGCTCAAAAATGGGTAACGATATGTCCGATTTCCAAAATTGGGGAACTATAGCTTTTGTCATTTACTAGGTGAAGGAGATCACCAGGACGTCAATATATCATTAGGTCAGAGTAACATGGGCTTCTTTTCCAAACCTCTATCATCAATTAAAGAGGATTTATACAAAATAATATAACTCTGTCCCGAATCGCACTCACCGGAAGCGTGTACGAATTTCGGTGTTGTGGAACCCAAAATGGGAATTCTGAAAGTGTGTGTGCACGATTGTATATGCCGGAGTGCATTCGTTATATGTAATGTAGCAAGTGTCTAAAGATCTGTCTATCTGCTCTTAGCGGGGTTCAGTTTATCTCATAGTCCAGCTGTTTCGTCTAAAGCACTCATATTTTTTATTCGTTAACCAAATTTTATGTTATAAAGTATCTTTTCTTTTTCGTGACATTTTACTCTGCTGATAGTTTATTCAAAATGATATCAACACTACACGGAGCATTTCGCGCCTTCACAAAGGTCGCAGAGCTTCGATTTAACTTGGTAATATTCAGTTGCCTTCTTGGTTGTATCATAATAGTCATAGAGGACAATCGGAGCGGGCTTCTGATTGGCGACAGCATGAGTCTTGAACGCCTCGATAGGAAGGCACTTGATCTCTCCCTTGGGCAGACTCTCAAAGTAGATGACCACCACTGAGTCCTGATTTTTGGTTTCCACCAGCTGCGTAAGGAATGAATAATGTACATATATAGAAATAGAGATCAGATAGATTGAGAACATTTAAGACCTACCCTGACGCGCTCGATTTCCTGTATGTCCTTGAAACTGTCCTCATCTACGGTAAAGCCGGAAGGTAGTGAGACTTCCAGTATAGCCATATTGGATGCTTTAGCCTTGCCCTCCTCTACATACTCAACGCATACGCTGAGCTCTAACTTGGCGGGAGGCGATTCTGGTTTAATGATTGCTTGAATCTTGAAGCTTGGCTTGGGTTCCTTCTCGACAACATTGTACTGGTAGCTGATTTGCAGCAGAGCAGCGCCCGTTCCCTTGGCCTCGTACGACAGCGACTTTGTGCCTTGAGGGAACTCCACAGTTTGAAGTACCAAATCGTTATCTTCGGTCAGGCTGAGCTTCTCAGTCTTTTCTCGCTGACCATGATTGGAAACGGACACGTCCCACCTAGCTGGCTCATAGCCGGACTTCTTAGCGAACTGTATGAGGGCCTGAAGACCAGCCACCGTATCTTGAGAGGAAGCAAAACCCCCAAAGCTGTTCCGTTGCGCCACCAGCCAGCGAATTGAATTAAGCAGCGAATTGGGCGTCTCTTGGTCCGATTCCAGCAGCGACAGCAGTGCATATGAGGTGATTTCAATGTCATGGCTCCACACCCAGCACCACCAGCGAGCACATGGTCCAGAGCGCAACTTTTGTTCATCTTCCGTCCACCAGGTGCGATCTTCCTCGTGCTTGGCAAGTGCTTTCAGAGCAGCCACATGCTTGGCGGCGTCTGGAGACTTTGCTTTCTGCAAAGCGTAGGTGGCAATGGCCCTGGGCAATAAATCGTCCGTGTCCTTCTCATTTGAGTGGGCATTCAGGTAGGCCACAGCCTTATCGATGGCCGTTTGGTTGGGCTTTTGCTGCTCAAGTAGAGCCAGAAGTGCGTGGGCAGTCATCGTGAGGGCCGAACGCTGTGAGCCATAGAAATATTCGCCTTTCTCCGTGAAGCTTCCGTTCTCGGCCTGGCGGCTGAGCAGAAACTCATATCCACTCTCCAGTTGTTTTTCGTCCACTTTTATCAAATCCCTCATCTGGCCAAAGGAGCGCAGCACATAGGCCGTCAGCCAGGTGGAACCGTTGCGCTCTGGATCCTCCGCACGCCACTTGCCTGGTCCAAAGGAGCTATAGCTGCCATCGTCGTGACGGTAGTGGAACATATGCTGGTAGCCCTGTTCTAGATTGCGCTTTATGCGATGCTCCAATTCAGGAGTTAGTTTCTTCATGTGATTCAGATAATCATGTACCAAAAGGTTGGGTATAAGCTTGGACATGGTCTGCTCGCCGCAGCCGCTGGGCAAGTGCAGCAGCTTTTCTAGATTCTTTATGACCGGACCAAGTAGATCGCCCACAAATCCAAATTCGACATGCTGCGAGTCTGGCACAAGGTTCTCTGGCAGATCCAGTTCAAAGCTGTCCTTGTACTCGTGCACATCCTTCAAGTTGACGAAGAACGCCCGATTCTTATATTGCGTCACTCCTTCGGGCACCACTTTAAGAGTTTTGTGCACTGCATCTCCGGCAAGAGGAGAAATGGCCGTGAATTTCAGCAGAATGCTGCCAATGATTTTGGGACGCACAAGGAAGGATGCGCCTGCTGTGGAATTGGCGCCCACACGCAGTGTCTGGGTACGCTTCTGTTCGCCAAGTACCTCGTTGGATACATCTACGAAATCGTACTCATTGTCCTCGTTGTTCAGGGTCACCTCCACGTCCAGCTGCTTGGGCAGGTAGTTGAAGACCAGAGCAGGCACATTGATCACCTCGCCACGCTTCACAGAGTATGGTAGACGCACGGACACAAAGAACGGCTGGAAAGTCTTAATTTTCAGCTGCTCATTGGTCACGCCCAAGCCCTTTTCGGTATGCAATGAAAACGCCGTCAGCACCCAACTTGTAATTGTATCGGGAATTTTTCTGACCCACTTAAAGATCTCCGACTTGGTATTTTCAATGTCTTCAAAAAGCCACGTTTCTACATAGTTGTTACGCACTTTCGGTGCAGGTGGAGTTGCTGATGCCACTGCATTTCCAAGTTCTGTTTGGTCGTCCAACAGGTCCATAGAAAGTGATTCGCCAAAAGCGTTATCGCTCGAAAAGAAGGACGAGCCTGGCATTTCGTCGTATTCGAAGGCTGATGCAGATTATTGTATATAAATGAAAAATTATTTCCAGCTGTCAAAGTTCTGTTACCTTGGTGGAATATAGGGGCCGTGCGCCTATAGAAGAAATTCGCATTTGTCAGGGTCACAACTCCAGTTCGATGACCGGGGTAGTAGGAGTCGCCCCCCTGCCAGGGTGTGTGAGTTTCATAACGTCCTAGGAGCCAATCGAAGGAGTCTTTGGTGATGTCGTTGCTTGTGCCAAGCAGCAAAGCACTCTGATCCACAGCCATAATGCCAATGAAGGACGCGGGTGCTGTTTTGATTTCTAGCTGCACATCTGCGCCAGGTTTAACCACTTCTGGAGCAGTGACTTCAATTTGGTTCTGTAGTTGGACATCTACATAAAAAGTTTCCTCGGCATAGCGGAATTCACCGGTCTCATCCACGTAGTACACGTAGATGCGACCGTGTGGTGACATAAGGAATGTGGGTGTTAGGTTGATTGTATAAACCCTCTGTGGCTCACTCAGTACGATTCGTTCTGTATGCAGGATATTGCCACGTCCAATGATGTTGTACACGAAGTATTTGAGCGGGCAGCTAGAGTCCAAAATTACTTGATATACCTCACCGATTTTAAGACTGTAAGTAGGTGTACGTATAAATAATTGTTAAAAAATGTTGACCACAGTAACCACCTTTGGTCCGTAGGTTTCTGCACAGTAAGCTTAAACCATATCTGATCACTCTCGTTTTTATTAGGAATAAACTCGATATAGGGCAACTGCCTGTTGTAATAACTTATGAGTAGCTCCTGTTCTTCTCCATCAAACTGAAGCATCGCGGTTTGGGGCGGAGAAAAGATTCCATTATATGACGATTCTGGCAGCGTAACCTTAAAAACGGCCAGACTAGACTCATTGAGAAAGGTCTCGAATTCCAAAGCTTTATCCGCAATCGTTGGCATTGTTGAAGAGGGACCAAATCCAGAATGATATATACCCTGGGACAGTTTGACCTAAAGTTTTGGGTTATAGGTCTGCTTGACTTTATTAATTAGCTAATTCATATTGCTCACCTTGACAGGGATCTTGCTCTCATTTAGCAACGTGCCATCAACATGAGTGATCTTAAACACCAACTCATGTTCTTTATCCGAAATAGACTCTTCGCAGGAGTTAATATAGCTCATGATGTATCGATAGTGATAAAGTTGGAAGTGACCCGTTTCACTGAGTTTAACGCCCGTAAAATCCTCCTCCACAGTGGCTAATATCTTCACGCTCCGTGGCGAGACATTAGGTTGTACAAAAGGAGAGAATTCTTTGACATTTATGTCAAATTTCGCGTTGCCATTGACCATGTAACTAGTCCTGATTAGTGTGTGCCCCGGCATTTTTGTGGGATTGAGATGAGTCCATGGACTTGAGTCGTCGGTATACACCTTGAGTAATACTTTCCCATTTACTGGCTTGCCATAGGTGTATCTGATGGAAAAAATAATAATGAATTTTTAATAAAAAAATATAAAGCTACCTACTTGGCCTTAACCACAACCTGCATGTCGCCGTCCTTGACTGACACATGCTGCGTCGCATCCACTTTGACAGTGTACTTAGGGAGAACATACTTCTCCACTTCAAATTGGATCCGAACATTGGAATGTTCTTTGCCTTTCTGGACGGAAAGGGTCCATAAGCCTAATGAAGCAAGTTCTGACAATTCAAGCTTTCCAGTATAGACTCCGCAACGAGTCTTAATGTGCTGTAGCTTCTTGATACGCCTGCGCTTGGAGTCCTCGACCCGTACAACTACATCATCAGTGGCTTCGCTGGGCTTTAGGTTCTCATCCAAGAATATTATCCGGTAGTTAACTGTGTCGCCCGGCTTATATTTTATTTTGTCAGTCTGCAACTTTATATAGGGCTCAAACTTGTCCAAACTAAGCAGCGCGGAGTCCTTGAACTCTAGTCCAGAAACACCCTCCGCGGTTAAGTTATAGACACCCGACTGTAGAGGGGGCAATTTGAAGGAAATCTGCTTGAACTCATCGGTGTTTGGCAACTCCACCGTTTGGGTCTCGTTGTACGAAGGTCCCGTAATACCAATCTTCAAGGTAACGGGCTCCTTGGTGTGATGCACGGCGACAGACACATTGTAGTCTCGATGAGAGTGTATGGTTCCCGGCCCAACGATTGTATAATGCCTGCCTCAAAAATATTAAATATTATAAGAGAACAGTCAGTTTACACTGGACAGCAGACTCGCACTTACCCTTTACACCATACGTCTGCCATGGAGATTGATGGATGCACGGAGGACATAGCTGCATCGTTAGTCGTAATGAGAAAGCAAACAAAAAACACTTCAATTACTTTATTTTTGCTTTGTATTGACTAATTCGGGTAAGATAGGTCCAGATACTCGTTGTTCTCTTGACTATTGCAAGTTGAAAAGTCGTTCAGATTGGTCAAATGTTTGAAGATTTTAGGGCTTAAAGATTGCTGGCAAATATTTGTAATGTATTGTATTACAGATAAATAAATAATTTAGCTGAAATCAAGAAGCATCTGCTCTACAGAATATGAGCCAAAGGCTTTAGGGTTGATCTCGAAGTGTGTTCCACACAAAAAATTTCACAAGTTTGGCTGATGACTAGCAATACATAATCTATTCTGTATTTATCCATGTGTCATCTAGATGTGTATTTTTATAGCATACATGCATATGTATAAATATCTAAGTCGAAAGCAAAGCAGAGTGGTTTTTATTGTCTCATATTAGGGAATTGATAATTCACATTTTGCCCATTCATTTAATTTATGCCTTCGAATCGGCACTTAAATTTGATCTCATTTCGGTCGTCTCTGCTCGTAAACTTACATATTTCTCGTATGTAGGCACTAAGTAGTAATTAACTAAATGATATATTTGTAATACCTGGAAACTGTCGACACTCTCAAATTGATTGATAATTTAATTAACTTAAATTAAATTATTTAATTATATTCTTTTAAATTCGTATTTGTGAAATTGTGAAAATTGATGACTTGATTTTCTGTTAATAAAGCATACGACGCGTCGAACCGTGGGACGTCGAACGTCTAGATCGAGAGTGTCCATAGAACCGGTGTATCAAACGAATGTCATCTGATAACTGAACAATGCTCACAGCTGCTCTTGCTTGCCCGTGTGGGAAATGTTCTCTCCGATGACGTCATCGATTCTATTCATGTCGGATTTGGCACAAATGTAAATCCCCCAATTGGTTACTAAACAAGATATTTTTTGTTGTGTCTAATGTTTCTCTTACTTAAAATGTGTGGCATTATTTAAACCTCATTTAGATACCTCTATTTAAGTTATATAAGTATACTTTATATATAGTTTTTAACTATTTCATATACATACATATATAAACTTTTCAACTATTTCAATGACAATTCAAAAAAAAATCATTATTTAATTATTTAAAAATATATATGTATAGAAGTTCTTACCGAGCGTAGCTCCGCCAAATGGTCTGCCTAGCCGCGCCATTTGCCCTCGTGGTTCTCTTGTGGCTTTTGGTTTATCATCCAGTTGCTTTTCGCTTGAATTTCATAACATTTAATGAAATGAATCATAGAAACGGTTTTAGAGTGGACCAAAATAACTGGCGTGACTGCGACTGTCAGCTGTTCCCAATGCCGTAGAGAGTGCACTGCGGCGGCAAATGCACAAACCGGTTTAGAATGCGCCGAAAATAACATTATAATACATAAATATGTACATACATATGTATTTGTGAATATGGAAGTAGAAGTCGAGCAATGCCAAGCGGCAGGCAGCACCAGCACCTGGGGCTGGTGCCAAGGTGAAGCACGTGCAAGAGCGCTGAGTCATGCTCCACTTGATTTGAAAGTTTTTATTTATTTTTCGCACACAAAGTTCTCTCCGAGATGTGATCCACCCAGCTGTTCAGCGGTCGCCGTTCTGCCAGCGTTCTTTCAAACGCCATTCAACATTCGAGCCGCGCGGTCGCCTGTAGACTTCAGCGAGTTCTTATCTGCCAGACGGCCGCCTCGCACGTAATAGATACAACTTGTTAGACTCAATAAAATAGGAACAAAATAAAATATGGCAAACAAAGTTATGCTGGAATGCAGAGCCACGGGACTGCACGATGTCTGCGAGCACACAGATCTGTTGGCCTATGTGAGGACAATTACGGAGCACAACGGGAGCAACGTAGCGGAGGAAAAGCTCCTTGAGGGGCCCGCGCTCGAGTATTATAGCCTGGCCATGCTCTACTTCGGCTTCTGCAGCCTCGTCTCGCACGTTTTGCTCGCGGGCATCACAGCTGTCGTGGTACACAAATGCGTCTCCCTCAAGATGGTGCACACTGCGGGACATGCCTTCTACTGTACAGTGGCTGTGAGTAGTCTGCTGCCACATTGTGCATATCTACGGAATATTTACATTTTGCTTCGCTCCGACAGTTTGTTTTCTTCCTGGGCGAAGCTCTGCTCGTGCGTCAGAGTGGAGTGCTGGAGCTATGGCTGGGCAAATTCAAGGTGGATCTGTTGCACAGTGCGCTCGGCCTGCTCGCCTTTGGCATTGGCGTTGTCGGCGTTGGCATCAAAACTCTGCAGAAGCTGGAACGCAAGCGCGAAGATCCAAGCGCTACGGTTAGGCACTTCCGCAGTAACCACGGATTCTTCGGTAAGTGCCAGGGCAACCGCTTAAAATGCAAGCAGGCTATCTACATATTCTCCCTCTCTCTCTATCTACCTCTCTCTTGTTCCCTCTTTTGCATTTACTTTCCATAGGCATTGTCGGCTGTGCTCTGCTGCTGTGCTGCGTTCTTAGCGGCCTGCCGTTGTATATCTACACCAGCAAATCTCTACAACTCGTGCATCGCTCTTGCGCTCTCGGCAGTTTTGCAACACTGATGATTTCTCAGATCTACAGCTACAACACTGGCTTCGCTCAACGCCAGTGGAAAGCTCGTCACGTCCGGCTCTTCAAGCTCTTCACATTTGTTGCGTTGATCACAACAATGAACTACGCATTTAGGAAACTGGCGCGCGAAATTGTGGCACTAATAATAGGACAGGTCTGGCATTAGTATGGGGAGAAGTTAAAGATTGTTTTTCGTTTCATTTTAATTTGATGAAATACATATATATTTATGCAATTTTTTATTTGTTGTTCAACACACGATACCATTGGGATAACATACTTTTGATTACTTGCAACATGTACAGTTACGCATAGATTATATACTTGATTATAATTCGTTTCGTAAGACAAATGAAAACATTTCACCGGAAATAAACAAAACTTGACAAAACATGCCAGACACTAGTGCAAATTGTCGAATATAAAACGAATAAACTTATGAATATGCGACAAAAGGAATCAATTGCGACCACTCTGCGATGCATGCATAATGTCCAATGCAGCCGGAATGTTGCCCTCCACTGACTCCAACAGCTGCGTCAACCAGGCTCCCTCATTGCTGAAGCCCATGTTCATCATCGCGTACACTGCGGCATTGATGCGATCGTCTGTGAACAGAATAACAATTCGAAATAAAATTCAACTACATTGAGTACAAGTATTTCTACGCACCAGTATGATAGATGGGCTGTTCGTTGTTCTCCTCGCGAGCTGGTGGGTTGCCCGCTGTCGATGTCGAGGTGCTGTTGGTGGTCACAGCTGTTGTTGAAGTCGATGTGCTTACCGTGTTCACTTGGGAGGTTTGTGTGTGAGCTGTGGCCTGTTCCCGTTGCTGTTCTTCGTTCACGTGTTGACGCAGCATTTCACCCAATTGCACAAAGTCACGGGCTGGGGTTACCGGAGAATCTGTTGCGGTAGCGTTTGTGGTGCTCAAGTTAATCAATGCATCCGAACTAGAGACATTGGCCATGGGCGAGGCCGTGTTATCAATCATTTGCCAATCCTGGTCCAAGCTCTCGGATCTGCGACGTGCATCTGCTTCCGAATTAGTTGTCTGTGCCACTGGCTCGGCGACAGTTGCAGTCGGAGCTGCAGCTGGAGCAGCATTTGGAACAGATGGCTCTGCTCCATTGCCATTCAGCGACTGTTCTGCAGTTGCTGCTGGCGTTGATTGTTTGCGATTCTGTGCGGTCTCTGGTCCAGTTGCAGACTTCTCAGATGCCGTCGAGCCATTTGAGGCCATGGATGTGTCGGCACATCCAAAATCAGCTGCTACACTGGGATCAATCATCTTAGCAAACATTTCGCTAAAGTTGTTCAAGATTTCAATACCGGCACGCATATACTCGGGATTGACAACCTGCGCCAAGTTCTCCAGGCTAATTACCGGTGTTGTCGGTGTGGTGTTAGCAGCAGGCGTGGGAGTTGCCTGTGTTTGGGGTTGCTCCTTGGGGCTGCGAGGAGCAGCCACGGGTTCTTCTGCATTGGCCGTGGCCGTAGCCGTGGCATTTGCTACGGGTGCAGTTGCTGGCTTTATTTTGACGTCCTCTGCAGTCTCCGCTTTTGGAGTTCCGCTCGATTGGTTTTCTGCAGTTGGCTTTTCTGTTGGATCTTGGGTCTCCTGATTTGGGGAAGCCGCCGTAGTGGGCGTTGAATTGCTCTCCGGCAAGTGCATCATCATGTCAACGAATTGAGAAAATACGTTACCATGCCGACGACCATGGCGTCGCTCGCGACGACTGTCCCTGTGTGCATCTCCAGCAGTAGCCGTAGCAGCAGCACCAGCCGACGTAGCCTGTGCCGATGTAGCACTTGTCGAAGCAGCTGCCTCTGCAAATGGACACTGGCCGCGGAAGCGACGGCTCGAGCGACGATGATGGTGCGAGCTGCTGCCCGGGCCACTTAGCCAGGCCTCAACTACACTCGGTCCATTGTTAGTGGGCATTCGCACCATTATATGATCAGCATGCTTGTGGGCCGCCTCACAGCCCTGGCACAGATCAAAATTGGGACACTGTATGCACTTGTACCGAAAGCCAATCAGCGGTAAGGCGCCGCACGCATCGCACTCCACTCCATCATGGATGATGAAATTGCTGGGATCGTCTTCTGCCAGGCCAGCAGCTGAAGCCTGCTTGGCTTCCGTCTTTTCGCTGCCGATGGCTGCAATTTGCAAATGCATATTCTGCGCACATTTGGCCAAGAAAATTTCGTAATCATTTTGGTTGAAAACTTCAATTTCATCAGCGTCGGAGTCTATAAGAAAAATACACAAGTTATAGGTTGCCTAAGATTGCGAAATGAAAAAGCTTGTGTATCTTAGGCCAATGACTAACAGAATGAGCTATTTTCATGAAAGACCGAACTATTTCGTAAGCTAAAGTATTACATTTTAGCATGCTAAAAGGTAATTCTCTTTTTCACGAAAACTTATACGCTGAAGAGCATGGTATCTGCTAGTCAGGCAGAATTGCTCACTTTGCCTTTGCGAACGAAATGGAAATCCTATACATTTACTATGATGATAAGGACTGTATCTATTAAGAAAAGTTATTGATTATAAATCATAATAATATACACTGTGTCACTAAAGTTACCGTACGCCCATACATTTTCACGAGACACGGTATAATACCAATATAACTACATTGACACTTCTCATTTATTGGAGACGCCATCACAGAGTCTCGACATAAACCCAATAGAGCATGAGTGGAATAGACTTGACATAAAAATCCTGCTGAGAGAGGTATTGCATCAAGTGACTTGGCAATAGTTATATTGAAAACGAAGTGCTGTCAATGCCAAATCGCCTCCGAGAGGTGATTAACAGGAAGGGATATCCTACTGGATACTAGGTTTGTAATTTTAATTAGTAAGGCCTTTACCTCATATTGGTAGTAAGATTACGTGGACTTTTGATGACACAAATTTGTGCATTTTTTTAGTAATAATATTAGACTAAAATAAAATCGATTATAGATTACTTTATCAACGCCCATCAAAACTTTTAATTTTATAACAATTTTGACGAATTTACAGCGAGTTTCGTGAAAATTTATAGGGGGTACGGTTACTTTAGTGACACACTGTATATATGGTATTATATGGTGAATCATGCTATGTTGGTGGATTTTCGTTCTGCCATTTTGTGTTGCTATCAAATGCATTGCCGCTGATACGCACTAATTAGTGAATCACAATGTACCTGTGTATATATACCATACATTCTAATACACATTTTTCAGTGAATACACATGAAACTTGCCGAGGAGTTGGCAAGTGCACTTTATCCCCTTTCATTTTAGGCGAACAGAAATTTGTGAAATGCACTCACACATGCACAGTGTCCACATATTCACATGCCTTTTGACACAGATGCACAGATGCACACTCACACACACACACACGCATACATTCGTTGAAGTAGCACACATGCAAGTATTTATCAGTTACATGCATGCATGTATGCAAGCATGGCACACACACATTGACAGCCAGTTGATATCGCATGTTGATTCGTCTATTATATCATTGGCTTACTTATTTGCATGCATATATATATGTATATATATATATTTACCGATCCAATATGTCCTGAACTCGCAATTGGGGAGCTGGCGCTCCTGGAACAGGTACATCTCAATTTCGCGACGCAGAATGTTGAAAGTATTTGAGGGCATCCGCAAATATGCATTCAGCTTCTTGCCCACAGCAGCTGGTGCATTGTGGTAGGTGATTTTCAGCAATTTCTCGGGCATGTTGAAATATGGTTTTATTATTTTTTCTTCAAATTGTAATTTGACAAAATAGACAGCGAACGATTCTATTTGATAAGTATTTGTTTCACAATTTTCTTGGTGTGCTTGTAGACGTCGTCTATTGCGTCGTAGAACTTCTTTGTGTATACAGCCGCAATTGCTGCAGCTTCGGCTTTTATACGGGGGCTTGCTCGTCGGACAGCTAGACACGACGGTTCTTGAATATTCGACGCAGAACGAAAATACTGCAAATCACTCCACGGACACCTATTTGTTTATGAAATGATTCGCAAAAACGCAGAGTAGTGCCAAGCTGGTCTTAAGTACACTGACTATTTATCGAAATGCCTGAATTCATATCGTGCTGCTAACAGTGTTGGTCAATTTTAGGAACTTGCAACCGATACACTTATCGCATCAGCCCTGGCATCCATCTGATTTGATTTTGTGGCGCAATTTTCAAATTGCTTTTCCCTGCATATACAAATAGGGAAATTAACTGATATTACAGTGGTGTCAAGTGTGCTTATCATGTGTATATTTGAAAAAAAGAAAAATTAATATTTACATATAATAAACACAAAAATTACTCTTCTCGCCCAAAGACAGCAAAGCTCGTTATCCCGAGGCACTAATTAATACATTAAATCATTTTACTGAACAGTAATAACCTGGTGAGTATGAAAGATCTTCAATGGAGTTTTTCAAGCTCACTTAATGTCTTAAGCGTATTGGGCGTACTGACAAGCATCAATAGTTATGATTATATTTATCACTCTCTAGCTGGAATATTTGGAAGAAGTCTAACGTCAGACGTGTTTCAACTGAATTCAATTTAACTATACTTTTGTGCGTTTTCAAAGTTTTCATTTATTAGCCATAGAATAGAGGATTTTAAACATTTGTGCTTAATGTATTATGTTGTAGCGAATCAAGCTTGCGGACGTCGGAACAATTTAAGAAGCTGCACCATTTCGGATTTTGTACTATTTAAAAACAAAATGAATAAATCAGTAAATAAATGAATGTTCAAAGCTAGCTGTCAATGAGAGATACAAACCGAGGTGAGCTAGACATTTTGTTGTTGGAGCTATGTCGGCTTTCGATTTCCTTTTTCGGCGTTGAAATATTTACCACCTGATCTGTCGTGGCATCTGTTTTATTATTTATAGACTCAGTCGGATAAGTATCGACGGGCTCTCGTATGGCTGTGAGTGGACTGTCTAGAATTGAATGAGCTTGTTACGAGCTTGTTTGCTTCTGCAGGCGCTCAGCCTTGCTTACTTGAGTATGTCTCAAAGAGCTGTTCCATCCAGGAATAGTCCTCACGACCGGGCAGACCAAAGACGAAGCCATCCAGATGCCATCGTAAATTTTCCGTACCCTTCTGCCTCTGGTCGTAGTGAACCTCCTCCAGCTGGTAGCCGTAGTCGCCGTAATCATTGTACAACAGGTCAATCAGATCGCTGGCGCTGCTGCGACTCCTGAGAGGCTTCGGCAGAGCCAGGGCGACGAATTGCAGCAAGGCCAAGACAAATAAACGATTTGTGAACTTGCACATTTTACTTATATTCTTATAGCATTCGCGCAGGCAGGACCGTAGCTGTCCGACTGCAGGCGAAGAATGAGCCACAGCTCTGCCCAGCCAGCAAGATGAGCCTTTGCCTGCTGCACATGGCTAACGAAAAACCCGCTTGTGCAGCGACGTTAGAGGCTCAGTTCAATGGCCAAGAGACTTCCGCATTGTAATGGCAATGGCAATGTGAGAACCTTTATCAGCAGCTGCCATTGACCGCCGCTCGCACAGACCGATGCACAGAAGCCATTCCCGATCTATGCAGATCTAAGCCGTCATCATGGTGTAGGTATTATCAAGCGCGGCTTTATGTGATGTGCTGTGCTGTGCTTGTGCGCTTGCCTAGCCTTATAACCCACATGCGAGTCATTGTGGAGCGTTCTAATTGCCTTTGCTACTACTAGGGAAGCTGCTGCGGCGCGTTGTTTATTGCACGTATTAACGGCTTCTTGTTGGAGCTGCTTGTGTTGCTGTTGATGTTGCTCTTGATTGTGTGCTCAGTTGTTGGTCATTGACCCCATCCAGCCAGCTAGCAGGCAGCAGAGAATGCGCCCAACTCGCTTGCCAATTCAAACAGGAAGAAACTAGAAACTGCACTTTCTATCTTCTTTTTTTTTCCCGTGTGTGATGCAAACAGGTTTTCGATTGAAAATTGCAACGTTGCAAATGATGGCTCTGGCCTTAGTTGATGCAATCACCATATATTTGTTGGCAGCCCCTTGATGACAGCTGAACTTCGCATTCAACTTGACTTATCCTTCAGAGCATCATTACCGTTACACTCGCTTTGGCTTCCGGTTGCAGTGCACTAACAGTGGCAATTAACAGTACCGTTAAGCGAGGCGAAGCACATTCCTAGGAATGCTGCTAGGCAACAGAGGCTTGGGCTTAACATGGGCATTGCCCTTGCCTCACTGTTAAGCTTAACAGTGCCCTCTAACAGAGAGGCTTGGCGCCCAATTTGAATTGCTGTTGTTGAAGTTCTGTTAATTTCGATTCAATTGTTTTTAAATGTATTTAATATGTAGCATTTTTGTGAATAAGTGTGAAGCTTAAGTCTAGTCGCTAATTGCGAAGCTTAGCCTAATGCATATGTGCGCTTTCGTCTGGCAGTCTGGAAAGGGCTTCAGTCTCAGTATCCCTCGACCTGGCGGCAGGCTCCATAGCTGTCGCGTCGCTGTCCCGGTGCACAGCGTGCCAGGCCGTCGCGCAACAGGGTCTTGGAGTCGGCCAGCGCATCGCCAAGTAGCTCGAAACTGAGCAGAGCATCTCCGTCGACCAGGTGCTTGGGCTGTATCGGTGTGGGCTCATCGCTCAGTTGCCAATTGCGCGGCTGCGCCTCGTTGATTATGTAGGCAGGCACATCGATGGGTGGGTACAAGACGTTCGCATTGCCTGGCTGGGTGTGGCTATGGGCCACGTCGGTGCGGTACAGCGGCACACTGATGGCGCGTGCATTGGAGCTGGCCATAGCCATAGTCTCGCCCGCCAGGCGGTTGCTGTCCAAGAAGCTTTGGCCGCGCAGCGAGCGGGAATTGCGATAATACTGAGAGCCCGCCGGGTTGAAGCCTTCTAGAAGATTATTGCCACCACCGCTTCCGCTGCCGCTGATGCTGCTGCTGCTACTGCTGCTGGCTGGGACGGGCGGCAACGCCTGTATAAGTTCCGGCTCGGCTTCCAGGTGATACGGCTTGATCAGCTGCGGCATGGGAATCAGCTGAGGTGGCAGCACGTCCACCTGTTGTCGATGCAGACGAGGATGCTGTTGCTGCTGATGCTGCAACTGCAGTAGCTCTTCACCGGCTGCCGAGATGTCGACATGGTACGGCGTGCGCCCCTCTATGAATTCGGGCAGACCGCCAGGTAATCCTGACTGGGGAATCTGCTGCAGCAGCTGCTGCTGCTGCTGTTGCTCCTGGCGCTGCAGTTGCTGTCGCTGTCGCTGGTAGAAGGACTTCAGGGCAGACGCGTGCTTACGCTTGCTGCTGCTCTTCGTGCCGCCACGCATGCTCGATTTGCTCAAGAGGTCCAAGAGGCTGAGACTGTCCTGCGCAGCGGATGGAATCACAAGTATCATAAAGTTCTCCAGATCGCCACGTATGTTATACTGGCCCTCTTGTCGCTGGTCGTAGGTAACTACGCGTCGCCGGAGTCCATCCTCTACATCCACCGTGGGCAACAGTGGTGGCTGCAGCAGACCTGTCTCCGCTTCATTCGCCACCTGCGGCGGCGCCACAGCCGGAAAATGCTCCTCCGTTATAGTAGCTGGCGTCTGACTCTGACTCTGAGTCTGACTCTGACCTTGGCTGCTCGTGGGCGGCATTTCGGTTGTGCTGTCCCGCAAGTAGGACGACTTGGACGCAGACGCCGATGCGCCAAGCTGCAGCAGCAACAGCAGCAGCAGCGGCAGCTGCGCGAAAGTCTTCCAAAGCATATCTCAGGCAATCTCCTAAAGTCGGGCCAACAAGATTTCAGAGCCGCTCAATAAGTTCTACGTTCTTAGCTCGCGCGCTTCTGCTTCGCAACTGATTAAAAGACAGCAACAACAGCTCTAACATCGACGTCGACGTCGTCGACAACGTCGGCGTCGGCGCCGGCGTCGGCGCATGCGCAACTTTCATATTCTGCCGCTGTCGACGTCGCTGCTTCGTTGCTTTCTTTTGCATCTCGTTCTCGTTCTGGTTTTCTGTCAATGTTGTTGCTGTTGCCGTTGCTGCTGCTGCTGCTGTTCATTGTTTTGCTTTTATTCGTTCGTGTGTATTGAAGGCTCCATTGTTGTTGTTGTTGTTGTCGTGCCCATTTCGCCTGCGTGACTTGCGTACATCGACGTCGCGACGCGCCGCGACTCGTCGCCGCCCGCTGCCACCCGCGCTACAGCTGCTGCGACCGCGTAATGTTTGCTTTTTGCCCCTCCCCAGAGAGGGTGAGAGAGGGGACGGGGCCGCTCTGGGTTCTCCAAGTGCGCACAGTAGCCCGTGCATTAGATTTTCACACCAATTAGGCAATGAGGAAGCCTTTTGATACCCAGCTAATCGCCCGAGCACGTACTCAAAATTGATCGGCATCGGCACACTGCTGACAGCTGTGCAAACCGGCTGGCAGTCGTGGGGACTCTATTAGGTGCAGTTTCTACGCATCAATAAACCAATTAAATAGCTTCGATTCAGCAGAAGCAGACTTCCATTTAGGCTTATTTATCTATCGGATTAGCGCCGCTCTTCGAGCAGTGGCCTCTCCCGTTGCTACTCTCAGACTGACTGTACGGTATCTGTCGGTCGATCTCGTCGGACCACAATTGCCTCAGCTCATTTTTTTTTGCATGTAAGCCCCAATTTGTTCTCAGATGTTGCTAAATGTTTGCTGTCCGATCTGTAATCGAGATTGCCAACCGACTCACAAAACCCATTTCAAACATTCAGTACTCAGCACTCAGTACTCAGTACTCAGTTGTAATTTGCGTTTTCTAAAATGTAAATTTATTTCTTAAGTGGTTCTTGGCTTTTGTGTGTTTGCGCAGTTCTCAAGGATGGGGAAGCGACATTTACAGTTGAACATATATGTGTGTGTGTATATATATATAATTAAGCATCCAGAGTTGAAGTTTACATGTGTGTACGTGTGTGTGTTGCTTTTAAATAATAATTACATAGTATTTAAATAATTAGAGGTCTTGGCGGTTATATCTTAGTTAAGAATTGTATGATCTTCAATTTGCCCTTTCGCACAATTTAAACTAAAGCAATTTAAAAATAATACAAAATAAATTATACACGCGTGTGAGCTATACTATTAGATACGAATATATATATACATATATATGCATATATATTGAATATTGAAGTATACAGTTTACGATTACGAATACGAACAATTAGAGGAAATAGGAAGCGAGCGTCATTTCAGTTTTGTCTGTGATGTAAAATGAAAAGGGACATCAAGATGAATCAAATGAATAGTCGTCGAAGACTTGTCATGGATTGATATTACAAGGTATTCACTCAATAACTGATGGCAAAGGTGAGCTTTGGCCCACTAATAGATACTTAAAGGAATAATACAATCAAGTTTAGAATACTTCGTAGAGAGCGTGTACTGATTATAAATCGCGTCTAGTGCAACTCAAGCGAACTCTTGTTTCTTGTTACCTGAGCATTTGTTGTGTTGTTAAAGAAGCGCTAACTAGAACTAACATATACATACATCATATATACACCCATAAATATATATATATATATATGGGTATATGCACGTGTATAATCTCACATCTCACGTGATTTGGAAAATGAAAAAGCCTCCAAGCTAATCGAAGCACACCGAACATACAGCACAGCCAATGTGGTGCCTAGTCCTGTTTCACTGTTGTGCTCGACTGCTCCAGGTGGTGCTCCTGCACCGTCTTCTGCTGGTCCTGCTGCAGCTGGCCCAGATGCGTCACTCGCCTGTGCACTGTGAAGCAAACCCGATTGAAGTGCTCACACATCTGGTTCACGACGCTGGCGCCATAATGCCAATGGGTCAACGTGGTCACGATCAGCAAAGCGTAGAGCAGCGGCCGCTCCAGCGATGGCAGCCACAGGCTCGTCAGCAGGGACATCACAAACATGGGCGTCTGCCAGTGCCAGGCCTCGCACCGCGTCACGGACATCTGCGACACAATCAGTCGGCACTGCAAGGCACATCAATTGAAAAGCCATTAGACATAAGCTGAGGAATACCTCCTCACTAAGATTTATTATGACCCAGCAGCGGCTGACACGTTGCACGAAAAAAAAAAACAATTCAAACGGAAATTGGAAAGTCTGAGAAGACGCTCTATCGCCCGGCGACATATCTAGCGCGAAGTCTCAAACATCTTAACCATTGGATCGCCCTCGCGCGGGAATTCTAGGACGCCGCTGTCCTTTTTCAAGTAGTCAAAGGCGCGGTGCTGATACCAGCCATACATTTGGTTCTCGGTCATGGGCCGCGTTGCAATGTGCCTCGGCACAGGCTGGCTGGCTGTCGTGCTCAATGACTTGGCTACACCTTTCACATTTAATTCTGGCAGTAGACGCCTGTGGTGCTTCTCGCGCATCTCCTCAATCTCCGCGTCGCTGCAGTTGAAATACGGCCAATCGTGCCGGGCGTAGAACTTGGTGGTCAGCGGACACTCAGCACCCGCTACCGAAGCCTTGACTAAGCCATTGTTCACATTAACCTTGGTGCGGCGGCGACGGCGATGGCGACGTCTCGGCATCTTCTAACACTTTTGCCACGCAACACGTCCCAAAAGCTCAACTCGAAGCGTATAATAAATGTAAAATTACAAATTTAGAATATGGAACTAGACTGTTCACTTGTTGAGAGTCGTTCACTAACTGGGGAAAAGGATAGAGTTGTATCGGACTGCTGTTGTTCGAAATACGACCTTTCAAATTTCAAACATTGTATACCCATCAAAAGCGACAACAGTAGGGAGTAGGGAGTAGTCAGAGGCGGATTTCTTGCTCAGATGTGGAAAATTCAATTCAATCATATTCCGATATATCGATTATTTTCTCAGCTATTTCAATGAGCATAGCATATAGTATATATATAGTAGTGTATAGCAGATCTGGAACGATGTGCATAATATTCCGGCAGACAGCTAAACGCAATCAATTACTGATCAGTCTGAAGAGCTGGCAGTAGACCTCCTTCACCCTAATCGCATAGCAATAAAAAATGATGAAGCCCTCGACTTTTGTAGATAGCGGAGGCAAGATAAGGAACCACTTAACTAAAATAGTGATATACTGCAAAGTTATAGGGAATAGCACTTCGGCACGTCAAACAAACAAAGACAAGAAAGACAATATAGTTTTTCTCTAGTTTTTAAGATACAATCCAATAAAGAAGGTTCAATAATTACTAGATGCTCCTCAGTATGCTGTCCAGATCGATATGTCTATATGCATTATACTGGGCAATGCGTGCCGGCCTAGTTTAATGCAGATACCCATATCTACTTTGGTTTAGTGACCGCCATTAAATTGGTCTCCAGGATCAGCTTTATCAGCGGATCAGCCTCGCGAGGAAATACGAAGACGCCGCGATCCTTGGGCTTGTATTGGAAGGCGCGATGATGATACCAGCCATAAATTTGATTCTCAGTCACTGGCTGTGGTGTGGAGTGTTTCGGCTCATATTTTTTGACGGTTCCATCCGCCTCCGGAACATTTATCTCCGGGCCTTTCTTGTCGAACTTTTCACGCATGCGTCGAATCTCCTCATCGCTGCAACGGAAATAGGGCCAGTCGTGGCGGGCATAGAACTTGAGGGTCAGCGGCTTCTCCGCTTCGGTCACTGTTATCGGCGATGCCTTCGACTGCTCATCGGTGCCGTCGATGTTATCTTTCACCAGGTCGGCGGCACAACGTCGACCACCGCAGCAAAAGGGTGGCATCTCGTTCAAGTTTTCTCACAAATTTTTTACTTCTGAGTGTTATTATTTTTTTCAAAGCTGAGAATTTGACACTGCCCTCTGAATATTGCTCTGATTGTGCCATACTTAAAATATCCTTATAGCTGCCTAAGCTATTTTCATTAATAAGGAAAAGGATACACGACTATGCTCAAATTTCCAGACCGTACAAACGACACGGACGGACAGACGACTCAGATCGTTGTCCTGCCTTGCCTCCTTCTGTCTACAGATTTCCTATTTTTAATAGGTTGAGGGCATGAAAACACAAACAGACGTGGCTGCATATTCATCTCATGTTAATAGCTAATATAATAATATTATTGAATATAATATTGATGAACCTATACTGGAATGTTATAGCTCATATGATTTAATGCGGTTCTCTAGCTAAAATGCATATAGAGGAGAGCTAGGCTATGTCTGGTTTATATTATAACAACATATAATAACTATACTAAAAATATCTATAAAAAGCGCTGACCTAAACGTAAATTCAACTTGCTCAAATCTTTTCAAAATAAAAGCAAGAAACGGAAATCAGATCAGAAAATAATGAAACCCCATTTTGATAAATGTCCCAAGTTGAAATCAAGGGAGGTAATAGCTTTCACTGTCGAAATGTTCTTGCTTAGCGCGTCGCCATATAATTTATAAGCATATCTCTAGAGGAATCAAGTAACCAGAGTAGTCCACCAGTAGGCGTCGATATAGAATTCCTCTACAGCCATGGAACTTCAAAAAACCCGAATTTTAGCTGTAATCTATAGAAATCATTTCAAATTGTTCTTTTGGAACTCGAATGTGTATAAAAATGAAATTTTGATTCTCTAATCTATACCAAGGATTATATAGTGAGTTCCGATTGGACACGCCCCTTGTAGTAGCAGATGTGTAAGTGAATCATCTGGCCAACTTTGGAGTGCCAGCTCCAAAGCTGATGGAGGTAAAGTTGAAGTCTCCCCAAATGAACATATTCTAAATATTTGTAATCAGAGTTCGTATGGGAATTAAGACGCGAAATATATATTTTTCCCTTTAGCTAAGAATATTTATATTTTTACTCCTGCAAATTTAGTTTTTGGCAGTTCCGGCAAGTCCAAAGACTGTATTTGCGGCGAGTAGCATCGACTGCAAAGCCACAATAGAGAATAGAAAAATCCCCTGACGAGTATGACGAATATTAGCCACGCCACTCCATATCTAAGCTGAGTCACTTGTCACGGCCGATAGCAGCCGATATTTAGCAGCGCGGCGGGCGGGGAGTCTATTGGATCGCTAATGACCCATCAAAAGCCCGCGACGGGCATAATAATAGCAATTGTAAACAGCCAACAATATGCAACCAAATAGTTAGGGGTCTTAGGGCCAAGTATGTGTGGCGCTTTCTCGATAGTATGTGGAGATAAGGTAAGATAAGGAACTTACGCTGACGTTGGAGAAGATTGTGCCACTCAACATGAACATGGCGCGCGGATCCCTTTCCATAATGTCGTTGGGTGATAGAAATGGCCAGAGCAGCAGCAGCACAAAGTAGGTCACGAATGGCCACATCGGACGCAGTGCCTCCCATGGGGAGAGCAGCCGGCCGGTGCGCTGGGCATAGGAGCTGTAAGTGGACAAACACAAATTTACTGTTGGGGCTCTGCATGAGATGTGGGAGGGTTCCTTACTTGTAGACATTGAGAATTACAAGAGGTAGATTGGCCATGGCACTGACATGCAGCACAGCTTCCATGACATTGCCCAGGGGCAGGGTGCCGAACCAGCCCAATGGCAGCGCGAACTTCCATCGCTCGAAGCCCGCCCACCACGTGAACGCGTACATGGCTGTGCTGCCCCACATGCTGAGATCGTAGCCCCACGGCAGGTACAATATGCCCGTGTTGTACTTCTCCCAGTGCGACACGAAGAAGTTGAAGTAGACCGTGAGGCAGACGTAATACATTCGCATCGGCCGCACCGAGTAGACCCGGCTACGTCCAAAGATACTGTACAGACACGTGGGTATGATCATGGCCGTGTAGGAGTCCAGGCCGTGATCAAACAGCTCACCCAACGGACCCGACAGACCAATGCGACGCGCCTGCTTGCCGTCGATGCCGTCCAGCGTGTACGCAACAAATATGTTGATTGCCGCGCACAGCCAGACCCATTTGGGTATCGGCGTCGTGCCCTCCTCGCCCGAGCTGGCCTCGAAATTCCAGTCATAGTAGGAGAGCAGCACCAGATTCATCACGCTGAACAGGAAGCCCAGGAAGGTCATCAGGTTGGGCGCAAACCAGCGCGGGAAGAACTGAGTGGGCCAAGCACACGACGCACGTTATTATAATTATTGATTTTCTGTCATTTGTGGCCGTCGTTACGAACTCACCTTGACCAGCCAATCCCAAAATGGATGCATCACATATTGGCTGAGCGGCGACGTGTCTATGGCGCTGTACTGTGTAACGAGATATAAGAAGAAGAAGGCATTAGACTTATGAGCGCCAAGCATGCCCAGGCGGGCCAATCCTCCCCCACCTTGTAATTGTCAAAGCCATTGATTTGCTCCCGAGTCAGGTAGCGCCAGTGCAGCAGTCGCCAGAAGCGCTGCATCTTCGTGTTCCTATTCAGGGCTCAGCACACTTGCCCCGTTGGCTATTTCACTCAGAGTTTCGCTCTGCTATATGGACATACGTATCAGAGGAATGCGGTGCAATCTAACGGCAACAACGCGCCGTTTTGTTGTTGTTGTTGCTGTGACAATTGACTGAATGGCGGCAGTGGCTTTTACTTTAATTGCCGATGCTCAGCGCATCGTTAACTGGTTGGCGCGATAGAGTTGCTTCTACTGGCCACAACACACACACACAGCAGCAGCAAGGCAAATGGTCAATTTACAGTTAGCTATTATTTCCCATGCAAAAACAACAAAAAAAACTTTGCCGGCTGTTTTTTCACGTTTTACACACACACGCACACGCACACGTGCGCACACACATGCATCTATATATATACACACAAATTACTGACGCACACACACACAAACACACACTCTCAGCTGGTTAGGGGGTAGTTCTACAGCACACTGTGACGCATTCGCCTTTTTAGAGATGGCATTTACAACTATTATTAATACACTTTATATCTATCAGCTAATTTTTACTCATGTCTGTTAACACGTTGGATCAATTCGCGACTGTTAAGTGCCAATTAATTGCCGCACGAAACGGTGGCACTTATGGCTGCGGCAACAGTGCTGCCAGATCAGTTGCTGTCTCAGTGCTGTCAATCTCTAATTTATCGATTATTGGCGCGGAATTTATAAATTTAAATACAAATTCCGAATAATATTAGACGAACACATATTTTTACAGTAGGTAACTAAATTATTCAGTTATATATTGCATATTTTGTAAAAATGTGTACTCTTGATTAATAAAATAAATAAAAAAGTTTTATTACTGAAAATTTAGGCACTTAATGCTGCTGCATCAGTGCTGCCAGCTCGAAAAAAGACCAACTGACCGAAACAGTTAAAACATATCGATTATTAGCGATCTTTACAAGTTCAAACTCAAATTCAAATTTCAGTTGATTGGCTTTATTATTGTGGGACGTTTAGAAATTCGTGTTTATGTTTAGTTAACAAATCACATTGCGTAGAAAACATATATACTCGTATAAAGTGTAACAAAATATAAAGAATAAATAATGTTGAACTTAACACCAAGTCCTGTAACAAAATGTGCCTAAATTGAATCTGTGTATAACAAAAATTACTTTAAATTACGCTAACGGCCGTAATAGTTGACTCGTCATATACGATCTACCTTATAATAGAAATATAGTTCAGTTATTGGTGACTTGTGTCGCAAGGTATTACTTTAGTTTGATTTCTTTAAATTCCGTTTACGTATGTTGCCTGGACAACCGCCTGCGCTCAGTAGATGCAATTTCCAGCCGCCGTCCAACGGCAGATTCACATCATCGTGGCAGAGTGGACAGCGAGCGGCACCAGTTTTTAGTTCTTAAAGAGATCAAAGAATTATATATAATTATGTGAACCGCAAAAGGCCATTAAAATATTATAAAATACCACGACAAAAGTCCTCCATTTGGTGCAGCTCGTATAGCTGCTTATGCACCGACTCCGTGCACCGCGTGCACACCACATAGCTGTCCTTGGCTTCACACTCCGCTGCCGTTGTAAAGATAGTAAACAGGTTGCCGCGTAACGTAACAACAGCAAGAACTTACTTGTGAGGTGATAATTGAGCGCAGCTACCTCCAGCACCTGGCTGCACTGTGGGCACTTGGTGAGAAAGGGACACGTCTTCCAGTAGTGACGATCCAGCTGGCTGGCGTCGCTCCCAGTGCAGCACCAGCCACAAAACATGCAATTGCTGCCATGAAAGGTGAGGAGCTTAAATACGAGGCTTTTAGTTAACACCAGATTGCACTCACATCTTTGGCGTCGTCTCCTCAGTGGACTCGGAGTTGGTGGCGGATCCCTTGCGTGAGTTCGTGGCCGACTGCATGGAGCGCTTCAGTTGCTCGTTGTACTGCTGCTTGCCATTGCAGCTGACGTAGCCGTTGCCCACCACTGACGTGCCCAGCGTCATTCCGCTCTTGCTCTTCAATAGGCGCGAGGCGTCTGTGCTGGTTGTGGGCTGCATCGGATCGACATCATTGCTCGAATTGTGCACTTCAAGCAGCTCCTGCTTGCGTTCCAGGTCCAGCTTATCAAACTCCGTGAAAAGCTGGCGGTAGAGCAGATTGCGACGCGTGATGTCGTCGTCTGGCGGCAGCTGCTTGCGCACGAGTCGCGGATTCACCTTGTAGACGAGCAGAAGTATGCGCTCGGCCACCTTGCGCACCGGCTCCGCCGGATGATGTATGCCAGAGCAGCCGCAGTCGGACAGCGCACGACAGGTCAATCCACTGTGCTTGTCTGTGCTGATGCCCTGTGTGTTCACCAGCTGCTCGAGCATTTGCAGCCGGCTCATGGCCAGGCGCTGGTGCGTGCCGGAGCCAACGCTGCGCGACAGCGCAGGTGCGACCAGGTGCTGCTCGGCCACCTGTGGACATGCGGCAATGCTGAGTATGGTGTGCTGCGCCAACGTATGCAAACGCGCCGAGGGATCGCCCGACTTGGCCAGCAGCTCGGGCAACAGGCGGTCCACGCATCGAGCCACCTCACTGGGCGACACGCGACCGGGCACGTACTCAAGGAACAGCACCCGAACTGTCTCCGTCGCCTGATTAAACACAGAGTACACAGCATCCCGCACGGCACGATGCAGCAGCAGGGCAGCGCTGCGTGCCACTTTGTTGGGGCTGGCCGCGTGCTCATTGCTTGCCGCCAGCTCGGCGGTCTCCTGCTCCTTGAGAAAGCCACGCAAGCGCACCAAGCCATCCTCGCGATCCTGAAACTGTCGCGAATAGAATAGCTCAACCTGCAAGAAACCAAGTCGGATTACTACGCTGGTGGTCCATGGTCAATGGCCAGTAGCGGATCTTACCAACTCACTGCCAAACACCAATATGGGCAGCGCAGCTTGTCGACGCTCGCGGTCATTGAGACGCGACCGGCTGCGATTGGGGTCCGCTTCGAGCAGCGCATTGCCCTGACACTCCCTTAAAAATTCATTAGTATTTGAGCTAAACAGTTAATGGCAAAGGAACGAGACAACGTTTACGGAAATGGAGAAACAAAAAAAGCAGCATAAACATCGACGGAAATTACTCTTACTCTGCCGTTTCTATAACTATTATTACGTGTGTGTGTTGTGCTGCTCCCAACTCATGCCACATGCAAACTGCTCCCTTACCACAACGACAACAATAGCTACAGACTGATTGGTTCTTATGTTAGGACTTACTGCCTCAGCGTGGGTATGGCGCGCTCCTCGTAGTCCTCGTAGGAATTGCGCGGTGCACTTTTATTTCGTCTTCGCAGCGATCCCTGTCGACTGGACATGGGCGAGCTGTGACGCGATGCCATGGGCAGGCGCGGCGATTGAGGCAACTCGTCGTGGGACTTGGCATGCAGATGCAGTGCAGCGACCGGCGCAACAATGGCAGCCTCACTGCTGGGTGACTTTTCGAGCTGGGCACTGCTGCACTTGGGATTGATGACCGCCTCGGCCAGAGCGTGTGCCACATCCTGTAGACTGGGTGCAGCTGGCAGACTGGGTTTCCCGCCCGCATAGATCTCGCAGCTCTGATCGTTCTGGCTGAGTACTCCGTCGTTTTCGAGCAGCTGCTCTACCTGCAGTTGCTTGAGCACGCAAGCTCGATACATTTCGATCTGTTCCTTGCGCAACTTGGCCGCGCTGAAGTCCTCCTGCTGCACCGCCTGCCGCTTGGCTAATGCATATCGACCCAAGCGCTCGCCCGCCGTTCGCAGCGCCGTCATACAAAGCTTCAGTTTGCGGGCATATTCGAATCTCTCCGTGCTGACGGCCTTCATCTTGCGCTGCTCCAGCTCGCGGATGTATTGCACGATGGACTCCTCCACGTACATTGAAAATAGCAGATCGTCGCATATGGAGGCTAGCGCCAGCTCACCCGTGGCGGTGTCTACAGGCGCCGTTTCTCCGGCTAGATGCTCCTCGCCCTCGTTGAGGGCAGCCGTCTCCAAATCCTCGCCGAGCACATTGACCGCCATCAATGCAATCTGTTGGTGGCTATTAAACTCATTGGCGTGAGCGCCAATCAGACGCAGCTTCAGGTGCGTGCCTCTCCTGGGATTCACCGTCACGCTCTGCAGCTCCCGGGATTTGTAGTTGGTATTGGCATTGTCGGCGAGCGCGACAAAGCCAAGAAAATCAAAGTATTGTGAGGACGGAGTGCTGGGCATGGACTTTGGGGAGTAGTGCAGCCAGAGCTCGACTTTTTCCGCTGAAAGAACAACAGACCATTAGCAGCCATATCTTAGTAAATCGTCTCAAATAACCGGACTCACGTATCAAGTACTGGTGGGCCAGAAGCTGAATGCGATAAATTTTAGCCGGTTGGTGGAAACGCAGTATGATATCGTGTGTGCTGACTCCACTGTCCACGGCGCTGCGCCAGCCATGTACCGTGGGGCCATGTGTGTTCAACTCGCTGGCTGGGAAGCCGGCGTCCTCGTCTACAATGGAGCAAAATAAAACACGGCCTTAGCAATTGATAACATAGCAATAGTGTTGGTAAACAACGAATATTTTAAAACGACAACAAATTGAGTTGCGAACTTTAGTTCAATTTGATCGATAAGTTCATGAACTAAACTATGAATCTGGAAACTGTAATCACTAAATAAGTGATTAGGCATAATTGTGTTGAGTTTAATTTATTAAATGTTGTTGGGGAAATTACTTTATAATCTATATTGAGACTGCTCTACATAAAGTAAAAGAAATTAAGTTCAGCTGCTCATTTGAATGAACTGTTCAATTGAACCGAGCGTGAACGATACGGCGCACCTCCAATCATAACAACTGTTAGCTGCTATCAGCTTCTAAGCTGAGAACAAAAACAAAGTACTGAGAGAGGCTATGGAATGACGCTATCACACATACAGACAGACACGATTACGTGGCTGGCTATACATCGTTCTGGCGCTCTTTGTATGCGCAGTTCACTGGGAATTCGTTTAGTCGCGCGTTTAGTCTCTGGCACGGCACAACGGAACGTACTCTGCTCCTCGGCTGATTTCAAGATGCCGCAACCAACGGACTCGTCCTCATGGACGCTGCAAATCCAGAGTTTATTGAACAGCATAAACCATATGCTGATCTTCCTGGTGGGCGCCTTCTTCTTTACGCTGGCCAGGAGTCTGGAGTTCAAGGACACGGCCATGCACATGTTTCTGACGGGCACTGGAGTAAGTAGCCTTAACTATTTCGAAATTATTGGCTTAAAGCCGTCCAATCACTGATTGCGTATCGCAAATAAGTTGGCTGCGCTGCTTATCATCTATGTTGTCATCGTTGTACCTTGGCTCTTACAGTTTCACGTACTAATGGCCGAGGCATTGATGTCGCACTACAAGGTGAACCGAATCACCCGCTGGCTCTCGCACAAGAACAAGTCGCGCTTCCACGGGCTGCTGCAGCTGGTGGGCGGGTCGATGGTGCTGCTGGGTGCCCTGGGCAAGTTTTCCCAGAAGGACGTGCACCTGGACACCTGGCACGGCAGATTCGGTGCGTGCGCGCATACATTTCACACCTCAATGAGCACTAAGCACACGTAATTCTAATTGACTTGCAGGTGTGGCCGCCGCCTTTGGGTGCGCTGCGAGCGTTGTGGGCGGCCTGGTTAACTTCTTCCAGCCCAAAATTGTGTTGAAGGCGATGCCACCCTCTGAGCTACGATTTCGTCACAATCTCTTTGGGCTGCTCAGCTTCACGCTCGGCATGGCTGCCATCTATCTGGGCTACTACTCGAGGTTCTTCACTCGCTTCGTAGATCACGAATTCATACCCGCCCTGATGCTAACCACGGCGCTGGTCTACGTGCTGACCATGATTGGGCCGGTGGGCTCGCTGCTAACGAAGCTCAAATACAGAAGGCAAAAGTCCAAGTAAAGGACTGCAATTTGGTGAAGGCTATGAGGCTACTTACAAAAGGGCCGTTCCCCCACAATGACTACAATAAAATCAGGAAAAAAAAAACTTTCTAAAGCGCAGCGAAGGCAATTCGAATCGTCAATTGGCGCTTCGCGGTTGGCTCGTTGCCAAAAGGACATCTTTGACTGCATATTTAATTGGATATGCGTTGCAGACATGCCAGACATATTATGACAAGCTGCAGTCTGTGGATATAATGGATATCCTTGCCAGGATAATAGATTTCAAATACATTTTTGCAGTTATTCAGCATTCCAAAAATTTATGTCTTAGAATATAAATAAATGTGTTCGGTATAGGTATATAATTGTTGTTGAAAATAAATGTGCTTTGCTATTCAGTGAAATTGCTTTTGAATGTTGTTTAATGAGGCGCCGCATTAGGCGTATGTAATTTTTGAACGTTGTTTAATTGGGCGTCGCACTAGGCGTATGTGTGATTTTTTATCGATTTCTCAAGTGCAGCCAAATGGCGCGCGATGCTCAGCGCTGGACTAGCGCGCATAGCTAATGGCAACTAAAATTAAAATATAAAACATAAAGAAACAAAATTAAACGAAAGTAAATCTTTGTGTTTTTCTGAAGCAAGCCACAAATCTACAGAACTTAAGTTTTGTTTACCTGACGCGAATACCACATTAAATGGAATTTTCTTGGCCATTGCGAAGTCAGTTGTAATATGCACACATTTACTTAATTGAAGGCGCTATGCTGTGGCTTAGCAGCATCTATTTTTTAATGCACAAACTAAATTAAGACCAAAGAGCGGTGCATTCCGCCGTATCTGTGGTTGGACTGCGTTTGCACAGTTGCAGCTAGTGCAGTGCGATATATCGATAGCTAACAGCTGTTGCCAAGCGGAGTTTACCAACACTGCGCGATTGAACACATATGCGGAATGAGCGAACTAAATGAGAACAGCGAACGATCCAGTTCGTTCCTTGAACACCACCCTAATGTTTGTTAAATTATTTGTATTCGTGTAAAGCAAAACAAAATGCCAGCAAATGGCCATAAATACAGCATTTTGCTGCCCACATATAATGAGAAGGACAATTTGCCAATCATCATATGGCTGATTGTGAAATATATGAAAGCCAGGTAAGTCTCGTATGCTGTCAAATGGGCTAGTTAATAGTATAAGAAAACATTCTCTTCTCAGCGGCTACGACTATGAGGTGATAGTGATCGATGATGGTAGTCCGGATGGAACCTTGGATGTAGCAAAGGATCTGCAGAAGATCTATGGCGAAGACAGAATTGTGCTGCGTCCACGCGCCGGCAAGCTGGGCCTAGGCACTGCCTACGTACACGGAATAAAGCATGCGACCGGAGACTTTGTCATTATCATCGATGCCGATTTGAGTCACCATGTGAGCATAGATAAAGGCGGCGCACTTACGTGTGACTTTTCCTTTTGAATTTGACTCAAATGCGCGTTCCTCTCTCTCTCCTTGCAGCCCAAGTTCATACCCGAGTTCATAAAGCTGCAGGAATCGGGCGACTATGATATCGTCTCCGGCACTCGCTATGCCGGAAGCGGCGGCGTTTACGGCTGGGACTTCAAGCGCAAGCTCATCTCGCGCGGGGCCAACTATCTGTCGCAGGTGCTGCTGCGACCCAATGCCAGCGATTTGACGGGCTCCTTCAGGCTGTACAAGAAGCCGGTGCTGGAGAAGTGCATCGCGAGCTGCGTCTCCAAGGGCTACGTCTTCCAAATGGAGATGCTGGTGCGTGCGCGCCAGCACAACTTCAGCATAGCCGAGGTGCCCATCACCTTCGTGGATCGCATTTACGGCACCTCCAAGCTGGGCGGCACTGAAATCATCCAATTCGCCAAGAACCTGCTCTATCTATTTGCCACCACCTAAGATCGGAGTGCAGCAGAGGCAGCAGTAACAAAAAATAAAGCTAGATGACTTAATGAATCTTTAATTTATAATTTCTTTTGGTTATTCTTTAGCCTTTTGTACATCTGGTAAGTTTTCTTTCCTTTCTTCGAGAGTTTTACATACAACTAATGAATTATGCATGAGAAGATTTCATATGTGATATTTGTATAATTCGGAATTATAATTTCTTTGCATTTGTTTGGTTTTGCTTTGTTTTGTTTGGTTTTTCATAGATGTATGTTTAATTTGAATAATGATATCTAAGTGTAATTGATTCAGGCAGCTGTATCAACTTTTAATTACTTAAGTTAAAGACTTTGTGCTGGTTGTCGGGATTGCCATACAGGGTGCCGCAGTCATCCTCCAGGGCGTTGGCAGAGCTGCCGCCATAGTTCTTCAATGCGAGCGTCAGCAGATCGTTGCGATCCGTGAGGGCGAGCACGACGAACGCACCGTTTGGCAAAATCTCGCAGGTGCTGATCCGTGCGGGGGGCTTAAAGACGGCCAAGGACTTAGCTGTAAGCCAGAGCAATAGAATGAAATAGAGAATGAGGGTTCATTGCAACGAGAAGGACTCTGCTCACCTGTGTTCAGCTCCCACATGCGTATTGCACTGTCTCGTCCCTCCTTGTCGAAGGACAACAGCACTTTGCCCAGGGGATCGAGCTTCAAGTACGTGACGGGCGCATTGTGTCCGATGAGGGTGCATTTGCAGTTGCCCGTAACCAGATCCCATATCAATATCTTGGCGTCCTCCAGGCCAGCTATGACGCAGGCGTTCAGCTGGGATATGGCCAGAGCGACAGTGTTGCAGCTGGGCTTCCACTTCTTGAACAAGGTGCCGCTCTGCAGGTCATAGACCACGATGAAATTCGGCGTTGTTGGCTCGTTCAGCTCCTTGGCCACCACGCACACATAGGATCCTTCATGGGTGATGGCCGACAGTGAGGTGACAAAGTCGTGATGCGGGATTCGCAGGTCGTAGAGCAGCTTACGCTGCGATAAATGCCAGACGAGCAGTGGGAACGGCTTCTGCGTCTCGTCGCCACACACCAAAATTCTAGAAATTGAAAGATTTGAATGTAAGCCGAAGGGCAGGAAGTCCACTAGCTCACCTTCCATCGCCGGAGACGAGCAGCGAGTTGAGGAATCGATCCTCGCCCGCTTTGAACGTGGTGACACAATCGCCCGACTCCAGATTCATGAGATTCACGTACATGCGATTGCGCGAGAGGCACACCAAATGGTTCTGATCGTGCAGGCCGAAGTAGGGCATCTTCTGGTTCATCACGCCCTTCAGTGTGACCTGTAAATAGGATTAGCCTATGCAGTTATCCAATCAATGTTAAGCCATACCTTAAACTTCCCTTCGTCCAGGTTAATCACCCGAATCTCGCGCCGACACAGCACAGCTGCCTCGTAGTTGCCCACTGGGCACATGGCTGTCGGCTGCTGAATGCCCTGGAGCTCGCGTATGCGGCAACAGTTCTTCACATCCCAGATGCAAATCTCAGCGCGCTCGGTGCACAGTGAGGCCACGTAGCAGCCCGGCTGCGGCAGATTCATCAGCACATCGTAGCCCCTGACAGCTGGAGTGGCGTTGGCATCGTTGCCTTCATTGTCATTGTCATTGTCATTGGCATCCAGGTCGGCATTGAGTATCTCAAGAAAGGCGAACTCCAGCTCATTTGTATGCTCCCACCAGGAGCGTATTTTCTCGTCGTCCTTGAGCGTCGAGGACTCCTTGAAGCGTGTCTTCAGATAGTACTTCATAAGCGTATAGAACTGCTGGCCATCGTAGCTCAGCTCGTGGAGGTAGCGCACCAGGAATTGCTTCAGAAAGCTTATATGTACATAGCCCGCCGAGCCCCCGCTGCCCGCCAGCCACTCGGCGTGCAGGATGTCGTGCATCAGGTGCGCCGGCCCCGTGGCGTGCACCTTGTTGGCTATCCACTGCAAGTCCGTAAAGTAGAAGCAATTGAAGAGTATGTCGATCTTGTGCGGCGCGGGCTTGTCCTCGATCACCGCACAGAAGTGATGATAAGGCAGTTTTAAGTACTTCTGGTAGTTGTAGCTGCAAGGGTATAGGGATAAGGTTAGTTACGGACGCATGGATCAGCTGGATGAGCGGATGTGGCTTACGTCTTTACGCCTGCGCTGCCCTTGAACTCGCTGTCCTGGCGATCGAAGTAGTCACGCAGCGCTTCATGTACCAGCCACTGCTTCTGCGCATACCTCGACAGGACGGCGCGTCCAAAGCTCCTGTCCGCTATTCTAATATTCTTAAGATTTAAAAGCATTGGTCCCATTAGCCAGCAGAACTTGGACCAGATCTTGAAGACGACCTGCGCCTCCAGCTGCGTGATCTTTTGAAAGACGCCCAGGCAGTCGCTCTCGCGTATGCCCCACGGCGACAGCCGCACAATCAACAGCATCAGCTCCACTTGGTCCGCCGCAAACTTTGTCTCCAGCACCTGCAGTATCTTGCTGGATATATCGCCGATCTCGCTAATGGGCTGCGCCACGTGGCCCAGCCAGGCGAGCCACCACAGCGACTTGGCATGGTAGGGCGTCTTCCCGTGCAGCGACTTCCAATCGTCGGGCAGCTTGAGGGCTCCGTTCGCTGCATAGAAATCGCCGCCGCCAGAGCTGAGTATGTCGTGCCATTGGCGCTCGGTGAACTGGCGCAGACGCAGGAAGCAGCGCTGTGGAATGCCCAGCTGCGCCAGCGCGGCGAGCAAATCAGGTGAATCACTGGCATCCTCGTCGTCCTCCCGCTCGCTGACCGTCAATATCAGCTTGCCGCAGCTGCCCAGCTGCAACGGCAGCCAATCGAGTGCCGCATCCCGCTGCAGCTCATCCAATCCGTCAATGATCAGCACAAAGAAGCGCTGCTGTCTGCCCAAAATCTCTTTGATCACCGCTACATAGGCTTCGAGTGTCTGTGGATGAGCACAAAATGTGGTACTCCGACTGTGATCTCTAGTTTGTGTTCTACTTACGTGCGGCACCTGGCACTGCTGACCCGTCTCCAGCACCGACATCTGATTGGCTATCGAGCCGAACAGCGAACTGACGTCCGAGGAGCGAGCGCTCAAATTGGCATATCTAGGGAACGAGAAGTTATCTTCCACACGGCCAAAACAACGATCCTACTAGCTGCTTGCTTGACTAGCCCACTTGATAAGTTGAGGAAACTCTTCTCCAGTCTCTCCAGACGTACCCACTGCTCAACTTAGTATTTTAGCTATCGACAATTCCCAGATCGTAAGACTAGCTAGCTAGCATTATGTATTAGACTACAGAGATCCTTCAATGCTAAGATGTCTACGAGGATATTATTCAATCGACTCTAACTGCGGGGTACAGACTATATGACTTTACCTATTGGTAAATATGAACTTCTATGGATTATATCTTTGATTGCATTGCGGACGACTTCTCGACTTTCCTCGATGCAGGAGGGAGAGTCACAGACCCTACCAAAAGGTAACCTGAATAGGACTACACATATCAAGCAGCTTAAGGGATTTCCTGCTGGAATACAAGTAGTTTTCGGCTCACCTCAGGACTAGCTGGGCCTCCGGTTTCCATCGGTGCACATTCTCCATGATCTTGGACACCAGCACACTTTTACCGCTCCCCCGGGCGCCCGAGACAACCAAGGGCTGAGAGGTTCCGTCGCGTATGTAGCGCTTCACATCGTTCATGATGTCGAAGTTGGCCGAGTTTTGGGCTAGCAGCTTCGAGTAGTGTCCGATCAGCTGCAGCTCCTCGAGGAGCACACGATCCACGCCCAGCGTGTTGTAGGGTATACTCTTCTGCTGGTGCTCCTCGAAGATGGCCGCCAGCGACTTGTCCAGCAGGCTTTCGATGACCGACGACAGCTCGTCGTCCAGGATGTTCATGGTGGGCAGCATTCGGATGAGATTCTTTTCGCACAGCTGGTTCTTGAGCTCTGCGTAGATGCGAGTGATGCGGCGCAGCACCTCCAGCTCCAGCTGCGTGGCGTTGTCCGGAGCGCGTGAGTAGTGGGCGCCCGTCTGTATCCAGATGCAGCGCTTGGCCAGCTCCTGGCTGATCAGCACCGTATTGTTGATCTCCTGCTCCACGACGGTGGTCAGGTACGAGTCCTTCACATCGTCCGAGAAGAGGCGCAGCAGCACGGCCAGCAGCTCGTTCAGCTCGCCATTCACCTGCGTCGAGTAGGGATCGATCTGCTGCGTGTACAGCCGGTGGCACATGGGCTGGTAGGAGTTGTCGATGGTGTACCACTTCTCCAGCAGCACCTTCTCTGCATCGCTGGCGGCGCTCAGCACCGAGGTGAAGTCCTGGCTCTCAATCGTCAGCGGCAGCATGGGCGTGCCCAGTGTGGAGCCGAGGAAGAGCACCGGTATGATGTATGCGCCAGTGGCGTGGCGCGTTATCTCGCACAGACAGTTGGCCGCCTCCTCGTGGCCGCCCTGCGCCTCCAGCGGTGTTTGCGTCCAGCGCTTAACCTCCTGCAGCCGTGAGAAGTCCTTTTTCGCATTGCCGTTCGCCTGCTCCAGCGACGACGTCGTCATGGTCGGCGCGCCCGCCTCCTTGGCCAACCCCTCGCTGTCGTGCACGTCGGCAATGATGAAGTCGAATCCCTTGCTTTGGCACTTGCTCTTGAAATGCTTGTACAGACTGTAGATGACGCGCTTGTGCTTCTTGTACTCGGTGCTGTTGTCCGCCAATATGTAGATGACGATCTTCTTGTCCCGCTCGATTTTGCGGCCAGGCGGCGGCTTGCCCTGCAGCATGCTCAGGTTGCCCATGCCCGGACTGCCGGTCGACGCGTCGCCAGGCGCCTGCGCCCCCTGCGTCGTGTTGCTGTTCGACTCTGCAAATTGCGAGTTCAGTACGATCTGAGCACGAGAACGGAGCAAGTTCCTCCTTCCACTTACCTTTCTCCGTGGCATTGGCCTTCGGCTGTGGCGTCTGCTGCTGCTGCTGGCGTTGCTGCTGATTGCCATTGGAGTCGTTGGCTTGGTTGGCCTCCGGCAGCGCCTCCACGTCCGCCAGCGGTGCTCGCTTCTCGTTGAAGTCCTTCGCATCGTTGCCCAGCTGCGCGTCCTTTTTATCGGCTTCCTCGTACGGTGGCGAGCTGTAAAATTCGGATTACCATTAAGATGGCAGACTCGCCTACGGATTGAGGCTTTAACTTACTCATCAGACTGCTCCGAGCCGCTATCCTTGTCCTTCTTCTTCTTCTTCTGCCCGGAACTGCAAACGTTGCCCATGGCTGGTGCTCAAAGCTATCTGCCTCTCTTTAAACCCTATTAAAATTGACTAATGTTGTCCTGCAAGGAAAGGACAAGACAAGGCGTTAATAGCAGCCAAAATGAATTACAAATATGGAAACGATATGCAATGATATGTATAGTCATATACATCCTAACTCAAATATCTGTCTTGGAGGCAAAACAGAAAGCTAATTCGGATCGTATATTCCTTAACATTAAGTTAACATTAACTTTTTCGCTAAGGTGGCAACATTGTATCCCTCCAAGCTTCGACCACGCCGTTAGCATTGGCTTAATAAAGTGAAGACAACACTGAATGCTAAAGCTAATTGTCTTTTATCGTTCAGTTAGCATGAACAAATGGCAACACTGCAGTTAAATCATAAGTTATTTTTAAAGCTGTTGGTAAATTATTTTTAAAGTTTGTCAATGTCGGGGTCTTTCACTGTTAACATTAGCTTGTGACAGTATCTGGCGACACTTGAGCTTCATTCTATATGTAGGTGAAATACAAGTTGACATCCACTTAGCAAGAACTTATTAAATGTGGCGTAAGCTGTCTGTCAAGTGGCAACACCACACTGTAACTCTCATCATTCAATTAACACACGAATTGTAAAACTTCAGTTAGTTTTTATTTAACATGAACTTGAAAAACTAAATGATAGTATTAAAGGTAAAAGGTCACCATAAATCTCCTGGTATATCACTAACAGATGGCAACACCAAAGTTAGATTGGCATATTTCTGTTTTGTCAAGTGGCATCACTTAAAATAATTTGTATAAGTCATTTATTTATTTATTCATTTAGTATGAACTTGTTTCCTCACTGCAAAGTGGCAACTCTGCTGTTAATGGCAACTCTAGTTGTTATTTAACATGAACTTGCAAAGCTAAAAAGTCACTATAAGTCTGTGAATGTCACAATCTTGGTATGTCATTGACAAATGGCAACACTAAAGTTAGATTTGAATTGAAGACATTTTTCTGTTTTCTCAAGTGGCAACACTGAAGATAGTTGGTATAGCTGCAGACATTCATTTAACATGAACTTGTTTCCCCAGTGACCAAAATACTCATTGTAATTTCGTCTTGCAAAGTGGCAACACTGCAGCTAATAGCAATACTCATTGTAATTTTGTCCTCAACACTTAACATGAGCCTGAGTGGCCAGGCGCTAACAAGCCTACCGAAAGGACTCGACAGAAGGACGTCCCAGATTAGATTAGGCGAGAGTGTCTGCCTGATTCGGCTATATCTACGAGGATTTTGCAGGCAAAGTATTTAATGGTGCACAATCAGATGCTTCCTGAAGGGTCCTCGTATCGATTTACAGACGGCCTGCAGGGATGTGGCCTTTGAAAATGCCTCTAGGCTTTAATTTTATGCCAGGTACACATAAAACACTGGACGGGGGGCAGGCAGGGAGCGAAGCGGGGCACGAGTTGAATGTGCCAATTTGCCATAGACGTTGACACAATATTCTGAATATACTGAAGACCCTATATAGGGGTCGCACTCGGTATTTAGGGGAAGAATCTGAAATTGTTTTTCGACGATTTGCCATAAATATTTAAACTATTTTGAATCTTTCACTACCACAACAGGTCAATGACAAAAACAAAAAGAGAGTGTCCTGTGCAAGGTGCGAGACGCACACACAGAGAGCGCGGCAAACAGAGAGCGTGGAGAGTGGGAGAGCGGGAGCGTGAGAGAGCGGGAGAGCGAAAGCTCAGTGAACGCATGCTCTCTGCTGAACTTTTATAGAGATTTTCTGCGTTCGAATTGGCATTGGCGTTAATCAAGTGGGTCCGCCTGACTGACTGGCTGGCTGGCTGGCTGACTGGGTGGGTGGGTGGTTGGGTGGTTGGGTTGACTGTGGTTCGTTGCTCTGCCCGTGTGGTGCGGTGCGGTGCGGTGTGATTTGGTCTGGTCTTGGTCTGGCTTTTGGATTTTGTGTACACGCTTGAAAATTGTCCCGCTGCTGCAGAATCCAATTCTTTTTTTAGTTAACTATTTATTGGATATCAAAAAAAAAAAAAATAGATAAAAAAATGTTTTCAATCGTGGCACATTTTTTCCGATTTCTTTTTTTTTTCATTTCATTCTCAGTTTGCGCTATAAATACATTTGTTTTATACACACAGCCCATGCCAGCGTCTGTATTGGTGCTTGGATTTTGTTTTTGTTTTTCGATTTTTTAGATTCGACATTTGTCGCGCATTTCTCGCACATTTTTTATTTATTTTCCTTTCAATTTCTCAATAGCAATTAATGTGTCCCCAGCATTCCTGTCAATGATCTCTCTCTCTCTCTCTCTCACTCTTTTTTTCGCATATGCCACTTACACTGCTCGCATACGTGTGTGTGTGAGTGTGTGTGCGTGAGTGGAGGGGAGGGGGGGAGGGGTGTGTGTGTTGGTGTGTGTATGCATCGCTTAGTTGGTTATTTGATTTATTTTAATACACAAATTCTGGCACTTACTTTTCTTTACGCGCTTTTCGCACGCTCCCCTCACTGCCCGAAGCTTAGATACCCGAACCCGAACCCGTACCCGAACCCGCACCCGAACCCGAACCCGCACCCGAACCCGACAAAAGCGAAACAAATTTAAAACATTTCCACCCACTGCACTTGCACTTGCCGTTATTTGTTTTTGTTTTTCTTTTTTATCACTCGGCACTCAGCACTCGCCTCAATTAATTGCTTAATCAAAACGCTCGCCACACGCTTGCACTAAGACATTTTCGACGCCAGCAACAACAACAGAGTCGAATTGAAGATTGTTTTATGCTCTTTTATTTTTTATTTTTTCCTTCCTATTTTTCTTATTCTTATTTTGCTTTCGCTTGTGCGCGCTTCGGATAGTTTTTCCCGTTTTGTGCGTTGTGCTCCGTGCCGTGCGTCGTTCTGCCTGTGAGCGTTGGAAAATTTCTCGACGGCGAAACGTGTGTGTGCCGAAAGCTTTAAGCGAAAGCTCTAACGTTCGCTCTCTCCCGCTCACTCTCTCTTCAAGTTCTTGGCGAGGGCTGCATTTGATGGGGAAAAGCTGGCAAAGGGTGGCAGCAGAGCATTAGAAAAGCGAATGTCTAGGAGGGCGGGAAATCTAATGTCAGCTATTATCAAATCGTAAGATAAACAAACTAAAAATGATTGGAATCGACGCATTAAAGCTGCATTTATTGACCAACTGCAAGAGTTGAATGCAGCCCGGACACAAACCAATCGAACGTCCTGTGCGAATTGCTAGCGAATACGCATTCGTGTAGAGCTCTACAGAATTAGCAAAGACACCAACACATAACGTATGCTGTGTAGAGTGCAGCTAAGGAGTGTTTACGTTCGTGTAGAGCTATTCAGAACTTACGAGTCAATTGAAATATTTTGTTGGGCTTGTCTATAAAGGCCATACAATAATATGCTATCTACACGTTCAGTTTATACATTTGTGTATTATTATTCATCTGTGCTTAGCACAGATAAAAATATTTAATAATATTTATTTAATAAATTATTTAGTAATTTAATATTAATATTTTTTTAGCTTTGTTATTTTTGTAGAATCTTTCAAAATGGGCATCCTCTGCCCATGGGCATTTGTGGAGAGCCGTGTAGAGCTCGTCTGTGTTTAGCTTAGACAGAAACCCTAAGCGCATCGTCTGCCTGTCGGAGTTTGTGGAGAGCCGCTCACTTGTGCTTAGCCTAGACAGAAACCCTATTCTACACACACGTACATATGCGTGCGCTAGCAGAGCACACGCACTCGTGTAGACCTTCGCCGTTTAGCCGGGTCACCCACCAGCAACGCATCCTTTTCCTGTCAGACGCGATGCTGCTCTCAGCATCTGTCACGAGCTGAGAGCGAAATGCCCAAGATTCCAGCAGCTGAGCTGCATTTCGTGTTGTTTCGCCAAAGCGTGCAGTCTGCAGCTCACACGCAGCTTGCGAAATACGCACAAACTTGCAAAAAAAAAGCTTGGTAAAATAAGGCAAAGGATGCTGCAGATGGAGCGGCTGTAAACCAATTGGAAAAACCACAAAGAAACCCCTCTAACGCAAAAAGCCCAGCTGAAAAACAGGCCAGCAATATGAATCGCCTGCTGCTGCACTGCTTGGTGACCATGCTCCTGGTCTACAAAGGTGACTATCCCACTGATTGACTGATCGACCCAGCCCAGATAAGTATATTTAGTGTAACTGCAAATGTGGCAAGGACGAGACTTTACTTTATGCGCCTCCAATGTGCAGCTGAAAAATGTATATGCTGCTGATTATATAAGCGAGCGCCGCACTGCGCAGGCTCCAAATGCTGCCTGGACGGGTCGGCCGACCGACCGACCAACCGACCGACTGACTGACATGTGGAGCAGACGTCAACACAGAAATGGGTCAATGTTTTTGGGGGCAAGTCAGGCAGCAGAGCCACCCACCCCAAGCTTGCCAACTGCGGACGAACTGCGGGAATCAAAACAAATGCGCGAATGATGTGTAGACTTTCGTTGAGCACCTGCCTAACCGGAAGCGCTGAACTCTCTTTGCAGTCACCTCGGTGCCGACCAGCCAGACGACCGCCTTGAGTGGCCAAGCGACTACCACAGAGATACCCCAGCAGGATGACGACGACGACGATTGGGACGAGGGCGACGACTCGCTGGAGTCCGACGATGATGGACGCGTCTACAAGAATCCGCGCAACTCGCCCTCCACGGAGTGTCCGCGCGACGAGGAGCAGGCCACGCTGCTGGGCCAGAAGTGCTTGCGCAAGTGCTCCTCCGACGAGGATTGCAAGAGCAAGAAGAAGAAGTGTCTGTGCGACGGCGTCTGCGGCAACTCCTGCATCAAGCCAGGTGAGTGGCGCCCTCGCCCTTGCTATCCTCTCTAATTCTCGTCTTGATGCAGACCGGGAGTGTCCCGAGCTCGCCCAGCCTAGCTTGGGTCAGGTCACCGTGGCCGGCCGTCACTTTGGCGCACGCGCCTCCTACGCCTGTCCCCACGGCTATCATGTGGTGGGTCTCCAGAGCCGCCTCTGCCAGGCCGACGGCAACTGGGCCGGCGCTGAGCCAGCCTGCAAACAGAACAGTAAGTCAAGGACACTTCAATATTCAATGCTCCATACCGAACCGAATGCCACTCGCTCTTGCAGTCTATTGCCTGAAGCCGCCCCAGATCGAGCACGCGCGCAACTCGGCTCTGCCCGAGCAGGAGACCTTCGACCTGGACTCGACGGTGCAATACCATTGCTATACGGGCTACGTGACCAACGGATTTCCGCGCGCCAAGTGCCTGGCCATCGACAACCAGGCCAGCTGGTATGGACCGGACATACAGTGCGAACGTGAGTTGTCCGAAACGAAAGATCTTTGACTTCCTGTTACTCCTGATTCCTCCTGTGATCAGTTCCTCCTGTTGGTAGTTTACTTCCAGAAGTTACTTTGTTCATAGTTGCCTTAACATTTAATCTATCTTTTCTTAATTTCTCCTACATATTTATTTCTCATTCAAAATATTCCGACTATAAAGTGGATTCATTTCGACTCCTTCATATTCGCAATTCCTACCTTTTCGTACTGGAACTAGCAACTTAGCTGATCTGATAGATAGATAGATAGATTATATCAGATACCCCATTTAAATTTACCTAAGTACATTTCAAGCACAAGAAATTCTATTTGATTTTTCATTTTTTTTTTTTTTTGCATTATTTAAAATTCGCAAACAACTTGGTTAAGGCAAGAATCTCCCTAATATTCGCTTTTCTAATCTTCTCCTCATGTCCTTCATTTTCTTTCCTGTTTATAATTGAATAACTTTTAGGACTAAGCTATAAGCAACCTTCTCCTTTCTCAGCAAGGTCTGTAGCATATCCAGCTCCACAATATTGCAACCACTTCACTTAGCATATATAATAGAGAATAAGGTGAACTTTAAATGGGAAGAATCCTTTCCTGTTTTGACTTTCATTGAATTGCATTGCGACAAGACGGATCTACTGTTCCTTTCCCAGACTTTTAGTCCTATCATCCTAATGATATAGTAATTATACCCTAAGCCCATTGAAAATGGGAAATCAGGGTATAATGTTTTTAGTTCTAGTTCATATAGATCCAAGTTTCCACAGAATGAGAGAGAGAGGGAGAGCAAAAAAAAAACGGAAATGTAACTACGGAAAGTCCTCAGAATCTTAACTTAGTACTTATAATATAATAGTCCAAAATGCCTTTAAAAATTCGCCTTCTGGTAGATAATTGACTTTCTTTTGTTTCATGTTATATTGAATGCATTTTGTTTCCTCTAGGCTTTCCTCTAGGATAATCCAATTTCCTCTTATCAAGTCCGTAATATGCCTACATAGGATTCAAGAGAAAAGGATTGAATACAGTTGAAATTAAATCTAACTCAACTACTTACAGCTCGCTCCTGTGGACAGCCTCCAGATCCGGCGTATGGCTGGCACGCCGGCGAGTGCTACACCTACGGCTGCAAGATCACCTATAACTGCGGCACCGGCTACGAGCTGGTGGGCAAGCACGAGCGCTACTGTCAGTCGGATGGCTCCTGGACGCCCAAGGAGCTGCCCACCTGTGTTTGTGAGTATCTTGCGCCTTTGTCCACTAGATAGAACAAGTTTATAACTTTTCGTTTTATAATTTACCAACTCCCCCCACCACAAAGCGGATAACGCAAATGTTACAACCACCCAAGCAACGTTGTCTTAAGCAAACCAAATTTGAATTTCTGTTGCAATTGCTAGCGGGATTGCTTCAAAATAAAACCAAAACCAAAATACCAAAAACCAAACTACAATTTGCAATTTGTTCCGAGCGCAAGTTTTCGATGCTCCTAGCCAAAAAATTGTTAATTATCGTTCTGCATTCAATAATAATAATTGTTCAAAAGTTGTTGTTGGCCTACAAAATGTTAATTGAATAATAAATTTAATAAAAGTTACCACAAATCTTAAGAAAGAAAAACAGAGTTGTTTTATTTGCCTGTTGGTCGATGCGAGCGCTCTTCTAAGATTTGTGATAGCTTTTAAAAACATCCCATTTAAACGTCCTAGAGACTCAGCACTGTTTGCTCTTCACCTTATACCTCAGGACCTCTAACCTCATGCACATAGCTAAACGACTTGCAAGTGACTTAGCCTTTATGGTCTTTTCCTCCGTACTCTTCCAATGACTTTTGCGCCTCAAAATGAGGCAAGTCCTCACAGGAATTACCTCTGTAGCTCTGTGTATTCGTAATATCTGATTACCTTTGAATTGTATTTATAAGTCTAAGTGTCTTAACATTAGTCTTGCCTGTACAGTAGTTACCTCCCATCTATTGATAGCTTTTAATTCCCCATGGAGAATTTTAATCTATCAGCCCATTAAGCCCCAGGCCTTATCCTTGTCTTCCCATATTCTCCTTGGTGATTACCTCGGAGGGTTCCTCTCCTTCGAAAAATTCCAGTATTTATAACATTTTCAGCTCGAGTGTTATCCCTTATCATAAGCGCCTAAGGCAGCTACCACTTCACCTTGCTTACCTCTCTCTGATTTCTGTTTCGATTTGTTTTCGCAGTGGTTACATCCGTGGTCTGTCCGACGCCTGAGAATCCCAAGAATGGAAAGGCTACGTACACCACCTTGGCCTACAATTCGGTGGTCAGCTACGAGTGTCGCTACGGCTACACCCTGGTGGGTGAGAGCTCCAGCCGCTGTGGAGCCAGCGCCAAGTGGAGTGGCATTGTGCCCAGCTGCAAAGGTAGGTTATGATCCTTCCATCCTTTACTCCTTCTACATCCACTCTAAAATTTCCTTGCAGAAATCAATTGTGGACATCCGGGCGTGCTGTACAATGGTTGGATCGAGAACATTGAGGCAGGGACGGGCCTAGGGGCTAGCATCATCTTTCGCTGTCAGCCTGAGATGCTGATCAATGGCCTGGGCTCGAGTGTCTGTCAGATCGATGGACGTTGGCGCAACGCCTTGCCAGAGTGCTTGGCGCCCTGCGTGGTGCCCACCATATCGCAGGGCTTCGTAATACCCATTGAGATAACTACCGATGAGAACGGTACGACTATAGTCACGCCGACTACAACGACAACACCATCGCCTACGCAAATCGTGGGAGGCGTTGAGAAGGTCAAGCACGGCACGGCGCTTGAGGTGAAGTGCGATGAGAACTACGAGTTTCCAGTTTCATTGCTAAGTCCTCCGACCTGCAACAATGGTACCTGGAGCATCATACCACGCTGTGTGCCGGCGCGCTGTAAGAGCATGCCCAAGCCGCCGAAGCATGGCATGGTAATGGCGCCGAAGACGGAGCACGGCATGAAAGCGAGATTCAAATGCAAGGATGGCTTCAAGCTGGTCAGCCCCGAGGGCAAGGACATCACGGATCCACACGACTATGTGCTAACCTGTTCCTTTGGCAACTGGACGGGAGAGACGCCCAAGTGCGACGAGGTCTTTTGCTCCTTTCCGGGCTACATACCCCACGGAAAGGTGCTGCTCGTGGGCAACATGGGCCTATACGACTATCGTCCTTACGTCAAGAAGATTGTCAACAACAAGCAAATCATGTACGACTGCGACAAGGGCTATGTGCTGGAGGTGGGTTATTGACTTGTCTCTCTTCGGTTAAGCAGTTCCTAACTTACTATCCTTCAGGTGGGTCCACCTGGCGCAACTTGCGTGGGTGGCAAATGGCGTCCCTTGGATTTGCCGCAATGCTTGCTGAGCCAGCATCCACGTCTGCGCTGGAATCGACGTCGTCGACGTTCAACTGCGTTGCAACTGCGGCAACTGCGCTCCATCTACTTGCTGCGGCGACAGCGCCAACTGCAACGACAACTGGCCGAACATCAGGATTTCCTAGGTAAGTTGTGTGAGCTGAGTTTTGCTGTGCTTACAAAGTGCGTTCGTTCATCCCGCAGCTGGAACGCCGGCCGTTGTGCAACGCGTCAAGCGCAGCGGCAATCTCAATGAGAATCCCTCAGACATTGATTTGGCCTACTCCAAATACTATCAGAAGATCAAGGAGCGCTATCAGCGCTATGTGCGCAAAATCTTGGGTCACAATCGACTGTTCCAGCAGACGCAGGCCCAGAATGGTCGCTGGTATAACCAGTACAATAACCCAGAGCTGGACATGATGCGCAAGGCCACGCAGAAGTGGCGCAACGAGGTCGATGAGGACATCGACGAGCATCGTGGACGAGTGCTGCCGCTGCCCAACATCAACCAGAGCTCACGTTACAGCCACTCGCGCAACTCCAATGAGGCACCAGCTCCACTCTCACATGCCGCTTTGGAACGCAAATTTCCGGCAAACACCACAAGGGCCTTGATCGAACAGCTGAAGTCTCAGATTGTGCGGCGACGACGCAGGCGCAGCTCCAGCACCGGCGCCACAGGCACGCCTCCGCCCGAAACCGAGTTGGATACGAGTGATGGGGGGGAGGCCAACAAGGCAGCCGGTGGCAAGCGACTGCGAGGCCCATGCGAGGATCTGGACTGGGACTCGTTCGCCAACATAACGACGGTGCGTCCAGGCAAAGCGCCAGGCAGAAACTCTGTGGGCATAATGCTTCAGCTGGAGTGCAACGCGGGCTTCAAGCTCAATATCAAAGGCGAGAATGCGACTGCGCGCTGCATACGCGGCATCTGGAAGCCCGATGTGCCCAAGTGTATGTCCGCTCCGTGCCTGGTGCCAGCCGTGGAGCATGGCCAGTACTACAAGGTGGAGCCACACACCAAACAGCTCAGCGATAAGCCGTCCCTAACGCCACTCTCAACCTACGAGGAGATTCAGTCAAATGAATTCATAACGTTGGAATGTGAGGATGGATTCAATATACAGGTGAGTCACTAGACTAGTTTGGCCAGCTAGATCTGATCTCAAATTCAAACTCTTTCAGGGCTCAGCTCAGCTGCGTTGCGCCCATGGCTCCTGGTCTGTCAATGCCTTCTCTGAGTGCACCTCCTTGCCCTGCACCCTGCCCAACATACCCGGCGTCATCTATGAGGCAAGTCTAGCATTTCTCCGACTTGGTTTATGGTTACTATAAAAGGTTTTCCTTCAGGGCGGATATCGCGCTGGCCTGACCATTGGCCATGGCAGCACGGTCAGTGTGCGCTGTGAGCTCTCGACGAATACCAATCCCATCGAGATGTCTTGCCACAAAGGTGTCCTCACACCTCCCAGCATACCCTGCGAGTCCGGGCTGCGTAAGTCGCGCGAGGAACTCGAGCACGTCACGCCCACGCCCACGACTCACAGCAAACTCGAGCACAACGAACTGGACAACGATCATCACGATAACAATACGGACGAGCATGGCGAGGAGCTGAAGATGTGCGGACATCCGAGCTTGACGGACGGCGCCTTAGTCTACAAGTAAGTGATCCTTCCCACATCCGAGCTGCTAGAGCTACTCACCCCCAATGCCTGCCTTGCTCCCTGCAGAAACGCTGATCATGCGGAAATAGAAGGCGCCTATGAGAGCGGCACGGAGATCTTCTTCAACTGCATTCCCAATGCAGCGGGCGATCGTCAGACCTGGCGCATCATCTGCGACAACGGACAGTGGATAGGTCGCTCCTACAACTGCGGTAAGTCTAATCTAACTCCGATCCAGCTTGAATCTATGACGAGAGTCGCACAACACAGAGAACGGCACGTGTTTGTTCCGCAACAACGAGGCGAACGTGGTGAGCTTCTACAACGACCTGGAGATAAGAGAGGACATTGTGGAGTTTCCACCAGGCGCTACGATTATATCCAGGTACGTGACGTCAGCCCAAATATATTTAGCTAACTCCCCTCCGCCTCCACAGATGCGTGGACATCGGCAAGTTCTCCATGACAGGCAGTCACGAGCGCACCTGCATACACTCCGAGTGGACCAACACCAAGCCCGTGTGCTCAGGCCTGAATCAGGAGAATGACTATGCGAGTGGGTAGCTCACTTCTTTGTATCCTTTGTGTTCCCGTCCTTAAACCTATTCCCGTGCAGTGGAGAAGGCGCCCACCATACTGTTTCGCCACCAGAACGGACCCATTGCCCAGAGCAACGACGGCAAGCTGATTGTGTATCCGGGCACGACGCTGCACATGGAATGCCTGTGGATGCGGCGCTTCGGCAATCCCAAGTGGAATGTCAGTCACACCCACAAGTGGGTAGCCAGCGACACTGTGTGGACTGTGTGGACTCAAACTAACCGTGTGAAACTTTCAGAAACTACACCGAGGGCTGGGTCACAGAGGCAGACGAGGGTCGGGACTCGACGCTGGAGTACCGCCTGAGCATATTCGATGCTGTGGCCGACGACACGGGCATTTACTCGTGCATGACGCCGGCTAGGCACGAGCATGCCGTAGAGGTGGTGGTCAAGTCCATCAACTGTCCGGAGATACCGATCAGGCGTGGCCTGATCGTCAATACGAACGATACGAAGCTGAGCACACGCGTGCTGTTGTCCTGTTCGAATGGCAACTCGTTGATTGGCGCATCGGAGCTGTTTTGCTTGCCCAGTGGCAATTGGAGCGCGCTGTTGCCGGTTTGCGAGAGCGTGGAGTGCGGCGATATACCGCTGATGCCGAACAATGTGAGCTCACCGCGCGTCTCTGTGCTGTCGCGTGAGGTGGGCGGGCGAGCGGCATTCTCCTGCTCCACGGGTTACGGATTGCGCGGCCCCACGGAGGCCATCTGTTTGCCTACGGGCGAATGGGCGACACCGTTTCCCACCTGTGTCGAAGTGCAATGCGATAATCCGGGCGCGCCGCAAAACGGTTACGCCCAGGGCTCGGCACCATATCGTGCCGGCGATGTGGTCCAATTCAATTGCAACCCGGAATATATGATGCAAGGTCAGCCAATAATTGCCTGTCAGGATAACGGACGCTGGTCGGGCGGTTTGCCCAAGTGTGTGCAGGCCTGTTCGTATCCCGGCACCGCCATCAGCGGTCGCATGTCCTCCGTCAAGTTCTACTATGCCATCGGCGAGAGCATCACCTTCACCTGTGACGCCGGCCTCGAGCTGCGCGGCTCCAAGGTGCTCAAGTGCATGAAGAATGGCAAATGGTCCAGTGCCATACCCACTTGTGTCGCCAACGATGCGCCCGCTGGCGCCGTTGGCACCAACAAACACTTGACAACCATGGGCTAATCCCCATCCGTGAATGGTGAATGGTAATGGAGTTGAAAATCAAAAGTGATACTAATACATATGTACTTACTAATTGCACATTCGAGTAACGGTAATAACAGTAACGAACACTGACATTTTCTTGCGATTCAACAATAATTGTAATTGATATTGTGTAACGGCGTCATTTTACTATTAATAAATGTTCGGTCAAAAATAAGATTTAAACAAGCCAAGCCGCAAAAAGCTGGCGCCAAAAAAGAAACGATAGTTTTCGATAATTCTGTTGCCCAACCAGTTCATTTGAATAATTGACCATTTGAGTATAACAGAGACGCTGCATTGATTTAACATTGGGTTGCCCACGCCTTAACATTGTTTAGATCTGCTTTAATATTTATTTTGATATTTTAAATATCTTCTACATTTCAATTTAAAATGTTTCTATAATTATTTTATTGTTTTACAATAGTTTATTTGTTAGCTGCTGACTTTTCAAAGTAATAAAATGAAATAAACCATATACATATAAAAAATCGTATAAATTTACTAAAAATACTTCTAACTAAACAAAAACAATAAAATTATGCATCCAGTTTTATTAGGGAAGACTTTTTTCAAAATAAATACATAAATTAATATTAAAAGTCATATTGATCATATTTCATTTTAAGTGTTGATCGTTGAACTCTATTCATATAATTTTTAGATCACATACATATTTATATATATTTACTTATTGCTTTCTGTTTGTAGAGGTGTTCTTCGAATTTTACGGCCCGCCTGTTTCTTGCCCAAAATGTGTTGTTGTTTTGGCATGGTTCTTGGGAACTGGTTCGTTCAGCAACGGAACTGCGCTCTGGTGAGCAACGCGAGTGGACCAGCATTCATTTGTTTTTCCACGTCCGAGAGTGTGGCACGTCGTGTGGGTGGAGTGCGCGTGAAAGACGACGACGGGAACCTTTCGTTTTTCGCGTTTTGTTTTTGTATATATTTCAAACAAAATACGTCTATAATTGTGTATATAGTGTAGTTAATTTGCATTAATTCGTTAATTTCAATAATCGCAACAAACGCTGACCCGATGTCATGTAATAACCAAAAACCAATAAAAACACAAAAAACTCATTCATTATAAAACGTGCAAAAAACGTGCGTCAGTGTGAGTGTGTGTGTGTGTTTGTACGCGTGTGTTCAAGTGTGCTAGCGTGCGTGTGTGTTTTTGTGTGTGTGAGTGCGGCCCGCCTGCTCAGGACGAATTTAAATAGCTAAACAATTAAAATTAAGGTAAGTGTAAGTGTAAGCAGTGATTGAAATTGAAATGCACAAAAAAGAACAGCTGACGCATGCACGACTACAACGACAACGCAACAACAACAACAATGTGCGCTGACATTACCTTGCCTGAGCCCCAACCCCTTATACAGGCCCCGGCCCCTTTTGGCAACAGCAGCCAGCGATTCAAGGGCGATGAACTACAACAACAATGTGAGCAAGACGTAGAAGAAGAAGAAGAAGAGGCAGAACAAAAAGCAAAGTCATAAGAGTGTGACAAAAGCTTTTGTGTTGTTTTCAGATTTACACTGTTATTCTCCATATTGCTGTTGTTTTTATTGCTGCAGCTGTTGTTGTTGTTTCTTTTTTTACATTTGCATTTGGTTTGCACTAGTTTTGCCCGAAGATTTCAATTTGTGGGCGTCAAGTGACGTGATAACACGAACGATACCGATACTCCCGTTAATGATGGAAAGTAAATCAGTGATAGCCATGCTCTTGTTGTTGTTGCTGTTGTTGTTAGTACCAATGCCAGCCACCCCACGTAACGTTTTTTTCTGCCGCTGCTCCTACTGCTCTCTGTTACTGCAGTATGTCTCAAGCAGGCCCCGACACGCGCGCAACAGTGGCGTTCGCGTTGACGTTGGCGTCGACGCGCTGTCGCTGGCATGGCATAGGCAGCATAAAAAGTCAGTGTGTTAGTGAGGGCCGCGCTGCTGCTGTTGTTGTTGTTGTTGTTGCTGCTTTTGGTTGAGCTGTTATTGTTTGCTTGCCTGCACACACACGCACACACACACAGATGGATGCGTGTATAAGTGTAAGCGCGTGTGCGGCTGTGTGCGCGTATCTCAATACAAATACTTGTTTGCTCTTATTTCGTGCGCCTTAAAGTGCGTAGTAAGTAAATTGGGTCAGTGTTGCCATCTGATCCTATGGCCCCCAAACCCAATTTCTGCTCGGAGGGGGACATATGTAAGCGCAGGCAGGCTGTTTGTTTTCGAATTGCTTTAAGCTGTTTTAAGCCCATTTAGCCATCTCCCGACTTAGAAACGTGTGTGTACATATATTATTCCCGGCCAGATGATATCTCAGTTATTTGCTAACAAACAATAAAATTATGACGCATTTACACGTAGAAAAGTCATTAACATCTAGGCCATGCGATAGTATTTACTGCTTCTGCTTCTGCTGGCTAATATTTACTTGGGGTGCGGTCAGGCTGAGCATTGCTTAAGTAAACATCTGGAATCCGTTAGCTGTGCATTGTTGTTGCTGTTGTTTGCTGCTTTTTGATCAGATCGAAAATAACAATTGATTTAATAATCTATGGAAAAGAGTGTAATGAGATAAGTTATCTTAAGACTGCTATCGATAGCAAATCGATCACAATTCGCTTGCGACGTAGGCGTGAGTAACAACAAGAGTGGAAGAGTATGAGAGAGAGAGAGAGAGAGGAAGGGCGGAATAGGGATGATCAATCACTCAGCACACTGACTTTACATTCTTCTCTTCTTCTGCTTTGGCGTCCGCTTTGTTTATTGTTCTGCATGCGGGCAACTGGCCAGGGGCCATTGCACTAAGCAACAGCTGTATGTAAACATAATTGAGTTTGACATGCATTGCTGTTAATTGTTAATTGACTGCGCTGTTATCGATAACATCTGCATGCAGTGCGCATTTCCTTTCTCGCCCACACACTTGTCTCGTCTCTTCCTTCTTCTCCTTCTTCTTTTTTGTATTGAGCAGACAAAAGACAGTGCCGACTCATTGTCGTCCCCATGTCAGCGTCTTTGTGTCTGCTACCTGCATTTAGTGTGAAACGCTCGGCTATCATTAATGACCTGTCTCAACAGCGATAAACCCACATGCGCCCTGCAAGGCGGCATTTAATAAACATTCTTGGAACTCATTTGGTCAGCCCAGAAGAAACGGAAAGGGAAACAGTCTACCCGCATTTGTGCATGTTTGTCTATTATTTGGCGACTGTCTGCAGACGTGATTATCTATAAATCCCGATGCATCGCCGGGCTGGACAGCTGCTTGGCTTATCTGCATTTAAGCAGCTCAGTCTCGAACAATAGCCTCCACTTTTGCTTTATAAAATAGCTAAATATTTATATTTGGCAACAAAGTTATGCCAAATGGGTTTACAGTTATCAACAATTGGCAACAGGTAATTGTTTGTACCGGAAAGAATTTATGAATTGATAAATATCATTGGCTCGTCGTTGTCCTCCCGCTGCGATCAAGGTCAACTTTCGATTGTCGATGTGAAAGCCCCTAATTGTCGACCGATTATAAATTAATGAATGCACGGCCTCGTCATGTAAGCAGCTGTTTTACTTCGCACAAGTTTAAATTATTACTATGTGATTTATGGCTGCTTAGCGAAGTGTGCAAACAATTTTCGCTCGTATTACAAAGCAAACACACATACACACACACACACACACACACATAAAATAAATAAATAGCTAAAAAGTGTAAAATATCGATTACCGATAGCCGGCCGAAGGCCAATCGCAATTTGAAGCCAGGTTCAATTCTTGTTAGTGTTAGACAACACCTAAACAAATCTAATGCTAATGCAAACAGTGTTGTATTATGTTCATTTACTGCGACTGTCGTCTGTTAAAATGCATATGTTTTGTTTATTGTATATAGAACAGAAATCGGAATTGTCCAGACAATAGATACGAATTGAGCGCAGTTTTAAGTGATCAGTGCTGCGACTATTGGGCCTGAAGCTGACCAATCGAAAAAGATCTGACTTGGACCTCGGGTTCGTTTCGATAGAGTACAAATATATGTATGTGTATATACACTATATACATATAGTGTACGTAATTGTTGTCAATACGCTTCAATTCAATTCAGGCGCCAATTGAATTTAAATGTGTAACATTTGTTTTCGAGTCGATTTGTTGCTTCATAACTGCCCAGGAAACGACCTTCAAGCTTTTGGGGGCAACGGAACGAGTCGAGTTGATTGCGTTGTTCTCAATTCAAAACAAAATTTCCATTATACCTAAAGCGTGCGCATACACATATGACTCTCTCTCTCTCTCTCTCTCACACACACACACATGCAACAATTTAATCATAAACAGATATCCATTATCTAAATTCTTAAACTATGACAACTCGAAGGCAATTTAAAACCATTTGACCATCACATGTCGGCCATGTGAAATATAATAGATATTAGTTGCAGTATTTGTAATTCTTTCCTGCTGCCCATCAATAATCTCTCTCGATTTGTGGAACGCGTAAAAAAGATCCATCCATTTGCTTTTGTTTGTTTTGTTTATCGTTCTGAGAAAGCGTATTTCTATCGCCAACGATGACGTCATGGGCCCCCACAGCTGAAAAAGTTTCATCATTAGCGACAAGCAACGACGCAAAAAATAAAATAAAAAAAGCAAAAACAAAAAATCAAAATATTTACACAAATATGTGAATATATACACTTATATACATATATAGGGATTGGGAAAATTATGTTATGCGCCGCTCGCATGATCCTCGATGTAGCAGAAATCTATGAATCATCGCCACGATGGGGAAATGAACACAATGTGGCGCTGTTGCCCGAGGGCTGCGATCAGGCCACCACCAGCTGAAGTGGATGTGAGCGACCTACATACAAAATTAGAGTTGCCAACTCTAGTTCATTTTCTGTGAACTACAGCGCTCATTTCGCTCTAGTTCAATTATCGTTCGTTGCTGATTGATCACGAGTAGGCTCAGTTCCGTTCACTTCTCAATTGAACTGACTCCGAACGCAAGGGCACAGCTCTAACACAACTCATATTAGTTGAATTGGACTTGTGTTCCCTTGCAGTTATCAGCAACTGTAGCGTTACACCCATACATATGTACTTCGGCATCGAATTCGCGACGTTGTCTGCGGTCGAGACACACTTATGACGAAACAGGTTCGGCCATTTAGCGTGCAATTACTTCAGGCGAGCCATAAACTGAGATTAGATCCCAACAGAGCAACATGCTCAGTCAGCTAAGCAACTCGCTCGCAAATATAGGAAAAACATTCGAGTGTTTGTATAAAAGTTGGGCGCGTGTCTGGTTTGCCTTAGTCGTGACACGAACTCCGAATAGTTTCGTGTGAGTGTTCGTGTGTGACTGCAAACACGAAAATTTGTAAAATTAATTGCCGCTAATAGCGAATAGGAATATAGTGTTTATAAGATTTATCTTAAAAATATTTTTAATATAATTAAGAGACTTTTCACATTTCATGTTCACATACATATGTATGAGGCTGTGATCTTATTCTTAAATGGACAGACACGCGCCCATCTCTAATTGTTGTGCACATATTTACATTTGCCGGATGTTTCATGTTTTAATCAGTTTTCTTGTTCTTTGAATGTCATCCCTATCTTTCTCTCTCGCTCTCCCTCTCTTTCTCACACACACTTTTTAGTGGGATGCTTGGGCATCCAATCCAATGAATTCTAGTATTCGCGTGATTTTCATATTCTCTATATTGCTACAAGAACAAAGAAAACTTTAATTTGTTATATCCTCCAACCACAAAACAACAACACACTATTTCTCTTTCTCTCTCTTTCTCTTTCTTCTTACAGACCATGCATAAGGAAAAAGTTTTAAGTACACAAAATGCAAATAAAGCAAACAACAAAGAGCATAAAATAAATGGAACAACTAAAGAAAATAGTGATAAAACAGGTCAGTAATCTATCCATCAACAACCAATTATTGAATCATATAAACGACATATGTGGGTAGGTATGTATGATATGATGGGAGTACAATCGATGCTTCGTTAAATTTGATTTAATTTTTGATTGATTGACACATACATAACCTCAATCGATCATTCTAATAACTTGAAAACCCTTTCAGTCTACCTATCCTACTATCTATGCTAGTGACTTCCATTGTATTGCTGTACAATGATTAATTAGAGTCTTTGAGCAATTGTATAGTCTGCATCGACTCGATTGCTGCATCGAACTGGTACAGTCACGCCTCAATCAGACTAATTAGCAGAAAAATAACAAAGCTGTAGCCTAATCAATTGCGTAGGTCTATGCCCGATATCTGTTTATAGCTAGCCAACGAACCGAACCAACCCCCACGATTGACTCAGCCTGGTGCTCCGTTTCGATTTGCTGGCCGCTGACAACCCAAATCGCTTGGCAAATAACACCAGGCCACGACGAATCCCTATCGTTGACGTAGACCCAGTGCAGAGCTTTGTTAGTTCTGGCACGTTTTACCGGCTTTTGTTTCTCTCTTTGCCGGCCATATAAATGTGGCGCTATCAGCGATACGCATTGGCATTCCCGAGCAGACGCCTAGTGGAACCAGCTCTGAGCACGCTCAGACCCCGGGCAAAGTGTGAACGCTTTTCGGCAGACCCCTCGCACAGATAAGATAGGGCTTATTTGTGCTTAAAAATAAATGCCAAACGAGCCGGACACCTGAAATACACACTTTAAGCATTATGTACGACACTCAAGGTTTTTAGTATTTGTATGATAATATCTAAAGAATATTTTAAATTGGCTCCCCTGGAACTTGCAGCGCTACAGAATTTGCTACACTTTTGCAGTCAAATAGTAAATAAAAAGTTAATAGCAAAATATAACACAAATATCAAAGATATATGATAGTAAATCTTCCAAAAATAAGTGCTTAATCTATTGCAATTATGTAAAAAAAAATGGAAACGATTATAAGAATGCAATACACTATGTTCTAGCGGACTGTTTTGAGTAGATCCTTTTGGACCTAAATGAAATTAATTAATAAATTTGATAAACCGTAATTATGAATCCCTTAAGAATTAATAAACTTTTTGTTTCTGTCATTGATATGAAAGATTCTAATTCGTTCGATTGTCCATAAAAAACAATCTCTAAGTAGCCTTAATTCATGTGTGATATTCATTTTCATCTTCATATAGGATATACATCCTCACCTCGGCTAAAAACTTTGTCTACACGAATGAACATTCATTCTTTATCATCTAATCGTTCAATGCTCTAGGGCAAATTTTGCTTATAGTAACAGCAAACGAAATAATCATTTACAAGTGTCGCTTACAAATAAAGTTTACCTTTATCTAAAAAGGAAAAGCAGTTAGGTTCCCTTCTGCTTTATGTATTTTTGAAGGGGTAGCGCGCTCTGTACCCGTACTTCCCAACTTAAAACTAAATGAGCTCTACAGATAAATTGTCTGGAATATCTTTCTCTCTTGGGTTATTGCACTATTCCTTTTTCCCGCCGGAGTAGTTGGTGATCGTGCTTCCTACTTGACCCCGACTCAGTATTGTACTATATCAAATATAGTTCTACGGATTCTCTTTGAAAGAGTAACTGATCAAAGTATTGACTCTGCTTTTGTAATTTTGTTTCGTTCCATGTTCCATGTGTCTGGGTACAGCAGTCAGCCTGCTGAACAAGAAGGATGACAGCGGCGAATATGACCTCGTGCCCCCCGATGGCGGCTGGGGTTGGTTAGTCCTCTTTGGCGCCTGCCTGACGAACATACTCATCCCGGGCACCATCAAGAGTTTTGGTGTCTTGTTCATTGAGTTCTTGCAGGCCTTCGAAACGACGCAGACGCAGGCCTCCTGGATACCGGCACTATGCTACTTCCTTTACAGTTCATTGGGTGAGTGCTGAGTGAATTAGTTCGTGCATCCGAATTGCATTCAAGACGTTTCATTTCCGTTTACTTCCGCAGGACCTGTCTCGAGTATTCTCTCTGTTAAGTATTCCTATCGCACGGTAACTCTGATTGGTGCCGTTTCCGCATCGCTGGGCATGATGCTCTCCTACTGGGCATCGTCCGTTGGCTATTTGTACATTAGGTAAGTTATTCCAGTTTCAAAAATAGCCCAAAGAGAAACGAAACGCAATCAATATCAATATCTGAATGATCGCTGAGCCGGTTTGAAGAAAACCCGTTTTGACGGAGGGGTCCCGTTCGAGCTAATTGGCTGTCGATTAACCCATAAAGATCAAGTGATAAATTAGGTGCTTACAACCTGTTAACGGGGCTTAAGAGGGCTTTACATGCGATTCTGTTTCTTCTCTAATCGATTCGCACTCTTCATCTCTTTCAGCTACGGCGTCTTGGTGGGCATTGGTGCTGGCCTGTCCTTTCCGCCCACTGTGTATATTGTGACGTCGTACTTCGTGAAGCTGCGCGGGTTGGCCAATGGCCTCTGCATCTCGGGCAGTGCCATTGGCTCGATCATATTGCCGCCCGTCCTGCGTTGGCTACTGGAGACCTATGGCTACCGTGGCTCGTGCCTGATCATGGGTGGCATCACGCTGAACGTGCTGGTGGGCGCCTTGTTCTACGAGCCTGTGGAGCAGCACATGATTCGCGTGCCACGCGCTCGTCAGGCGCTGGAGGACATACCGGAGGAGGAGGACGTTGGCATCGTGATGAAATTCGAGAACGTGGACGAGACGGCGCCCAACCAGGAGCCGGCGGCCGAGAAGCAGCTGATGCCTTTCAACTCGCCGCCGTCGCCGCTCTACCTGCCGGACGATGACAAGCAGCAATTCGTGCGCAGCGCCTCCGCCGCGGTGGTCCAGAGCTACGCCAAGCCCGGCGACGAGTTCCAGCCACGTGCCAGAAAGATTAGCACACCTGTGCGACTGCCACAACGCAATCAGACATTTACGCCCGGCCAACTGAACTCGCAGACGTCGCTGTATGCCGTGCCCGAGGGCCGCTCCAGCTCCAACAAGCTTGCCATGCGAAACACCTCGAGGAATCGGCTGTCCAAGCGTTCGCCGTCGACCAGCAGTTTCTTGTACATTAGCACGCCATATCACGGCAGCACCTTGTCCTTCCAGCCCAAGGAGTTCTCGTCGCATTTATCGCTGCGCTCGGCTGGCAGCGGCGCGGGCGAGTCGACGCCCCAGGAGGCCGGGGGTGCGGATGAGACAGGTCAGGGCAAGGCGCCACAAAGCCAGCGCAGCAAATTCTTCGACCTGAGCCTGCTGAAAGATCCCATGTACTTGGTCATACTCATCTCGAACTCCACCAATGCCATCAGCTACACCAACTTCATCATCCTGCTGCCCGCCTTCGGCCTGGCCCGAAACTTCGACAAATCCCTGTCTGCCTACCTGCTCTCGGTGGTCTCGGCAACGGACCTAATTGGTCGCATTGGCGGCTCGGCGCTCTCCGACATGGGCTTCATACCCAAGACGTGGTACTTCGTGGGCGGCCTGTCCATTTCGGGCGTGTCGCTGGCATTGCTGCCGCTGGCTTACAGCTACGGCGCCGTGTGTTTTTGGTGCGCCATCTTTGGACTTGCATCGGGCATTTATGTGGGTATCACTGCTGTCATCATGGCCGACATGCTGGGCACGGAGCGCCTGACCTCGTCCTATGGCATCAGTCTATTCGTCAACGGTATTCTGCAGCTGGTGGGACCGCCGCTGTGCAATTGGTGGACCGAGGCGGTCAACAATTATAATCCGCTCTTCCACACGCTGGGACTGACACTGCTTGCCGGCTCTGCCCTGTGGGCGTTCATGCCATGGATACAGCGACGCAAAGCCAAAGAGGAGGAGAAGCTGGAGGCCCAACTCGACGAGGAGGCTATCGATGGCTACTAGGCCGGCCGGCTCTCATACCACGTACAATTACAATTAGTTGTTAGGCTTTAAATGCGTACAAAGAGAGGGAGAGAGAGGAGGAGATAACCGCAGGAGTTGCGTCAGAATGGGGGGAAAACTAAATGTATATCAGAGAGGAGTAGATGAGGGAGGACCTAAAATGGCATTGGAAATTTTGGAAATTGTTAATTTGTTTCTTCCATTAGCTTTTTTGTCTAACTGTTAAGTCTTAATTATTACATTGTATAATTATTACAATTATTGTTTACTTAAAATCAATTTATAGCCTAAGCCAATAACAAATGAAAAATGTCTAGAGCAGTGAAAACTTAAGATGTGAAAATATTTTTTCTATAAATATGCTAAAGAAAAAAATTTAAAAAAAGCAGTAAAAACCAACTGAAATATAAAAAAAAGAAAACAAAAATGTTTCATTTGTCCGATGGAGATCAAGGATGGATGATAGAGCTCTATAAATTATGAATTCAGCTAAATCTACCTAATTGAATTGGATTACTCATATAATATTGTCCCCGGCTAAAGAGATTCACGGCACATTTTCTGTTGAACAATATTTATTTGATTATATCATCGTAATTTGACATGCATAGCTGAAGGTGTATATAAAATATAGATAGATATATATATGGCACTAATTGCTTTTAGCTTTCGATTTCAAGAATCCCTTGGAGCGCAGAAAACGCACAATGAATGGGGCCGAGCCCAGCGTGATGCTAATCCGAAGAGGTGCAAAGACTTTGTGGACGGCATAGGCCGTGACAAAGGTGCTGCCCACGGCAATCTTCTCCGCAAGTGCAGATGACTCGATTCCAAGGAACTCCATCACGGGCATCATGTTTATTCCACTGCAAAGGTAAACAGCGGATTAGGGATTAGGCGAGTTAGTTGAGCTGGGAGCAGGCATTAGGCATTGCTGCTATGGATGCGGTTACGTGTGGATGAGCGCATTCAGTTAGTTAGTCCTACCTGGAGACGAGCACATAGAAGCCACCTAGAGAGAGCAACGAGATGCCCACATGGAACACTACAATGGTGGCGCCGTACTCCTTAAAGACTTTCTTCAATTGCTCCTTCTTGCTCAGCTTCTCGGGCACAGCTGCTGAGTCTGACGCTGGCGCTGAGTCCGTTGCTGGCGCAGCTGCTGACTTTGCTTGTGTGCTGTAGCAACGCCGGAAGCCTACGGAATTCGAGCAATGCTTATGATATGGGATGCGTATGCGTGTTAGCTAGAGCGCATGCGCGCGACATGCAACAGGTTTAGGTTACAGCGCGTGCAACACGTGTCACGTCTACGCCGACAGCTGCCTATCCTCACCTTGGCTGTGGCCTGCGACCGTAGCATTCTGATCGTAGGTCACCCAGTCGGCGCGAGTGCTGTCGCGCAGCGATCGATAATGCGAGCTGTGCATGTTCTGCGATGTGAACTTGTACTCCTGCGACCACTGCCCGCCCGGCATGTTGAGGTGCGAGAACTTGTGCATGCCGCCAAACGGCGTCGGCACGTTGCTCTGCATGACCGCATTGAGGCTGACGGCGCCGAAGCAGTCGTACGACTGCACATGGGGATCCTGCAGAGATGCGTCGCCCTGCGACATGGTCAGGCTGTTGTCGGTGGTGATATCGATGGTCGAGATGGGCGCATGCGACATGACCATGATGTTGTCGGATATATCCCTGGCGCGTTGCGGGGAGAAGCGCGTCGTCTCGGCTGCGTCCACATTATGGGGCAGCGGCAGGGCGGGGGCCGGCTCTGCGTAGTTCAGCACCTTGGCACTGCTGTGAAACGGCTGAAATGCTGCACATAAAAATAAGTACTATTAATAATACATATATTAAAATAACAATATGTGCGAAAAGAAATTGCGCAGTTTGGCACTCGCCCAGGGTGCAAAATCCAACTGGAATTCGCTTTCACATACATATATTTTTATGGGCGACAGTGCATGAATTGCTTGTTGCGCGCAAATTGAATTAAGTCTACATTGTCTATTATCTGCAGACCAATCAAATCTGTACAGTCTCCGCGCAAAGGGACTTTAATCAATTTAAACTTATTGACCTCTACATACTGAGCCTCTAAATCGTCTGCTACTGGTTACCTGTATATTTTTTCATGAACTGCATGCCGCCTGGCAGACGCGCAGCATAAAGCAAAGATGCTCTGCCTGTGTTAATAATCATATTTATTAATCAATATGCTCAGCAATATTTATTGAAAGCGACAAATAAACAACTCGACAAAGACTAAACAAAATGGAATAATCCGCAAGAGACACTATAACTACATAAACAGCTGTTCAGCTGTCGTCCGTAGCAGGGTTGCTTGGTGCCGCTGATATCGCTTACAAACTATCGCTATAGCTATCGATACAGTATCGAGTCGAGAATCGAGTGTGTGACATCGCGAATACAACCCTATTCAGTCTTTTGGGAGTGAAAATGCGAATTTATTTACAAAATTTGCCAATACGAGAAAAAGAAGGCGACGCGTAATAAAGGAGTTCAATAATTTGTCATCAACGCGATTAGCATAGCTGCGAAGTGTGTAGGTGTGTCTGTGCAATGCCCGCGGAGCGAAATACACAGAGGAAGAGCGCGGCGATGCTTTTGTGGTCAAGATATGATTTGGCTACAACTACGACGTCCAAACAACGACCAAAACAATAAAGCCCAGCGCGACCAGGCAAATTTTAGCGAGTGTGCAACAAGAACAATAACAGTAGCGCCGTACAGCACGAAGGAGACAATCAACATCAACAACAACAACAACAGCAATAATATCAACAACTGAACGTACAGCGCGCGCGTCTGTGTGCGTGACTGTGTGCGTGTGTGTGTGTGTGTGCTTGTGTGTGTGCGTGCGTGTGTGTGTAGAAAGTGCGCACGTCAGGCGTTGGCTGTCGTCGCAGTCGCAACCATGTCCAGAATTACGTTGACCACGTTAACACATAGTGGCGGCGGCGGCGGCATTACAAGCAGCAGCAGCAACAACAACAGCAACAACGACACACGGACCGGGACGCTGACGCACCTGATGGAGGAGCACCATCATCATCAGCAGACGGTTGGCGGCCGAGGGACAACAGCTGGCTCCGCCGGACTGATATCGGACGGCGCGGAGCGGCTGCGGCGGCAAGGGAGTCGCCTGCAAACGTCCCGCTTCGCCTGCATGAGATGCTTCGGCAATCTGCTCACCCATCTGGTGCGGCTGCGCAGCACGCCCGAAGAGCTGGAGCAACGCTACAAATCCAAAGAGATCGATCGGTTTTTGGAGAAGGAGAAGCATACGTTTCGACGGCAGGTAAGATTCAATTTAAGCGAAGTATAGCGTTTCCACATTCCGTTTAATTAAGTAATTAGTATTAATTTGACTTGAACCCACACGCACACACGCACAAGCCCTCACACACAAGCACAAACACACACACACATACACAAAAGACAACATTCATCCGGTTGTATGGCCCGCATGGGCCGCCCAGGCAAACAAACGAAACGGCAGACGAATTTTCACTTTTCGTTGTCGTCGTTGTTGTTGTTGTTGTTGCTGTGGTTGTTGGTATTGGGCTTGGCACTGGGTTTTTATTGTTGCATCATTTAGGCAATCATTACAAAAAGTCTTATTCACACAAAAGGCATTCAATTAACAACTTCTTTGTGCTTTATCGCTGCCTGCAGTTACTTCTCTTCTCTGTGTGTGTGTGTGTGTGTGTGTGTGTCTCCATATCGGTCAAGGTTTCCATTTCGCACATACTTTTGCCTTAGATCCACTTAATAATCCACGTTCCACTTTGCAGGTAAAGCTGCTGCTCCTGGGCGCTGGCGAGTCAGGCAAATCCACCTTCCTCAAACAGATGCGCATCATCCACGGCGTCAACTTCGATCCGGAGCTGCTGCGCGAATACCAACATGTGATATACCAAAATGTTATAAGAGGCACGTAGTTGGGTGTGCGAAATGTGTAGCTATCAATGCAACTAATCGACTTGGTTTTGCAGGTATGCAAGTGCTCCTCGATGCGCGGGAAAAGTTGGAGATTTCTTGGGGCAGCGATGGACGAGAGCAGGATGCCAATGACGCCAAATCAATGGAATGCAATGCAATAGAGGCAGCCAGATTCGTCGAATATGCGCCGCTCATACGGCGCCTTTGGCAGGATCGTGGCATAAGGCGTGCCTACGAGCGCCGACGCGAATTCCAAATTGTAAGCCCGCATCCTAAACGCTTAAGATATAGAGCAAGAGAAGCCACATACTAGGGACAAGTGTGTCATCCTGCAGTATTTCATCTATTTTTATAGAGAGTCGGAACAAGCTACTCTATCTTTTTCATAGACTATGGAGACTGCAAGTTTTTTAAATAGATTCCATATATATTGACTTTTGGACCCGACAAATTTTCATCTTAAACGAGCTACTCACATCTCTTGCATTGTTTATACTTATTCGATTTAGCCTCGCTTCCTCTAAATTAAAAAATAATTTATTGTCGATTGTCCAATCAAACTGTATATCTAAAAGTATCAAGAATTTTGATACATACTGTTTGTATACGCCATAAGCGAAGCTGGAGATAAGTGTAAATGTTCATACTTATCTTCTATCAATCGTTTTACATACACATATATATATCATATATTAAACAAAGACTTTTTCTGTTACCCCAACACCTTGCAGAGCGATTCGGTCAGCTATTTTCTAGACGAAATCGAACGGCTGGCGAAACCGGATTATGTGCCCACACACAAAGATATACTGCACTGTCGCAAAGCAACCAAAGGGGTCTACGAGTTTTGTGTCAAAGTACAGGTGAGCTACAGTTGCAGTTGCAGTTGCAAGTGAAGCGCATTTGAATGCTTTGCGGTAATCTAAATTCGTGCCTCTCTGTTGCAGAACATTCCATTTGTGTTTGTGGATGTGGGCGGACAGCGCACTCAGCGCCAAAAGTGGACCAGATGCTTCGATACCTCTGTCACATCGATTATATTTCTAGTGTCCAGCTCAGAGTTTGATCAGGTGCTAGCCGAGGACAGGTGAGTTGTGAGATTAGAGAAATGGGAGCAGCTTTGTTGATGTTGCTTTGTTACTTTGCAGAAAAACGAATCGTCTGGAGGAGTCCAAAAATATATTCGATACCATTGTGAACAACAACACTTTCAAAGGCATTTCAATAATATTGTTTTTAAACAAGACCGACTTGCTCGAGCAAAAAGTACGAAATCCAGAGACTGATATACGCTGGTACTATCCGCAATTCAATGGCAATCCGCACTCGCTGCTGGACGTCCAGAACTTTATGCTGCAGATGTTCATGAGCGTGCGCCGCAGCACCAGCACCAGCCGAATATATCATCACTTTACCACTGCCATAGACACGCGCAACATCAACGTGGTGTTCAACTCGGTGAAGGACACGATACTGCAGCGCAACTTGAATGCTCTGATGCTGCAGTAGCATCAAAGGCGGAAGCATAGAGGCGACGGCGACAGCGACGGTCGCATATGGATCACAATCTACCGAATCTCACGCCAGCTCTGACACACACATACCACATACATCAGATCAAGAATATATATATATGCATATATATAGGGATTGGAATGTATAACTCTCACACCCACACACATATATATAGATAACGAAAGTGCCAGGCTGTCAGGAATGTAAAGTTTTGTGAAGGGCCGACCCGAATTGTTGTTTACTTTTTAAAATGGTTTAATTATTCGTAAATCTTGTATTAAATGAAATTATTATTATTATTATTATATTAATTTTAGCATTTACATGTATTTTATTTATGCATAAATGTATATAATTTATTGTGTATTGTGTGTTCGTGTGTGGCCTGCTAACAGACTCTAATGCTAGCTAAAAACTAATCCAGCAACTGCAGCTACAACCCCTCACCCCACTATATATATTCTTACTCTTACTATTACTATGATATATATCTTTTTGATTACTCTATGCCCGTATGCCTTTTTGCTACCATGACATTATACAAGGATATCTACCACACATAGCCAATATACATGCACATACATATCTACATATTTATACCAATGTATATATATTTATACATATATACCATATATATATACCTTTATATTTTTAGAGTTGAATGTCGAATATACACGCATAAACAGATATATTGTAGTTTATACAAAAGAGAGAGCTTAGTACTAAGCATGAACTTTTCTCCTAGAGAAAACTCATCAAGCGACAAATGTACCAATTAAAATAATACCAATATTTAATAAATGAAAGAAACAATTTGATATTCAAAGACGCCGTTGCATTGTTTATTCCCCATAGATGATCCACAGAGATTGCCCAGATCCGCCCATTGAAATAAGTTTCGAGTGCGCATTTAAAACTGTATTTGGATTTATTTAATTACAAAGTGAGTTATTCCTTTCGCTTCGTACGGAACTACGCGTGTAATTTTTGGAATGTCGTAAAATCGTCTTAGAGCTATTACGCAGGTCTGCGTAGATACCACTTAAAGTATTGCTAATAAAATTATAATAAATACGCATTTGTATAAACATATAAAAAATACTTTAAATACACAGTTGAGTCTGTTACGCTAGGAATAAAAACAAAATGTGCATTGCATTGTTGTTGCCGTTGCCGTTCCCGTTGCTGTTGCTGTGATATTAACATTAACTTTAAACATAAACTCGTGATGCCCGGCGAGCAAAGCCTTGGATTAGGCCTGCGCTATAACAAATAATACTAGGAGAAAATCAGGGAGTACTAAGACTACACATCCAAAGGAGTTTAACACAAATATTTAGCATCCATAGTCATTGAGTTGCTCTTCAGCCGCTAGCTGCCAGCTGCAAGTTGTCGACTTTCTATTGCTCTATTCCCTGTTCAGCCGCCTTGACTAGAGTTGGAGTTGGCGTTGCCGCTGCCAGAGCTGTTGGAGCCGCCGCAGCAGTTGCTCTGAGCCGCTTTGGCACTGAGGCTGCCCAGTCCGATGGAGCCGCCGCCGTCCGATTGGCGCTGGGCAGCCGCAGCTGCGGCACTGGTGCCGTCCTTGCTGCGTGCCTGGCCGATCAGCTCGGCGGCGATTTCGTAGAACAGGCGCTCCACATTTTCCGCCTCCTTGGCGGACGTCTCCAGGAAGTACATGTCATGTTGCTTGGCGAACTCCTCGCCTATTTGCGTGGGAATCTCGCGGTCATCCCGATCCGTCTTGTTGCCCACCAGTATCTTGAGCACCTTCGAGTTGGCGTACTCCTGGATCTCCCTCAGCCAGTCGGGCAAGCAGTCAAACGTGGGCTGGCAGCTGATATCATAGACGAGTATCAGCGCGTGCGCCGATCTATAGTAACTCTGTGTGATGGAGCGAAAGCGCTCCTGTCCGGCCGTATCCCAGATCTGGAGCTTAATCTTTTCGCCCTCGACCTCGACGGTCTTGATCATGAAGTCCACGCCGATGGTAGCTCCCTGCCCGGGCGGAAACAGACCCTGGGTAAAGCGCCGCACCAGACACGTCTTTCCAACGCCCGCATTGCCCACGAGCACGATCTTAAACAGGAACTTGTAGTCCTCCATTTGCAGTTGAAATCAGCTAAAACGTGAAACCAGAAAGAGAAACTAGTATACAGAGTTTTGCTTAACTCGGACACACCTTAGTTAGCCACCCGTAACGTGTGCGTAAACGTGGGCGCGTTCAAATTGGGGGATGGTTTAGCTGGGTTGGAGTTTCGCCCGCAGATGCAGCTTACGCCACTTTTTATTTACGCAACTGCCTCTCACCTGTGGCTGTGGCTGTGGTAGTGGAGCGCTCTCTGCACGCAACCTACGTATACGGTCGAGCGCTTGCCGTTGCCCCCAAGGCTGCTGCAACTCTTCTTCTGCTATGACTGGGACGCTGATGACTCAACAATTAGCACTGCCAGCAATGCATGCTCTTCTGAATGTATCTTGTACCGCGTAGCGCCATTCAATCAATTTGGCTCTTGTTTGACACGATTTATTTTCGCTTAACAAGGACAATTGAAACGGGTGTAAATGCAAACAATGATTATAATTCTGCAAATCCAAAATTTCGCTGCGTATATGTAAATATAAACAAATCGATTAATCTGATAGCGATGTGGCAACACTAATGTGGCCATTCGAAAGTAATCCAGGGCTGCAGGTAGATTTAATAAATACAATTACAATAATTACTAAAATAATATTTACAAAATTGATACTTGAACAACATTATTTCTAAAATTTTTAATTCTATTAAATGACATTTATCAACCACATAGTTTTTTTAATACCCTTAACGCACATTCAGAAGTATCGATATCGTTATGTGTACCGATGTATATTCATTAACAACCCTGCAGCGACACAACATAGCCAGCCACGCTGTGAAAAAATATAAAAAATTGAGGAAATTGTCGTTTAACTTCCAAAATAATTGAAAAGCAAGTTCGTAAGTGAATCTTCGAATTGCGGTGTGCATACCAACAAAACTTTTGGTTTCTTCAAACCTGCTAGACAACTACTTAGGGACTTTATTCCCGTCCAAAAAATTCAACATGGCCGAAGACTTTGACGTCGAAGCAATGCTGGAGGCGCCGTACCAGAAAAACGTAAGTGCACTCATTCGCTATAAATCTAAACATATATTAATTAATTAAGAAACGGTATGTACAAATTATGTTATCCCTGCGACAATGGTATATTTTATGAACATTTGTATACTTCTTTTCCAAATAGACATCTACAAGCGTTCTCGCGTTCTCATGTGATACACATACATGCATATGTACTTGAGTTGTCTGAGCGACAGACACACAGACACGTAACGTTTGCTTAACACCTTTATGCGTTGTGTATGCATATGTGTGTTTGTGTGTGTGCGTGTGATTATTGCATTGAAGTGTCTTTCTTTAAATCGATTTTAAGCTCTAATTGTGAAAGTATAATCGAAAATCGACTAAATCGATTTGTTAAGGTCGGCCGGTTGTTGTTATCGCCTTTATTTTTTTTTTATAGGTGACTTAACTTGACGCCTAATTAAACACCCACGTGCGAGTGTGTGAGAGTGTATGTGTGACTTGTTTGTTTTAGTGTTAATTGCACATTATATAGAAAATCGCATCGAATCATATATTTACCTTCAGTTTTATTTGGGGTTTTCGGTTGTTAGGCTGGTTCCTTACACTAGAGTCTTAAATTTCTTATCTATAAACAGTGTCTGGCAGTAATTTGATAAGGAACACAAATGAATAAAGCTGTTGCGGTAAACCTATACATTCTCTTATACAACACAGGTTGATCAGCTTTCACCATAATTGTCGTACTCATATATTATTATTTTTTTATAGTGTGGTATTTGCATATTTCAGGTAGTATAAGAAACCATATAAGGTTTTTTGTATGTCAAACATAAGATCAAATATGTTGATAGAAAAGTGAATAATGAAAGTGGATGTAATTGCTCAAATTTGTTATATATGTATGTTCTCAGTTTTTCATAAAACTTGTTTTCAATGTTTTGAAACATGAAACTATTCCAACTTAATAGCTGAGTGGTTGCTCTCTCTTTTCTGTCTCTATCTCTCTTTAAAAATAAATAAATAAAACGCAATGTGCAAGTAAATAAGATAATATCACACTACAAAACAAAAAGAAAATATTTAAAACAAAAAGCGAGAATAATTCTTAAGGGTGAAATGTCTTTACAGAAATCGTATAAGCTCAATATTGTTGCTAGTGATTGTTTTGGTCATTCTAAACACAAAAAGCTGGAGACCATTTGGTAAGTTTTGAATGTACCAGAAACTGCGAAAAAAAATAAAACAAAAAACATTAAAAGAAAATAAAACCAAAACATATCTAGGCATTTGTTTTCTGTATGATTTCTGTTTCTGTTATTTTTTATGAATTTGTTTTTTAACTTGCTAAAAATCAATGAAAACTGAACGTGCACTAAATTTCAGATAAACTCTACCTATTGTTGTCTGGGGCAGCAGGCAGCTCTACTACTACTCTCACTCACAGACAGACAAGAATGAAAGAAAGTCTCACAAGTCCACTTCACTGCTCTTTCAGGAGTCGAGTCTGAAATGCCCAAATATAAATATATACCAAATTATATATAAATCACACCAAAAATCAAATGCCTAAAAATTCCAAAAGAAACAAAAAACGTAATAAGCAAACATCAATTTATTTCACTACACATATATCTTATAACTTATATCTATGTATATGTATGTCCCATATATAGACGAGAGCGCCTGCGATGTGGTGGCCAGAGTCTTTAGAGTCAAATAAGAGCCAAAGCAACCAGTCAACAAACCAACCCAACCACTAGCCAGCGCTAAAACCCAAAAGTCGAAACGAATTTCAATATGTGTGGAGACATTTCGCCGTGGTCTACTTATCTATGTGTGTGTTACAAAGCCTATCTATCACAGTCTATAAATAGATAGGCATTCGTGATATGATGTACTCGAATATATATATATCTTAGGTACATATAAATCTTGCTACAAGACAGACAAGCGTCTCGAGTCAAGCGATGTCGATGTTTTATATTTTTATTAATCGCATATGTATTACTATTACTCTACTGCTATATTGCTATAAATTGGCAATGATCTGTAAATCGATCATTGTTGACTTAAGCATTTCTATTTTATATACTTGCAGATACCAAAAATTTAACTAATTTACTTTGATTTGCTTTCTCTTATTCAAAAAAAAAAAAAAACCAAAAAATATTTTACAATAAAAAACAATACAAATAATACCTGAAAACAAATTGTAAAATGAATACAACAACCACGAACAACAAAAAACGACAACAACGTAACGTGCGATCATCAACGAACCGAAACGTTATGTGTGTTTGTGTCTCCATGTCCCCCACAAAACATGAACCAATGAAAATATCCAATTCTATGTATGTACATTATTGCTTGCGACTTCCACCTCCCATGTCTCCACCCAACCAACCAAATACCAAAACCAAAACCCTATCTGTAGAACGTCAGTGCGGGCAGCGCTGGACGAGGTCGCGGGCGCAGCAGCGGCAGCGAGAGCGCCGGCCATGATGACAACGAAGAGGATGAACGCCACACGGAAAACGGAACGCGCTCCTCAAACGGCAACAAAAAGCGCAGCCATCGCTCACGGTAAGCATTGATTAAAATTCTTTAACTTTAATTCGAGTACTAACTTCAATTATTTTCCCACTTTAGTAGTCGCAGTGGCTCGCGCCATAAGCGCTCCAAGGATCGTGAACGCGAGAAAGAGCGTGGCAATGAGCGCAGCAGCCATCGTGATAAGGATAGAGATAGGGAACGTGAGCGTGAGCAGCGAGATCATCGTCATCGTGATAGCAAACGCAGCAGTCGCCCACGTGACGAACGTCCCAGCGACGACAGACGTGGCGGAGGCGGCAGCAGTGCACGCAATGAGCGCGATCGTGATCGCCGTTCGCGGGATCGTCGTGGCGGCAGCAAGACCTTGCAACGAGATAGCGAGCGCAAGCGCAGTCGATCACGGGATAAACGTCGTCGCAGTCGTTCACGTGACCAGCAACGCAAGCGCATGAGTCCCATACGCGAACGTCGGCGCAGTCATTCACGCTCCAGGGATACAAAGTAGGTGGACGTTATAATTATTATCACTGTCATGTTAATTTTGTCGTTTTGTTTTTAACTTTTTGCCATCGTGTAGCAGTCGCCGTCGTACCAGTTACTCACCTCGACCATATGGTGGACGCGGACGTGGTGGAGGCGGTGGCGGCGGTGGTGGCAGATCGTCACCTAACGGCGTCGGGGATCGTACACCACCCACCGAGCTCAGTCCTGAGGAGCGCGATGCGCGTACCGTCTTCTGCATTCAGCTGTCGCAGCGTGTGCGCGCCCGTGATCTAGAGGAGTTCTTCTCCAGCGTGGGAAAGGTGCGCGATGTGCGCCTAATTACGTGCAACAAGACCAAACGCTTCAAGGGCATTGCGTATATTGAATTCGAGGATCCCGAATCTGTGGCATTGGCACTTGGACTATCGGGACAGCGGCTGCTGGGTGTACCGATAATGGTGCAGCATACGCAGGCAGAGAAGAATCGACTGCAGAGTGCACCGCCTCCGTTCCAGCCGAAAGCTCACACAGGACCCATGCGACTCTATGTGGGATCGCTGCACTTTAACATCACCGAGGACATGCTGCGTGGAATATTTGAGCCTTTTGGCAAAATTGATGTAATCCAGCTGATTATGGACACTGAAACGGGTCGATCTAAGGGCTACGGCTTTATTACGGTACAAGTGGAGATTTTAAGTATTATAATACATCTACTAACATTAGTATTGCTTTATTTATAGTATCACAACGCTGACGATGCTAAGAAGGCTTTGGAACAACTGAACGGCTTCGAACTGGCTGGGCGCCCAATGAAAGTGGGCAATGTAACAGAGCGTTTGGACATGAATACCAGTTCGCTAGACACTGATGAAATGGACCGGAGCGGCATTGATCTCGGAGCCACGGGACGTTTGCAGCTTATGTTTAAGCTAGCCGAGGGCGCCGGACTGGCTGTGCCGCAGGCAGCAGCCAATGCGCTGCTAGCAACAGCGCCACAGCCTGCCCCGGTGCAACAGCAGCAACAGACGCCATCCATAGCTACTCAGTGTTTTATACTGTCCAACATGTTTGATCCGCGCACCGAGACAAATCCCACATGGGATACGGATGTGCGTGACGACGTGCTGGACGAGTGTGCCAAGCACGGTGGAGTTCTGCATATTCACGTGGACACCGTTTCACCGACGGGCACAGTCTATGTAAAGTGTCCGAGCACAACGACAGCCGTGCTGGCGGTAAATGCGTTGCACGGACGCTGGTTCGCTGGCCGTGTGATCACGGCGGCGTACGTGCCAGTAATCAACTATCACTCCATGTTTCCGGATGCTATCAGTGCAGTCGAGTTGATTGCTTCGACACGCAAAACTGCTGACGATTGAAACGGGGCAAGCGATAGGTTTGCAACAGCAAAACTGCAACTAAATATTGTTATTATTCGTTAAACAACAAATTTTGTAATAATTTTAACATTTTTTTGAAAGACTTTCCGAACTTGTGTAATTGTCCTCCGCCAGCTGAAGATTAGAAGGGGCGCATCAGAATACAATTACATTACAATTAAAGATATATATATAAATATAACAATGTATGCATCAAATAATTAGGCATTCCTAACACGCCAAAAACTAATTTGGATTTTAATTCAAAACATTTTGAGACATAACAAATTTTCAATTTATATTTTACCCTAAAGCATGATTTAGACAGCGCTACATAATGTAAAATGCTATGTAACAAAAATAAAAAGTAATATTTTGTAGACAAGAATATAAAACAAAAATAAAAATGATTCGACATTTTGTGCTTCAAATTAAGGCTATTTACAATTCGTGGTGGGCGGCTACACAACGATAATAAAAAGCAATTTTTAAATTTTTATTACAAGATATAAATATACACTTTGAAAAAGTGAGCATTTTACAAGCGATTATCTCAATATCGAAAAGCGTGTTATCGATGTAAAGAAGTGCGGATATAAAAACATCGATATTTCTTCAGAGACTGGCAATCGCGCTTGGTTCCGCCACTAGTGTGCGCAAGATATTGGCTGCAGCTGCAGAAAAAAGCAAATTTCTTAGACCAACGATTATTTTATTTAGTTTAAATTCAATGTGACTCTACGCGCACAAGCACGAAGTGTATATTTTACTAGCTAAACAAATTACAATTAGTTTTTTCCAACGATTGACGCGCGCTTGTGCCGAGAACAGTGGCATGTGGTTTTCGTTTCGATTTTTAGTGTGAAAGCAGCCACAACACATCGAAAAAAAAAATAAAATGGCAAACACATGCACAACTACAACAAATGTAGGTATTGTCGGGCAGCAACAACAATTAAGTTGTACTGAAATTGAAAATTCAATAATTCGCGGATTGTGTGGACTAGTTAAGGCTACATTTCCAAAACAAAACAAGCTTGAAAAAACATTATGAAATATGAGTAACATTCACGCTCATGAATGAGTGCGCGAGTGCTGAGTGCGCTGAGCGAATGATGACAGTGTTTTATAATCACGCAGTTGTAGTGGGCGCGCTGCTCGAACACAAACACAAATACACGCACAAACACACACGCACACGCACAATATATGCGCCCACGCAGCCCATTTTTGACCTCCCCCACGGAGCAGTAGCAGCATCCCCCATTCCAAATCCCTGCCCAGCTGATTCATGTTTGGCAATGCATGCGGAACACTTTAAATAAACGCATTTCACAAATTACAACGGTGTCGTCTAATGACCCTGCCCCACTGATGGCGGCGGCGTCGATAGCAGCGCTGCTTATATAAGTGTACGGTATTTGTGTGTGTGTGTGTGTGTGTGTGAGTGCGTATGCCAAAAAATTGAGAACGAAGCGAGAAAAGCCAAAGCAGCAACAACAACAACAACAGAAACAGCAAAAAGGCAAAACAATTTAAGCACAAGCTGACGCCAACAAAGGGAAACGAAACTTTAACAAATTAGTTTGTTTTTTTTTCTCTCTTTTTTCTATTTGTTTTTGGCAAGCGTCGCCATTGCTGCAGCCAGCCATTGCTTGCCTTTGGCTTTCAAATTTATTTTAGAGAATTATGCCATTCATCCATTCAGTTTCGCTCGCAGCAGGGGCTGGCAACGCGCGCTTAACACAGCTAAAAAATAAAAAAGTACAAACACAAATTAAGTGGAAAATGTCTCGCACAAGACGCGCGAGAACACAAAAACAATAGCAACAGCAACAACAATAGCAACAACGACAGCCAATAGCAATTTGCTATTTATTTGCTATACGTTTCACTCGCTGCGCTGCTGACAGCGCCGGCTTCCATTCACAGCTAACGAATTTGTTGTTGCTTCTGTCTGTATGTAAATTTGTGCTGTGCTCTGTTACGCAATGCAGCTGCTGCTGCAGTGGAAATGACAACGCGTCGATAGCAGAGAAAGAAATATAAAAAGCAATCGCCAAATTTGTCGTTCGCTGTTATCGCAATAATCGCGAAACCTTTGCGCTCGCTTGATCAAACGACGACGACGACGGTCAGGGAATACCTCAGCTGTGGCTCTAAGTGGTGGTGGTTGCTTTCCACGCAGTCGACGTCGGCGTCGCTGTTCGCGTCGGCGTCACATGCTTTTATTTAAACGGCCTTTGTGCGTCAGCGCCGTTGACTTCGCCTTCGGTGTGGAAAGCTTTCGGGCGGAAGAAGTGCAAGTTTTCAGCGCAGTTTCGTTTCCACTAATTTTTTTTGTTGTTTCGATCATTCGCTTGTTAGCTCTCTTTCTGTTTTGTTTACAATTTAATTACACGTTGTTACGCTCCGTCCGCCCGCCGCACCGCGCCGCGCTCCATTATCGCTTCAGAGCCAGCCACGATACGTATACGCCGCGTTCGGCACGTAGTCTGAGTGTCTGTCTGCCTTTTGGCCATCTCTCTTCGACTTCATGCTCTTAAGCAAGAAGCCAGCAACAATTGCCGATCAAACTTTCAATTCAGCTCGAGTTCGCGCTCGTATTGGAGTTCTCTTTGTGCAGACTCCATTTGGCCCATCGCTCGGTGCGCAATGATAAATCAGTTAACATTTACCCGACAATCTGCACGCAACTCGTTTCGACATAATAGTGAATGGTGCGCGGTAAATTGTATTAAATTATTGATCGCTTTGCCCAGGAGCTGTTTGTTAATGATAAATTATTGCTGGTTAGTCCTATGATGGCTAAATATCCAAAATGGCGGATTTCGGCCGCCTAAAATCAAGTGTGACCAAAGCTAGTTTATGCATAAACTCCTTAAAAAGCGATGTGAAGTTGTAGTTGTATTTTATGTTAGTTTTGTGCGCTAGTCCAATGCTGGCTATTTGTTCTCCTGAAGATTAACATTTCAGCCGTCAAACGCGTTCAAAACAGCTCATAAAATTGAGAAAAAGCAAAATAAAAGAAATTTTTTAGGAATTTGCTAAAAAGGCTAGAATTCCGGCTGCGCGCTGTTTTCAAATTTATCTCGAAATCCAGCAATACCGAATTTGACGGGAAAAGTGCTGAAATGACATCAGTGGTTCTACAGTTGAAATTTAAGTGTGACCAAAAGTGATTTATTAATAAACTCCTTAAAAAACTATTCAAAGTTGTTTTGCATGTTATTTATGTGCTCACTTCTCTACCCCAAAATGATAATCGAAATAAATAAAAGTCTAAATAATAACCGATTTAGTATATATTAGTGATCATATAGTGAAAATGAGCATATTTATTAGTGATCAAAATGAGTGTAAATGTCTTCACATTTATCATTTTATTGAATTGAGCCAACTAAAACAAGTGTGACCCATTTAGGATTGCTGCGAAATTGCTTAAGAGATAATCTTTGTTGTTGCTTGTCTCGTCTGGCAGATAGTGATCTTACATGCACCTAAAACATTGATGATAACAAATTCAGAATTTGATCAATCAACATGTTTGAGTAATCATTTGTAACGATAAGTAAGATTGGCTTCCCTTGCTGCCGCCTTTGTGTGTAAATATGTGCGAATTATGCTTGTGATAAATTAATGCTAAAATCCTTTGACGTTTCACCAATATTTATAGTATTAATAATCATCGTTTGACGTTGACTTTATCGTCGAAGCTTGTGCGGCAAGATAAGCGCCCACTCAATAACAGAAATAACAGCAAACGGGGAAAACGCGCCCAGACTGGCTGCTAGTTGTTGCTAGCTGTCGGCCGTTGGCTAAAAGTTAGTTTCGTTCGGGAGTCGCTGAATTAACAAGCCGATTTGCATTTCTATTTGCAGGCAAACAACTAGCTACACATTGACTATCTGATAGATCGATCGTATTTGTATATAGATATATATTGATATTGACAATATTCCTGCAACATTTATGCTATCCGCAACATTGGGGGCCAATGGCGGCCAGATGCCGCTCAGTCCCTCGGCGCAGGCGACGCTCAGCAAGCACCTGCCCAAGCTGCAGACGAAGCGGCTCATGCAACAGGCCGCGGCCCCCAGCAAACCACAGACCGCGGACGCCAGTTGCCTAACCGGTGAGTTGTGCAACCATTTGCCTCTTGTCAGGCCTCTGCTAATTACTCCCGTCTCCCATTCACGCCCTCGCAGATTTGTGCAGCAACGAGAATTTGCCGGAGGTGGAAATATTTTCATTGCTGGAGGAGCAAATACCCAAGTATAAAGTGCGAAATGATTTTCTCACCGACTTCTCGGGCTATGCGAACGAGGATTGGTTTGTGCCAGCTCCAGCGCTGCCCATTCCGGTCGAAGGTCTCGGACTGACCAAGGAACAGACTAGAGAGTGCCTCAACTATTTTCGTAAGTACATCTCTTATCAGTAATGCTTAGTGGTTACTCTTGCGCTATAAATAGTCCATGAGCTTTGTCAAACAAATTGTCCGACCTTGACTGATAAGCCTACGACATGGATACTTTAATTGCCCAATATCCCCCCCCCCCATTCACAATTGCTCAATTAATAATGTATATTGTATATAAATATGTCTCAACCCGTTATATAATAGAGGGAACAAAATGGAAATAAGTATGGGATCAATTGGTTGTCATAATGCTTTATATATATACATATTTTCATATTTATATGTATATCTATATCTCTTACTTTTTGCCAAGTTTTATTCGTTTTCAAAGATCTTAAACAATTTGTTTATCTCTGCCGCCTGAAAGACAAAACGCAATTCTCTTTTATCTACGCAACGCCAGGCAGATAAAAATAAATTCTATATGTATTCTATTTTTTGCAAATGTGCCTCATTTTTCGACGACAATAAACTTGTGACAAAGTGTTATTTATGCGTCTTGAAATTGAGTGCAAAGATTTTCATAATTTTATACACATACGAATAATGTCTGTCAAAGTGTAACTTGTTTTTATTATCCATTTGTTGAACTATATATGAACGAACGAACAGCTATATTCTCAAATGATATCGCAATACATATTCAAAAAGCGCGCCAAACTTTGGCTCGTTACACAACACTTGTTGTCCATTTGCTTAGGGTTGTACACTGTTAGCGGTTCTTTTTGCCATTCGCACAAGATAAACAAAAATTTTTTATTTTTATAATATTTCGCTTGCAATTTCGCTCCGAGCTAATATTAAATATTTAGCACACATTTTAATTAAAGTTAACATTAAAATAAAACGCATATTCGATTATGAGTTTAAATATGCCTAATTTCGTGTCGATGGCGCTGGTCACACTGCCATCAGCTGCTGCTGTCGTTCGCTGTTTTGCCATTCGCCCAGCAAACAGCTGTTGGAGCCGCTGCCGCAGCGGCTTGGGGCATCGTCTAGCTTTTGTCATTCCGCGTGCGTCGTCGTTGTGTGTGGATTTGAAAAGATTTTGCCAACTGACGCTGCGGCGCCGCAAGAAACGAGAAGTGCCAAAAGAAATTCGTAAGCGACGTGCGCGTTTTTCTCTAATGTGTAATTTAAAAATACAAACACGTCGACATTGAACCAAAAAAAATATGATTCGCCAGTGAAACTGTGTGCGTGCCACAATAAGTAAAAATATATAATAATTACCAAAAATAAAATAAAAATTAAAAAAGCGCTCAAGAAATGTGTTGCAAAACCACGAGCGAAACACACTCAGCTAAAAACAATCGAAAATTATTACTAATACACGCAATTTGCATATGGCTGTGTATTGCTCATTTGTGCAAAAAAAAAGAAGAAGAGGAAAACGAAAGAAAAAAACAAGAGCTAAACGAAACAGTTGGAATTTCTCCAAGTGCTTTTGCTCGCCGCCTGGCGTCATACAACTGAATTTATTTTTAGGACAACTAAAATACGCGCACGCAGCAACAACTTTGAACTTGCTTGTGAATTATGAAGAAAACGAATTTCGTTGCCTCTTGTTGTTGTGTGTAAACACATATTTAATGAATGGGGTCGACACGGTGTGTGTGTGTGTGAGTGTGTTTGTAGGAGTTGTAATTCTTAATAGGGCATGGGCATGGGCAGGGTCTGTGACTGTCAGCTTCATTTGTTTTGGCTTGTTCTTCCGTCGCCCGCTGAACGTCTTCATCGCATTCATTCGCTGTCTGCGCTTTACATAATCGTTTTTCCATGTGCCGCTATTCAGTCGCGCTGCTGTCGCCTGCTGATAAGCAGTCACAGTCGCAGTCGAGTGTGTGTGTTGCCTATCGGAATTTAGCGTCTGTTCCCCGTTTGCTACAACTGTCCGCTCGACGCGGCATCGGTCAAACACACATGCACAGCTGTTAGCTGTTCGTTTCGTTTGCGCCGTTTACTTTTGCGTGTCGTTCGTCATTTAGCTATTTACCGTTGCGCTCTGCAAAATGCCGCTTATCCACTGTCAATTCCAGTTCCAGTTCCAGTTCTAGTTCTAGTTCTTCTTGCTGCCGGCCAGTCCAATTGCTGTGCTGATTAATCATTATCAGCAATATAATAATTATTGCTGCCTTGCCTTGCTCTTGCACGTATCGCATCAATCAGCTGTGCGTGTGAGTTTATCTTTTGCGCTTAAAGCAACAGCAAACAGCAAAAACGCAAGCGCGTTCCGTTTACTCATCACGAGAATAAACCGCAATATAGGCGTTGTTATTGTAGTTGTTGCTGCTGCCGGCTATTAGGCACGTCAAATTGCTGATCATTTCCCCCAGACCTACATCGTCGGATATTTTATTGGTGTTAAGCTGCGCTGCCGCCGGTCAGCATACACTGCACAACATGGCAAAAATTTGTGTCATGTGTGTGTGCGTGGCTATAATACGTATTATGTCCGGGGGAGCCGTGCGCATTTCTTTGCCAAACACAAACAAAACGTTAAGTGACACACTTTAATTGCGTCATTTTACAACACTACACCTCGGGCAACCGTTCGCCAGCGGCCAACGGTTGATACACATGTGTGTGTGTGTGTGTGTGTGTGTGAGTGTCTCTTGTGTCTTTCGTGTTGTGTGCTGTGTGTCACTGGCCTATTGATTAGGACATTCACATTGCGGGCCACAATTAGCGCAGCGAAATGGAGCGAGCAGCATTTGTCTTGCAGTTGCATATGTTATTTAGTCTATACACACACACACACAGACACATGCAAGTACTTATCCCAGAGTCAACTTCCTTATTAGCAGACAGTGTTGGGTAGCGAGCGCATTCCTTTCGTTCGTTCGTCGCTTGACCATATGAGTAGAAGCAGATTTAATTGCGCCCAACTTTTGCCAATAATTAATTACCAGCAACAGCAGCAGCATTTTGTGAAAGTTGATGTGAACCAAGCAAAATAAAACATCAAAACTACAAAGTTTGTCTTATTTAGCTGCTGTTGCTGCTGCTTTAAGCCGTTTTCATTTCATTTTCGCGTGTGAGCACGATTGATTGGCATTTTTTGTATGTTTATTTTTATGTTTTCCCCTCTCTCTTTGCCCACTGTGTTTATTCAGCTGTCTTCCTTTACATAATTTTATAGTTTTGTCATTCAAAGCCAATTAGCCAATCAAGCAGCGCCATTCTTAAGTCTCTCTTACATGCTTTATTATCGAGGCGATAGCAGCGTAATTTACATTAACCCACAAATGCCCCCCGCTCACGCTCACGCTGTGCGCTGCTTTATAGCCGAGGCTTACCTTTTAAAGTCTGATTCATAAAGAGTGTGTGTATATATATATATATATGAATGTCATTTGAGGGCTCTACGCCTGTTGCATGTCGATGAACCACTCACAACTTATTTGCACTCGCAATATGCGATCCGCTCTATACTCTCTCTCTATCTCTCTACCTTCGAATATAAATACCCAAAATTTGTCTTTATTATCTAAAATCCTTTGATGTTTGTTGACAATATGAGCTGTGTTTGCTTTTAGCATATATATATTTAGTATTTGTAGAGTATTCGGCGAGGTGTCACAGCAATTCTTTGAAATTCCGGCTAAACTCTGACGGCACATTAATCAAACTGTTTTGCGTTGATTCATTCAATTGTTTAAGAGAACCATGTTGGGCTAAAATATTGTTTTCAATTATAATATATGCTATATATCAGATACATCTGATGAAATGATAAACAGAATTGGGGTTTCCTTTAAGATATATTTAAGCAACTCTACAGTCTCAAAATTCCATTAAGATTGACTGGATTAGAGTAGAGGAAGGTTTTCAAATCCGGAAGATAAATTCAGTTAGCCAAAGAATTATGACTGAAGCATAGTATAGCCTAGCTATATATAGTTTTTCTTAACATATGCCAGAACAAAAGATGATTCTAGTATATAATTCTCGAGACATAAAATTGGTTTAGCTCGCCCAGGTTTCATCTATTTTCAGATAGCTTGAATATGACTTTTCTTTATCTTTTTTTTTACTATTGCTGGTCATCTTTGAATGGAAAATTGTATTTGGCACAAGCTAACGGTAGTTTGCTTTTTAGCTCAGCTCAATTTTCTTTCACTCTGCTCGACCATAAATTATGATCTGATAGTTATTAAGCGCAGCAGCAGCGGCATCATCAGCCTTCAGCAGTGGCTCTTAACTTAATGTTGCATCATTTCCCCTTTTACTTGGACTGGCCATCTGAGCATCCTCCGCTCAGATGGGTTCTACATGGGCGCAGCCCACACACAGACGCATTGGGGTGGAGCGGGGAGAGAGGAGCGAGCTACGTGATCGCCGACATGTTATGGCCGAGTGGAAAGGCGCATCTTACACGAGGCTGGCTAATAAAATGTAAACTTGTTTTATGCTCGACACTTTTCCGAATCCAAGGGCCCGCCTCATCAAAGCCCATTCTTCAGCTTAAGTCAGTCGTGTGAAGTTAGGCTTCTCTCTCGCCATCTGCCTCGCGATGTTTGGATTTTGAAATATTTCCACTTGCATTGTATGTTAATGCTGCTGCAGGCTAAAGTGTCATGAATGGCAAGTGGAAATGCTGTATTATGTAAATGGAATTTTGTAATTCATAATATATGCCATATCCCATTGTCTGCAGCAATATAGATATAGACATAGGAGTGCTCGTAGTGCTGCAAGTCGAGTGTTTAGATAAACAAAAATAGACCGTCGATAAGTGCGTGACTATAAAGATAGTGTTTGCTTGAGCAGTCGTGAGTCAGCCGTGATTATAACTAAATGCGCACTTAATGCGATCAATCAGCAAAGAATATAGCTTGAGTGCAGTCGGCGCGAAGCGTTGGCATTTTATATTTCTGTGTGTGTTGTTCAACACTTCTTTGAATATGAACTGAAAGCGGAACGTAGTGGGAACGCTGTGCTTTAAATGTGGCAAGTGGAAAAGCTTTTAGTTTGTGTTGTGTTGCCCAACACTGGACGAACCGGCAGAACTTTTGTTCAAGCCGAAAAACTGAATTTAGTCGCTGTCAAATGCTCAGTTGAGAACGTGCGCGCTGTGCAACACTGGCGTTTGACATCTGCTCGACGTCACACTCATTCAAGCATTTCTTTCGGCAAATCACAAACTAAATTGCAGCATTAAAACTCACAATTAATTGTTAAAAGTGCGCGTAAATAAAAAGCAAGGAAGGAAAGGAAAGACCAAGTGCGAAACTTGTTGGCCGAATAAAACAAAACAATGCGCTGGCTTTCAAAACCCAACAACAACAATCTCAAATGCCACTGTTTAGCAACAATCCAGCTCTAAAGAGCAACGATCTGCAACACCAACACCAACACCAAAGCCAAAACCACTTGAAGCTGACTGTAACAACTGTGGCGCTGCCCATCATCCATGAGCTGTCGCTGGAGCCGGAGGACGCCTCCGATGACTATCAGCAGAACTTTGTCGCTGGCCTCGCGGCGCGGCAGGAGCTGCTGAACAGCTCCGAGGTGCACCAGGTGGCCAGCAGCAGTTCGCTCTGCTCGCTAATGTCCAGCTGCAGCAGCACCAGCAACACCAGCGGCATCAGCAACCTGAGCAACTGCAGCAGCGCCTCGACAATCAGCAAACAGCCCTCGAATGCCAGCAAGCACTTCGAGAACACGTACAAGCTGCTGGGCAAGCAGCTGGAGAGCAACTGTCTGCGCACGGCGGACAGGCTGCAGCAGCTGGACCAGCAGCTGGACAGCTTGGAGAGCTTGAGCAGTTCCTGTGCCTCCATGTCGGCCATTGTCAATGGCACGGAGCCGCCGCCCACGCGGCTCGAGCTCGAGCTGGGCGCCGTGGAGCGCATGCGCGTCATTGTGCACCAGATGAAGGCGACGCCCCAGGAGGCAACGGCGAATGCCTCCGCGCCGCTGCTGGCGCTGCTGCACGACTTTGCGGCCAAGGGGCAGCCGCAGCGCTCCCGATCGCAAGACGACAGCACGCCCAGCACCCCAGTTCCAAGTCCCATCACGGGCGCCCTGCCCGCCGACGGGCCCAACTTCGAGCTGCCCGCGCAGCTGCTGCAGACGGCCAACTCCTGGGAGCTCATGTACTACGCCTCCAAGAACGTCGATGGACAGAATTGTCTGAAAGTCGTACGCAGTCTGTTGACCAACAAAGGTAAGCCAAATGCCCAACAATCAAGGCTCAAGCCTTGCGATTCCACAAGGAATCTCCCTCAATCAAATTGTGTAAAAGAGTGGAAATAGATCTGATATAATGTCAGAGCTCAACAATTACTTCTCTTCGATTCCATATGGAATCTCCTTCAAAATTGTGTAGAAGAGCGCAAATAGATCTGATATAATGTCAGACCTTAACTGTCTCTTCTCTTTGGAGAAATCATAAGCAAAAATTTAGAATTATCTATTGAAATTACTAGAGAGACATTTGAATATCAAGAAATATTGGTTATTTATATATATATATATATTATAAAATATATATATACATATCATATTCAAATGTCAGATCTTTT